>CM071647.1:6822244-7139198 GCA_036419045.1 Scirpophaga incertulas | reverse complement strand
TTCAAGTCAGATGCTGAACAAGCCAGCCACGACTGTTGCGTTTTAAATAATGAAACACCGCACTGAATACGGCAGACGATGACTTGCAATTTCTGCATGTGTTCAAGAATTGTATGCGCTAATCCTGTACCACAACAAGAACAGCTGTAACCCAGCGGCGCCAACGTCTGACTAGAAATCGGACGTGGCTCGAAGCATAGGATCGAAACCTACCTGCTTCCCTTTCTCACTTTTTGCCAATTTACTTAACTTTAAAATTGTCAAAATCTTAAAAAAATATAATCCTATGATGACGACAGGTTTCGAATCTGTTGCATTCTCAAGCTAGTAATCTGATTTCAAGTCAGATGCTGAACAAGCCAGCCACGACTGTTGCGTTTTAAATAATGAAACACCGCACTGAATACGGCAGACGATGACTTGCAATTTCTGCATGTGTTCAAGAATTGTATGCGCTAATCCTGTACCACAACAAGAACAGCTGTAACCCAGCGGCGCCAACGTCTGACTAGAAATCGACGTGGCTCGAAGCATAGGATCGAAACGTACCTGCTTCCCTTTCTCACTTTTTTTCCAATTTACTTAACTTAAAAATTGTCAAAATCTAAAAAAAAAATAATCCTATGATGACGACAGGTTTCGAATCTGTTGCATTCTCAAGGTAGTAATCTGATTTCGAGTCAGATGCTGAACAAGCCAGCCACGACTATTGCGTTTTAAATAATGACACGCACTGAATACGGCAGACGATGACTTGCAATTTCTGCATGTGTTCAAGAATTGTATGCGCTAATCCTGTACCATAACAAGAACAGCTGTAACCCAGCGGGCCCACCGTCTGACTAGAAATCGGACGTGGCTCGAAGCATAGGATCGAAACCTACCTGCTTCCCTTTCTCACTTTTTGCCAATTTACTTAACGTTAAAATTGTCAAAATCTTAAAAAAAATATAATCCTATGATGACGACAGGTTCCGAATCTGTTGCATTCTCAAGCTAGTAATCTGATTTCAAGTCAGATGCTGAACAGAACAAGCCAGCCAGCGACTATTGCGTTTTTAAATACACCGCACTGAATACGGCAGACGATGACTTGCAATTTCTGCATGTGTTCAAGAATTGTATGCGCTAATCCTGTACATAACAAGAACAGCTGTAACCCAGCGGGGCCACCGTCTGACTAGAAATCGACGTGGCTCGAAGCATAGGATCGAAACCTACCTGCTTCCCTTTCTCACTTTTTGCCAATTTACTTAACGTTAAAATTGTCAAAATCTTAAAAAAAATAATCCTATGATGATGACGACAGGTTTCGAATCTGTTGCATTCTCAAGCTAGTAATCTGATTTCAAGTCAGATGCTGAACAAGCCAGCCACGACTGTTGCGTTTTAAATAATGAAACACCGCACTGAATACGGCAGACGATGACTTGCAATTTCTGCATGTGTTTAAGAATTGTATGCTCTAATCCTGTACCACAACAAGAACAGCGGTAACCCAGCGGCGCCAACGTCTGACTAGAAATCGGACGTGGCTCGAAGCATAGGATCGAAACCTACCTGCTTCCCTTTCTCACTTTTTGCCAATTTACTTAACTTTAAAATTGTCAAAATCTTAAAAAAATGTAATCCTATGATGACGACAGGTTCCGAATCTGTTGCATTCTCAAGCTAGTAATCTGATTTCAAGTCAGATGCTGAACAAGCCAGCCACGACTATTGCGTTTTAAATAATGAAACGCACTGAATACGGCAGACGATGACTTGCAATTTCTGCATGTGTTCAAGAATTGTATGCGCTAATCCTGTACTACAACAAGAACAGCTGTAACCCAGCGGCGCCAACGTCTGACTAGAAATCGAACGTGGCTCGAAGCATAGGATCGAAACCTACCTGCTTCCCTTTCTCACTTTTTGCCAATTTACTTAACTTTAAAATTGTCAAAATCTTAAAAAAATATATTCCTATGATGACGACAGGTTTCGAATCTATTGCATTCTCAAGCTAGTAATCTGATTTCAAGTCAGATGCTGAACAAGCCAGCCACGACTGTTGCGTTTTAAAATGAAAACACCGCACAATGGCAGACGATGACTTGCAATTTCTGCATGTGTTCAAGAATTGTATGCGCTAATCCTGTACCACAACAAGAACAGCTGTAACCCAGCGGCGCCAACGTCTGACTAGAAATCGGACGTGGCTCGAAGCATAGGATCGAAACCTAACTGCTTCCCTTTTTCACTTTTTGCCAATTTACTTAACGTTAAAATTGTCAAAAAATCTAAAAAAATATGATCCTATGATGACGACACCGAATCTGTTGCATTCTCAAGCTAGTAATCTGATTTCAAGTCAGATGCTGAACAAGCCAGCCACGACTGTTGCGTTTTAAATAATGAAACACCACACTGAATACGGCAGACGATGACTTGCAATTTCTGCATGTGTTCAAGAATTGTATGCGCTAATCCTGTACCAAACAAGAACAGCTGTAACCCAGCTGCGCCAACGTCTGACTAGAAATCGGACGTGGCTCGAAGCATAGGATCGAAACCTACCTGCTTCCCTTTCTCACTTTTTGCCAATTTACTTAACTTTAAAATTGTCAAAATCTTAAAAAAAAATAATCCTATGATGACGACAGGTTTCGAATCTGTTGCATTCTCAAGCTAGTAATCTGATTTCAAGTCAGATGCTGAACAAGCCAGCCACGACTGTTGCGTTTTAAATAATGAAACACCGCACTGAATACGGCAGACGATGACTTGCAATTTCTGCATGTGTTCAAGAATTGTATGCGCTAATCCTGTACCACAACAAGAACAGCTGTAACCCAGCGGCGCCAACGTCTGACTAGAAATCGGACGTGGCTCGAAGCATAGGATCGAAACCTACCTGCTTCCCTTTCTCACTTTTTGCAAATTTACTTAACTTTAAAATTGTCAAAATCTTAAAAAAAAATATTCCTATGATGAGGACAGGTTTCGAATCTGTTGCATTCTCAAGCTAGTAATCTGATTTCAAGTCAGATGCTGAACAAGCCAGCCACGACCGTTGCGTTTTAAATAATGAAACACCGCACTGAATACGGCAGGCGATGACTTGCAAATTCTGCATGTGTTCAAGAATTGTATGCGCTAATCCTGTACCACAACAAGAACAGCTGTAACCCAGCGGGGCCAACGTCTGACTAGAAATCGGACGTGGCTCGAAGCATAGGATCGAAACCTACCTGCTTCCCTTTCTCACTTTTTGCCAATTACTTAACTTTAAAATTGTCAAAATTTAAAAAAATATATTCCTATGATGACGACAGGTTTCGAATCTGTTGCATTCTCAAGCTAGTAATCTGATTTCAAGTCAGATGCTGAACAAGCCAGCCACGACTGTTGCGTTTTAAATAATGAAACACCGCACTGAATACGGCAGACGATGACTTGCAATTTCTGCATGTGTTCAAGAATTGTATGCGCTAATCCTGTACCACAACAAGAACAGCTGTAACCCAGCGGCGCCAACGTCTGACTAGAAATCGGACGTGGCTCGAAGCATAGGATCGAAACCTACCTGCTTCCCTTTCTCACTTTTTGCCAATTTACTTAACTTTAAAATTGTCAAAATCTTAAAAAAAATATAATCCTATGATGACGACGAATTTCGAATCTGTTGCATTCTCAAGCTAGTAATCTGATTTCAAGTCAGATGCTGAACAAGCCAGCCACGACTGTTGCGTTTTAAATAATGAAACACCGCACTGAATACGGCAGACGATGACTTGCAATTTCTGCATGTGTTCAAGAATTGTATGCGCTAATCCTGTACCACAACAAGAACAGCTGTAACCCAGCGGCTCCAACGTCTGACTAGAAATCTGACGTGGCTCGAAGCATAGGATCGAAACGTACCTGCTTCCCTTTCTCACTTTTTGCCAATTTACTTAACTTTAAAATTGTCAAAATCTAAAAAAAAAATAATCCTATGATGACGACAGGTTTCGAATCTGTTGCATTCTCAAGGTAGTAATCTGATTTCGAGTCAGATGCTGAACAAGCCAGCCACGACTATTGCGTTTTAAATAATGAAACACCGCACTGAATACGGCAGACGATGACTTGCAATTTCTGCATGTGTTCAAGAATTGTATGCGCTAATCCTGTACCATAACAAGAACAGCTGTAACCCAGCGGGGCCACCGTCTGACTAGAAATCGGACGTGGCTCGAAGCATAGGATCGAAACCTACCTGCTTCTTTTTCTCACTTTTTGCCAATTTACTTAACTTTAAAATTGTCAAAATCTTAAAAAAAATATAATCCTATGATGACGACAGGTTTCGAATCTGTTGCATTCTCAAGCTAGTAATCTGATTTCAAGTCAGATGCTGAACAAGCCAGCCACGACTGTTGCGTTTTAAATAATGAAACACCGCACTGAATACGGCAGACGATGACTTGCAATTTCTGCATGTGTTCAAGAATTGTATGCGCTAATCCTGTACCACAACAAGAACAGCTGTAACCCAGCGGCGCCAACGTCTGACTAGAAATCGGACGTGGCTCGAAGCATAGGATCGAAACCTACCTGCTTCCCTTTCTCACTTTTTGCCAATTTACTTAACTTTAAAATTGTCAAAATCTTAAAAAAAATATAATCCTATGATGACGACAGGTTTCGAATCTGTTGCATCCTCAAGCTAGTAATCTGATTTCAAGTCAGATGCTGAACAAGCCAGCCACGACTGTTGCGTTTTAAATAATGAAACACCGCACTGAATACGGCAGACGATGACTTGCAATTTCTGCATGTGTTCAAGAATTGTATGCGCTAATCCTGTACCACAACAAGAACAGCTGTAACCCAGCGGCGCCAACGTCTGACTAGAAATCTGACGTGGCTCGAAGCATAGGATCGAAACGTACCTGCTTCCCTTTCTCACTTTTTGCCAATTTACTTAACTTTAAAATTGTCAAAATCTAAAAAAAATAATCCTATGATGACGACAGGTTTCGAATCTGTTGCATTCTCAAGGTAGTAATCTGATTTCGAGTCAGATGCTGAACAAGCCAGCCACGACTATTGCGTTTTAAATAATGAAACACCGCACTGAATACGGCAGACGATGACTTGCAATTTCTGCATGTGTTCAAGAATTGTATGCGCTAATCCTGTACCATAACAAGAACAGCTGTAACCCAGCGGGGCCACCGTCTGACTAGAAATCGGACGTGGCTCGAAGCATAGGATCGAAACCTAAGTGCTTCCCTTTCTCACTTTTTGCCAATTTACTTAACGTTAAAATTGTCAAAATCTTAAAAAAAATATAATCCTATGATGACGACAGGTTTCGAATCTGTTGCATTCTCAAGCTAGTAATCTGATTTCAAGTCAGATGCTGAACAAGCCAGCCACGACTGTTGCGTTTTAAATAATGAAACACCGCACTGAATACGGCAGACGATGACTTGCAATTTCTGCATGTGTTCAAGAATTGTATGCGCTAATCCTGTACCACAACAAGAACAGCTGTAACCCAGCGGCGCCAACGTCTGACTAGAAATCGGACGTGGCTCGAAGCATAGGATCGAAACCTACCTGCTTCCCTTTCTCACTTTTTGCCCATTTACTTAACTTTAAAATTGTCAAAATTTAAAAAAAAATATAATCCTATGATGACGACAGGTTTCGAATCTGTTGCATTGTCAAGCTAGTAATCTGATTTCAAGTCAGATGCTGAACAAGCCAGCCACGACTGTTGCGTTTTAAATAATGAAACACCGCACTGAATACGGCAGACGATGACTTGCAATTTCTGCATGTGTTCAAGAATTGTATGCGCTAATCCTGTACCACAACAAGAACAGCTGTAACCCAGCGGCGCCAACGTCTGACTAGAAATCGGACGTGGCTCGAAGCATAGGATCGAAACCTACCTGCTTCCCTTTCTCACTTTTTGCAAATTTACTTACTGAACGAGCCAGCCACGACTGTTGCGTTTTAAATAATGAAACACCGCACTGAATACGGCAGACCTACTCACCATTCAACTACACTATAGTTAAAAGCAAAAAATAAAAACCTTAAATTACTTTTTTCCTTCTCTTTATCATGTGGGTAGTTGCCATCCGCAACCCGGCATCTGTTACCTAGGCGCCTCATTCGTGTTTTAAGTGCTGCGCCGTTCACTACGCACGTTTTATATAGTTATTTTTTTAATAAATGGGATTACGATAGTAAATATGCCAAAAAGAAAGAACTTCTAGTTTTAGAGCACATTCCACGCGACACGCGTCCACGTCTAGGGCTGCGCGCCTAGGCATCATCATTGACACTATACGTGCCACCAGCGGCTGCTTTACCCATTGCGAGGCTGCGAGCGGCAGGTCTTTGAGAGGCCCTTTGTCCTTAGTTAAAAGTATGTGTTGCGAAAGTAAGTGCTTTGATTTAGATAAATGTCATGTTTGAGGAGAAATGCTAAAGTTATACAAATTAATAAAATTTGAATTAAAATATTTAATTCAAAATAAAACTTACTTTATTCTCTTAATAAATAAGAAGAAAGTTGAAAGTTTTAATTTAGCCTAGATACATTTTTACCATTTTTTTTTAATATTAGCTTGGGTTGTTGCGCGAGGCTCCTCCAAGAGCGAGGCCCTGGGCGATTACCCAGTTCGCCATCCCCTAAGGCCGCCGCTGCGTGCCACCGCCGGGTGTACTGGCACTTCCGCAGTGTTCGCTAAGTTCGATAATAGATCTGTTTGTGAGAACTCGTTAGATGATTTTTCTACTGCTATATTGAACTCAACTATGTTTTAGCTGATATAATTTTGGTTTGTTTTTTCTTAGTTGGTGTAATTTGTACTAAGGAACAGTAATTATGTTGTGTTAGAATTAAAAAAAATAAAAAAAATTCTTAAGTCTTATGAATATTTCATTGGCTTTCAAAATCTACAAATGATCTAATCTCGAGGACGAAACACAAAGTATAATTAATGATTAAACGAACTTACCTAAGTGAAGTTCTATCATAATTATGCGAAGTGTTTCGTCCGAAGTTTGTGCATTCTCACCCGTCTATTCTCTGCATTTTAACGCGTTTTGCGAATCCTGCGTTAAGTCTGCTAAACATCATTTGACTCGAATGATAGGAAATACTAATCTCACGTTTGAGGAATCATCGACTTTGTTTGCTCAAGTTGAGGCAATATTACATTCCCGACCGTTAACGCCCCTATCCACCGATCCTACAGATTCCTTTGTGTCCCGGGCACTTTCTGATCGGTAAGCCACTCACTTCATTACCATCTCCGGATCTCACCGAAGTAAACCCAAATCGTCTTAGTCGATATGAGAAAATCGAGCAGATTCGTCAACAATTCTGGGAGAGATGGCGAGCAGAATACCTCAATGAGCTGCAGTAGCGATCAAAGTGGCGAACCAATAACGGACATCTTTGCGAAGGCGATATGGTGGTACTCAAGGAACCCAATCTACCACCACTTAAATGGCGCATGGGGCGTGTACAACGGCTTTATACCGGATCGGATGGCATCGCACGCGTAGCACACGTCAACACAATGCAATTACCAACCTCTGTCCCCTACCTAACGAGCATGCTGATCCTACTCGAAATCCTACGCACTTCGAGGGGGGAAGATATCTACGCCCACCCTTACCTAGCTGGACGAGCGAGGGGTCAATGCGGGGAGCGGGACGAGGCCAACAATCATCTGAGACTACTACAACTTGTCTTTTTTTTACACGGCAACGACCAAGCGCCGCAAAACATATATTTTAATCATTAAATAAATTCCATTTGTACTATATACCTTGTAAAAGCTGATTGTAATTATATTTCGTCACTTCATTCTTCAGATATAGTATATTATTTACCAGGTAGTCCCTTTATCATACAGGCAACATCGCACGGTTTTTAGAGAATTAAAATTGATTAATCGAATATTTCATCGATTTTAAACCTCGAGTAAAGATTTCTTGGCCTTTGGTCGGCCATGTTCAATTCTCATTCCTTTTTCGTGCGAGGCAACGAGCGCACGCGCCCGGTCGCGCCGCCGTCAACATTATGCCGAAACGAAGTGCACCGGAAAAACTAGAACGCTATGAGCGAAAAATTAGGAAAATTCAACAACAAGAGGAAAGCAAACGTCGGCGTTTACACCGCGTACTGTATTAGTCGGACGAAGAAAATCTTCGAGGTAGATAATACAACGCATTTTTTCATCGCAATAGACTGCGAGTCTATTGCGATCGCAGGTAACTGCGAGTTATCTGTAACTACATTAATGTGCAAATTGAGATCGAAAACGACCGCGAGTCGATTGCGATAATGTGGGTAACTGAGAGTTACCCGCGATTAATATTTTTATATTTTTCGAAGATGTTGCATTTATAAATCAGTAAGTTTCAGTCTGCGAGACATAATAACTGGAAATTGACTTACTATTTTACTAAACTACTTTTTTTATCTAGCCAAAAAATTCTACAAATTGATATTTGATTTTTTTTATAATAGAATTCTAAATGCATTTACTATTATTAGCTCTGGGCGCATCTACCTCAGAATCACCAGATTTTGGAGATGCTGCTCATGAGAGCCTGGCAACTCTGTGGCACCCTATACTTCGAAAAGGGTTGCCTAAAGAAGAAAAAGAGAAGTTGACGAAGGAATCCCTTATTCCGGTGAATTGCAAGCTTTTACAATCACCAACACTAAACCCTGAAATTGCAGCCGCTGTTTCAGAAATTGTCAAGTCCGATAATAAATCCAGAGCTTTAAAACAGCTAAGCAACAGTTGCCGACTCTTGACAGATCTTCATTTTTCATTCACTAAAGACAGGTTAAACTTGTCGTGCCAAGTTTAGAGAAGAACATTGTGCACGTCATTCATGATGCCGAGCGTGATGAAACATTATTTGGCAACTCGTTAGGAGAGAAAATTAAAGCCTATAGAAAAACAGGGGTCACAAATCCGTAAAACCAATATACAAAACAGATCAAACGCTGCTTCGCAACCGTCGACTAGCCGTCCTGCCCAGCAGGTAAACTGGACAGGACCTCCTCGTTACCCGTCAATCAGGGGGGGGGGGGGGGCGGGGAGGTCAACAGAGACCTGCCTCCAGGGTAAATCGCCGCAGTTACCCTTCGACATCGTCGCAAATAGCGCCGAAGAATTTTAGCCACCCCAAGACTCGTGCCAACGTACAACATTAGTGCAGGTACACGCAGGAAGACTTACTTATTTTTTCAATTGTTGGTTAAACATAACCAACAATCCTGTTGTTTTATCATGGATAAAACAAGGTGTTACCATTCCTTTTGGGGAAAAGGTAACTTAGCCCGCAATTCAACAGTTTAATTACGAAAGTAGCCATGAAATGTACAGTGCTATTCAGAACCTCAAACAACTGGGAGCGGTAACACCGTGTACTCCATGTAGTGGACAGCATATTTCTAAAATATTTTTGGCTCCTAAAGCCAATGGTGGCCATAGATTCATATTCATCATCTGAATAAATTCATTCCAAATATTCATTTTAAAATGGAGGATTATAGAACTGTTTCCAAATTAGTTTATCAGAATGGATACTTAGCCACCATTGATTTAAAAGAAGCCTATTTTATAGTTCCAATTGCCGAAACTGATCGGAAATACTTAAAATTCCAATATCAAGTTTCTCATAATCTGGACCCTATTTTGTACGAATTTACAGCTGTCCCTTACGGTTTGTCTATTGCACCTTGGGTTTTCACCAAAATAATGCGAGAAGTTGTTAGTTTCTTAAGAAATCAAGAGTACAAATCTGTTATTTATTTGGATGACTTACTATGTATTGGTAGTGATTTTGAGGAATGCAGGAAAAATGTACAAGCAACTCTAAGGTTATTAAATTGTTTGGGTTTGTCACGAAAAAAGTTCATTATACCCTCAAAAATCTAAAAAAATTTTAGGATTTGTTTTCGATCTTGAAATTTTTACAATGTCATTATCTTCAGAAAAATGTTACAATATTGTACAGTTAGTAACAAAATATTCAAAATTACCGCGATGCACTATACGCGATATTGCCAAACTTATTGGAGTTCTTATTGCAGCATGCCCAGCAGTTAGATACGGCTACCTATATACTAAAATCCTGGAGCGACAAAAATTCATTGCATTGTTGGAGAATAATAATAATTACGATGCGAAAATTATTCTTAACAGCATAATTTTAAAAGACTTAAATTGGTGGAAAGATAATATATTGACAACGTTTTGCAGTTTACACAAAGTAAATTATAAATACGAAATATTTACAGATGCTTCTCTATCGGGCTGGCGTGCTACATGTAATGATAAAAAAGTAAATGGACTGTGGAAAATTACCGAAAAGCAATATCACATTAACCAACTTGAATTGCTGGCCGCATTTTTAGGACTAAATAGTTTCTTGAACAACGAAACCAATTGTACAATATTATTACGAATCGATAACACCACAGCAATAAGCTACATTAATAGGATGGGGGGCATTCAATTTCCCCATTTGAATGACCTTGCAAGGGACATCTGGCAGTGGTGCGAAAAACGTAATATTTGGCAATTTGCTTACTACGTCAATACTAAAGAAAACTCTGCAGACGCTGAATCCAGAAAAATTAATCCGGATACAGAGTGAGAGTTGTCTGATAAAGCATTTCAAAAAATAAATAAATTATTTGGCCATCCAGATATAGATTTGTTTGCCTCTCGCCACAATGCAAAATGTGAAACATTTGTTTCACGTAATCAAGATCCAGATGCCATGGCTATTGACGCTTTCACCATAAGCTGGAAACCTTATTATTTTTACGCCTTCCCCCCTTTCTGTCTGATTTTAAAATGCTTAAGAAAAATTATTGATGTTTCCATTTTTACAAAATCTATTGTCATCAAAAATACACTATTTTACTCCTAGTAAGGATTTGTTACAATCTTGTTATAGGGATTATCATCCCCTGCACAAAAGTCTTACCCTGGGTGCCGCGAAGCTTTGCGGATGGCATTTGCACGCCGAGACGTCCCGCCTACCGCTTTCGACTTAATGCTGGCGTCGCTGTCTGAAAATACTCTCAAACAGTACAACGTGTCGCTTAAGCTGTGGTGGCAGTACGGTATGGTCAATGACAAAAATATTTTTGACAACTCAATCCCTAACGTAATATCTTTTTTAACAGAACGGTTTCATAGCGGATGCTCGTATGGATCGCTCAATAGCCATCGGTCCGCGTTATCACTTTTTCTTAGGGGAAAATATTAGGCTGTGATGAGCGTATAAAACGTATCCTTAAAGGAGCGTATAAAATTAAACCAAACTTTCCGAAATACCGTTCTACTCGGGATCCACAGACCGTACTAAATTATATTTCTAATTGGCATCCAAATTTAAATCTATCTCTGGACCAGATTACAAAGAAATCGTGTATTCTTTTAGCCCTCTGTACCGCGCACAGAGTACAAACATTCTCTATGATTTTTTGAAACCCAGCATATTTGTTTTGCTTACCTACTCTAAAAAGAATGAGAATCGAACATGGCCGACCAAAGGCCAAGGAATCTTTACTCGAGGTTTAAAATCGATGAAATATTCGATTAATCGATTTTAATTCTCTAAAAACCGTGCGATATTGCCTGTATGATAAAGGGACTACCTGGTAAATAATATACTATATCTTCGAATGAAGTCACTCATATAATAATGATAGAACTTCACTTGGAAGTTCGTTTAATCATCTATTATATTAAAAATCATCACGTCTATTTATTGAAGAGCACTGAATTACCAAACAGGGCGTATTGAAGGTATATAGATCTGAATTATCTTCATCAAGTGCCAAAAACCAGAATAGGCATCTAAATGTGTAAATACTTTAGAACCATTTAATTTATATCTAATATCTTCTAAAGTTGGCATTGGATAGTGTGACCTTTTAATAGCTTTGTTTAAGTTTCTAGGATCTAGACAAATTCTTAGTTTATTATTACTTTTTTCAACTATAACAATAGAACTAACTCATTTTGTTGGTTTCGATACTTTTTCAATGACGTGCAGTGCCACTATTCTGTCAAGTTCCTCTTTAAGTCGATCATGAAGTTTAAATGATATACGACGTTAAGCATCAATTGTAGATTCTACATTAGGTAGGACTGTTATGTGGCATTCCTGAGAAAAACATTCCAGACCCTGAAAAACATCATTATTATTTTTTTATATAGACGTGACATGGACTTCGAGGATGGAGAATGTACACCTCTCGACTTTGACAAACGTTGACTTGGTTTTATAAACCTTGACTGATGTAGTAGTATTATTAATCATTTCTGTATCTAAAAGACTCTGACTTTTTCTTGAGACAACCATAGACTTGTAAATTTTTGACAAGGTTTCCAAATCTATATCTTTCAGTTAATAGTAATTTCTCTCGTATTTTTGAGTTACTTTTAATCATATTGGCTATAAATATGTCTTTTACTAGATCATTTTTTAAATTTCCAAATTCACAACCATTTGGCAAATTTTGCAAATCTGTCAAAAATGTATCGAGCGATTCCGATGAAGATTGATGACGCGTAATAAAATTATAACGTTCTATTGTGATATTCCTCTTAGGAATAAAATGCTTTTCGAATTTCACTAATAAATTCTCAAATGTTTCTTTCGCGTCGACATAAAATGTGTTGTAAATTTCAATCCCTTTTTCATCAATAAGATGAAGAAGAATGGCAGTTTTCCTTTCGTTATTTCCAAGATTCAAACCAGACGCTAATCAATATATTTTCAATTGTTGGGACCATTTAATCCAATTAACTTTGAGATTACCTTGAAAACTCATCGGTTTGATGGCGTTGGCGGCCATTGCATATAATGTACCTGATAATTCCACCGATTCAAATTGTTGACTATTTTCAGACTTGACTTTGTTCCCTATTGTTTTCCATTGGTCTGGTTCTCTGTTTCCCGATAGGGAGCGGGTTATATTTTGGGAATTTAATTGAAAGACATTTTGTAAAGACTCACGTTGTAACATAGACTAATAAGTAATCAAGTTCTATCAAGACATCACAGAGCAAAAACATAGACAAACGTAGATAGCAACCAAAGATATAGTATAAGGGTTGCTCTATACAACAGCGCGAAACAGGTTTTTGGCGTGAACAATAACGTTGTTTTTATTACAAGCAAGTTTATTCCAAGTTAACCAAGTTTATTCCTAGTTAAAATATTTGCCAGCTATGCTTAGAACGGAACGGAACGAAAACGGCGTTGACCAACAGGAACTACATAACTATATTATATCTAATTCATTAAAAGGACTAAACATTATGAGGTGCTTAGCTGGTGTATCTTGGGGTGCTGATTCAAATATATTAGCATTGTTATACAAAAGCATAGTTCGTAGTCATTTTGACTACAGCTTTCTGGCATATTTAAATAGTATTCATATACAAAAGTTAGATAAAATTCAAAATAGAGCCTTAAGAATTATATCTGGAGCTATGTGCTCAACCCCCATAAGAGCTATGGAAGTTGAAACTCTTATAATGCCTTTGTCATTGAGACGTCTTCTTCTCTCTCATAGGTTTTGTCTTAAATTAATTTCTTCTGCCAATAACGATTTCATTGTGAATAAAATAACCCAAGGTGTAACAAATGTGGTAAATAATGTACATAGTGCATCTTCACTGTTGTCAGGCTCATCTTTCAATCTTGTAGATATCTATTCATATACCTTTCATACATATCAGAATATATATAAAAATTTTGTACACTGGCCATGTTATACTGGTTCTTACTACAGTAAAATTATGGAAATTGTTGTTTGTATGTTGCCAGTTAATAACAATACAGAGCTATTAAAATACTTAAATGACAATTCTGAATATTATCCATTGTATACTGATGGTAGTAAAACTAAATATTTTGTTCGTAGTGCTTTATTTGATCCAAGTAATGATTTCCAGCAAAGTTTTCTACTGGATAGTAATTGTTCCATTTTTTCAGCTGAGGCTTATGCAGTTTTAAAGGCTTTGCATTATATAATATCATCTGTAAGAAATTTCAGCAAGTTTTTAATATTGTCAGATTCTTTAAGTTTGTTAAAATGTTTACAAAATTTAGAGTTAAGGTATAATCAAAATTTTATTATAAGTACGATAAAAGAAACCTTATACTACTTAAAAAAGAGAAAAATTGTTGTGAAATTCAAGTGGGTCAGTGCCCATTCGGGTCTAAAAGGAAATGAGGCTGCAGACTTAATAGCAAGAACAGGGATTAATGAAGTTGACAAAAGGTTATATACCAAAGTCCCATTTACCGATATACACAGTATTATAGCAGAACATGTGAAACAAACATGGCACGATTTATGGCAACGTGATCAGTGTGAAAATAATAAAGGGAAATGGTACGGATCAATACAAACCTTAATAGCATCTAAGCCGTGGTATGCTGATACAAGATATAAAGAAGCCAAACGTGACTTTATTACCACCATAAATCGCTTAAGATTTGGTCATCACAAAACCCCTGCTCATCTGACAAGATTTAATATAATTAGCAGTAATATCTGCCCTCACTGTAATTCATTTGTTGGTGATATTGAACATATTATTTTTAAATGCAGTGCTTTTGCTTTAGCTCGACTTTATTGGCAAGTGACATTGACGCTTTGTGCCACAATAATAATCAAAACATTGATGAAGAGTTGGTAATATCTGATTTATTAAGTAAAAGAAAAAGGAAAACAAAGACGAAGATAGAGTAAGAATTTAAATAATGAATATAATGCAAGATACCCATACACAATATTGCCTAAAGGACTAGAATCCAGGCCAGTAAAGCATCTCAAAAAAAAAAAGGAACTACATATGCTTGTCATGCTAACGAGAATCGTTCTCCAAGCGCAAATTTTTACTGTAATACTTCTGGCGATTATCCCAGCTTAAAATAACTACAGCAATTAGTTGTAACATGATAATACTATTTTATTAATATTTATGTACAAAATTCAAGAGAATATGTTGTGCGCACTTTCCTTTATTAACACGATGATTTGCAAGGTATTCATACTAATTTTCTAATGCATAATTTAAACATAATAAATAAAAATCGGGTGGGGCTGTGCGGGGCACACGGCCGTTGGTTTTAACGTGAAACGTCTATGTTAGGGAATCGCTTTTAAAGTAAGAGATTGAAATGAAAACAATATTGACGGTGTTTTAAGTATAAATAAAACAACTCAATGTCACAACAGCGAGCTGACTATATAAGTATATATTCACACCACATTTTGTTTCTAAGACTGTTTTGTATTATTCTTATTAAAATAATAATTATTTTTATTTCGGGATATTATAAATTAAAACCACCGAATTGAACATCATGTCAATGTTTTTTTTATTATAGCTGTCAAACATCTAAAGAGGTAATAACATAAAAATTATGTCATAGACATAAATTGGGGGCCCGGAAAAACTCACAATATATTACAAGTAAACAAAAAAAAAACATTTTCAATAGAAAAATTAACTGAATAAGTAACTGTTGTAAATAATTGTTGAAAAAACTTAACTAAGTAAACTTAACTAAATAATAAAATAACAATTTATTTTATATCTGTTTGAACTAAAATCATTATTACATACTAGTATTAATTAGAATTATAATTTTAACTATTAAACAAAATTAAGCACTTACTTACAGAATATGACTAATTATCGTATTGCTACTCTACAGGTAAAACAACAATTTTAGAAATGGCTCGAGTATGAATTTTCTTGTTTGATGTTTGAATTTCCACAACTCGAACACAATTGTCACTGCCAGGAAATATTTTATTAATCCTACCCAATGGCCATTGAAGAGGTGGAGTGTTTGGATTTTTTAAGAGAACAACAGCTCCCTCTTTTAAATTAGGAAATAATTTCTTCCACTTAGTTCGTTCATTAAGTGAAGACAAATAGTCTTTGGACCATACTTTCAAAAATGTTGCCTAATTTTTTCACAACACCTCCAAAAGCGCAATCTGTTTATAGGAGTGTCCGATAAATTATTTTGAGGAATCGAAGTGAGAGCATTACCAATAATCAAATGACCCGGAGTGAGACATGAAAAATCTGAAGAATCCTGGTGAAAAATCGACATTAACGGTCGTGAATTCAGAATAGATTCTATTTCAGCAACAATTGTGCTGAATTGCTCGTATGTAAAAACCTTGCAAGATGAAACTCTTTTTAAATGATATTTAAAAGACTTCACAGCAGCTTCCCAAAGACCGCCGTGATTCGGGCTATAAGTAGGAATAAAGTGAAATTGTATTTGTTTTTGTAATGTGTAGCCATGAATAGCATCATTGAATTGTTTGCTATCTTGCAATTTGAATAAATCCTTTAACTGTTTGTTAGCGCTTCTAAATGTTGTAGCGTTGTCACAGTATATGTCTGTGGGAATACCTCGACGAGCAATAAATCGTTTTAATGCTGATATAAATGCTTCTGTTGACATGTCAGACACTACTTCTAGATGCAAACCTTTAGAAGCAAAGCAAACGAACAAAGAAACATAACCTTTTGTAATTATGCTATTACGTTTTGAGCTTTGCTTAATGTCAAATGGACCGCAATAATCCAATCCTACCTTTTCAAAAGCACGAGAAGGGTTTACACGATCTTTAGGCAATGAACCCATAAGCTGCTTTGAAACTTCGGCTTTATGCCTGCAACAAACTACACATTTATGTATAATACTTTTAATTTCCCTTACAGCATTAATTATGTAATATTTTTGGGATAAGTGACTCAATACAAGCTTTAACCCACCATGTAATAGTGACAAGTGCTCTTGTCGTATTATAAGTTTAGTGAAGTGACAGCATTTAGGTAATATGATGGGATGTTTAGTGTTAAAATTTAAATTTGCATTCTGCAATCTACCCCCCACACGCAGTACGTTATTGGAATCTAAAAAAGGATTTAAAGACTTAAGCGAACCTTGAACATCCTTATGATTTAACAGACATTTAATTTCATCCGAAAAATAATGTCTTTGAATTGTCCTTACAATTACAGTCCTTGCATTCCTTAGCTCCATCACTGAAAGCTCATTAGATTTAATGTCAAGACGTTTACACTTTCTAACAAATCGCATAATGTATGCCATTACACGCAGCATTTTAAAGAGGCTTGAAAATTTTTCAAAAAATGCATCAATAGAATTATGATTATTGACAAGAGCAAAATGATTATTGTCAATATAATTATAGAGTGAAATATTATGCTCTATTTCGGACAAGTAAAAATTATATGTATTGCAGCTTATCAAAAAGTTTGGACCATATTTCCATAGAGAATTATCAACAATATCCTTTGGATTTGCTCCTCTAGAAATGATGTCTGCGGGGTTGAAAAGTCCAGGTGTAAAATGCCAGGATGCAGTAGATGTAAGATTTTTAATCTCCTTTACACGATTACCTATGTAAGGAGGAAGTTTAATAGGCGATGATTCAAGCCACCCTAAAACAATTTTAGAATCACTAAATACATAGATTTTCTTAATATTTAATGTTGTAGCTACATGATTGATAACCCTAGCTAACAAGAGAGCACCATTGAGCTCTAACTTTGGAATGGTAAGTTTTGAATTAATAGAATTAATACGGGACTTAGAGCAAATTAGGTGAATATGAATCTGATCATCGCATTTGACTTTGATATAAACGCAACAGCCATAAGCTTCAGCTGACGCATCACAAAATCCAACTAATTCTATGTTAATTGCATTTTGCAATCCTAAATAGCGAGGGATATTAAATGAAGACATATCGGTTAAGTTATTATAAAAACTATCCCAAACAAACATCAAATTATCTGGCAAAGGACTGTCCCAATCTAAATTATGTTGCCATATTTCTTGCAAAATTAATTTGGCTTTAGTTGTTATTGGACCGACGAATCCCATAGGATCAAATAGCCTCCCAATCGTAGAAAGTACACTTCTTTTAGTAGCTACTGCAGGCTTCGGACTTAAAACATGACCCCTTAGCTGAAAGACATCATCTTTTGCATTATACGATAGTCCCAATATTTTGAAAATAGACTCATCGCGATCTAAGTTTTTTGAACTCATTCCTAAGCATTCATTGGGAATATCACTAAGAACCTCAGGACAATTGGACATCCATTTATGCAGCTTGAAATTGACTAGCTTACCTACAGCAATAAGTTCTTTTTTTAATTGATTTAAGCCTTGAATTGAATCATGACCACATTGAATATCATCAACATATGAATGATTTATTATTGCATTGCTCGCTAAAGGATAGGTATCTTTATTTCGATTTGCCAGCTCCATAAGACATTTGGTGGCCAAGTATGCTGAGCTTTTTAGGCCATAAGTAACCGTTTGTAGCTGGAGTACGCTCATGACTCCATCCTCGCGCCACAAAATGTTTTGAAGACACCTATGCTCTTCGTCTACTTTAATCATTCGATACATGTGTCTTATGTCGCATTGAAAAACATATTTAAAAGTGCGAAAAAGTAATAAAATGTCAAAGAGAGATCGTTGCACTACAGGGCCGTTACACATATAATCATTAAGACTTGTACCATTTTTTTTTTGACACTCCCGTCAAAGACAACTCTAAGTTTGTTGGTTTGTTTATCTGGGCGTAAAACGGCGTGGTGAGGCAAGAAAAATAACGGCTGATCCCTTATATCACACGAATTAATATCAATTACTTTAGCATGCTTAAGATCTATGTATTCATGAATAAATTTTTTGTACAAATCATAATATACAGGATCTTTTTTAACCTACGCTCTATACTATACAATCTTTGTAAAGAAATAGCATATGAATTAGAAGGGTTTATTTCGCTTAAATCGACCTTAAGTGGAATCTTAACAGAAAATTCATTATTTCGTAACGTCACAGACTCATTAAAAACCTTTTCACTTAATTCAAACTCGGGCAAAGTCTCTTGATATACTTCTGGGACTCTTTCAGCTTCCCAGAATTGTTTGATACAACATTCAATGGCAAATTCAGAATTACAAATGTGCATGGACAGAGAGTTCTTTACGGGTAACTGGTTACCTGACGAGACGATGTATCCTAGCTGTGTATTTAATAATATGGGATCCGTCGGGCCACCTTCAATTTTACCATCTAACATAATTTTAAAGAAAACATCGCATGCAAGTAATAATGAAATTTCCCCAGGAGTTTGAAATTCATTGTCCGCTAAAGACACATTAGTTGGTATTTTAAAAATGTTTAAATCGATAGGCTTTTGGGGTAATTTTGTAGTTATCTTGTCAATCACGGAACAATTAATATTTAATTTAAATTCACTGATCAATGATTCAATTGACAAGTTAACGGCCTTATCAGTATAATTATGTCCTACATCACCTAGAGTGCTTATGTTATTATATAAATGAAAACGCTGCAACCCTAGCTGATTAGCTAGTGATGTGGTGCAGAATGAGGTCTGGCTACCGCAGTCTACAAGAGCCTTAACAATACATTTAGTGTTGTTTGCTCCATGAACCATTACTTTAACAGTTGGGAGCAAAGGGCTTTGGCTTATTGGCTGCGCGCTATGCATACTCACCAAGTTGTTAGATTCACCTTCCTTGTTCACGGATTCATTATTCATGTGCAACAATGTATTATGCGATCTGGAATTACAAACTGTACAAATAAATTTAAATTTACATTTTTGAGAGTGGAAATTCAAGCATATTTTACACAAATTATTTTTCTCTACAAATGAAATTCGCTTATTCAAGGAAAATGAATTAAAATTAGGACATTTAAACAAACGATGATCTTGAGAGCATAATATACATTGCGTCACATTCTTGACAGGTTTGTTGTCAGACGCCGATAAGTTGATAACAGCTTTACCTTTTCCTTGACATTTATCCAGGGAACTGGGGCTAGCCTCCAACGAAGACGCTCTGTTTTCCAAATAGCTTAAAAGTTCCTCGACAGTCACGATTGAAGAAGTGCTACGTTCAGAATGAAATATTCGCAATGTCATAAAATCAAGTTTTCGCATAATTATACAGGACAACATTGCATCCCATTGACTAACTGGTTGCTTTAGGTTTTCCAATGCAATCATATGCTGTCTTGTCTTAACTACTAAATCACGCAATAGCGGTGCAGTGCCCCGTTGTAGATTTGGAAGATCGAGAAGACAGGACACATGATTATTAATCAATACTGACGGATTGTCATATCTCTTTTCTAGTAGTTTTAGAGCAGATTCGTACGATTCGCCTATAATAGGTAAATTATCTATGATTTGTAAGGGTTCTCCTTTCAGATACTTTTTTAAAAAACAAAGCTTTTGAATTGCCGATATTCTCGTATCTTCGTGAACAATAGTTCGGAACATCTCTATAAATGGCTTATAGCTTGATATTTCCTTGCCATCGAAGATCGGGATATCAAGTGTAGGCAACTTGACTGTATTATATGATGATTTAGTATGATCACCTTGAGATGGAGACTTCAGTAAGCGTTCAAACGTAGCCATTAAATTATAATAACGTACCTCAGTTTCCTCCTCCTCTTTATCGGTCGATTCACCTAATAGTTGTAACTCCAATAATAACTCTTGATATTTGTTGTAAGTCTCAATCAAATTTTTTTTTCTAACAATTATATCATCCGCTGTATATTCATGTTGGTCAGCAAAATATCTTTCTAATCTAGTGATAGAAGCTTTGCACTGACCTTTCGCCGACATCAACTTCTTCTTGTCTTGTTCTGCCATATTGTTTCAAATTGTAATATATATATTTAGACGAATATCTTGTAGAGTCGCGTCGCAAATAATAATTATTTATGAAGCTGTTCCCTTTTGTGTCGATAATCGCTGCTTTTATATATTATTTAATAATTTAATTGAATTTTTCATAATATTTTACTTGACAGATGACAGAATCAAAGCAGAAACCGTGATGCGTTTAACTATGAATAATGCACGACGATATTTTTATAAAATATAAATTTAAAGTACTTACAACTGAAATTTTATATGGAATTGAGCGAAATAACTGAAAAATGTTTCGGCACCATGTTTTGTATTATTCTTATTAAAATAATAATTATTTTTATTTCGGGATATTATAAATTAAAACCACCGAATTGAACATCATGTCAATGTTTTTTTTTTTATTATTAGCTGTCAAACATCTAAAGAGGTAATAACATAAAAATTATGTCATAGACAAAGACTAATAGTTTTTTAATTATTCAGGTACGATGATATAGACCTTTTCGTTACGGTCCACTTTTTAAACCTGGTACCCGTATGTTTCGGCGCGATTTTAAAGACGTTCCACGTCAAAAATAAACTTTCCGTTCCAATGTACAGGCTACAAAAAACAAGAGATTCGTTTATGGGCAAATGTATAAATTATTATAACAAGATTTCACGTAGTGTAGCTGAATTGCCTTTTCATAAGTTCAAGTACATGTAAAAAAGACGCTAATGAGTAAGGGCTATACAAAGTCAATGATTATTTAAATGATGCCAATGCTTGGTGTTGATTTGAATATATTTCATTTTAAAGTGTAAATATTTGCTTTCCCGTATAAATTGTAAACACACATGAACATTGTATGATAACGACATAATTTATTGTAAATGTTGTTATTAATTTTGATAAAGCTGATAAGTTTCTTGCGCCCCTTCTTGTTATCAGCTAAAAAATATGTCCTGAATGGGTGGTAAAAAAAAAAATTGGGTGGTTCACAAGAGTTTTCTATAAAGTCATATTTTAATAAATTTAATTTAGATTTTTATTTTGTTATTATTCTTAACCGCTAAACGCAACTGGGTGAATAGATCTCAAATGGGGTAAGTTTGTCCTAATCTTAAATAACAACGAACATATTTTTAATGTATTGTGCTGCCATCTATCCATTGAGATCCAAATTATATGATAACAGAATTCTGTTTATTATAATTATTTGTAGTGTGAATTTATCTATATATATAAAAATTAATGCCTCGTTTCATTGTAATTTTGTAACTCAATAACGGGCTCACATATCCAAACCAAATGCTTAGGCTTTGTTCGGACTATTCAGTAGACGGTTTATGTAAAGCTTGCACAAAATCGGTTGAGCAGTTCTTTATATATCACTTTTTTTTTTGCAACAAATGAATTCAATAATGGCGGATAATTTTGTTAACGGGGTTCTTTGTGTCAAATTGAATCTGTTTTTAAGATGGGGATAATCTTATCAAATTTAAACTTTTGCCAGTGTTGACAATATGAATTTGATTAATTTTTTTTTATTTCACTTTATACGTAGCACAGTACGTACCGGATCACTATGTATTTTATATTACAAACTATATTTCTGTCGCGGCTTCGTCTATATGACTATTGTCCACGCTTTCTTCCGAACTGGATACCTTTGAAGTATCTTTGAAGTATCAGAATTCTTTCAGTAAAAACTATTCAATGCTTGTTTTGAATCGCTTGGAGGCAGACATTGAGCTTTCATTAGACGTAAGAACTAAATAAGAAAATATTATGTCAAGAACAACTTGTAAATTAATGATGACCAGATTTATAGACTTCTGATCTTTTTATACAGCTTGGTTATCATTCAACGAGTTGCTAGCTAAGTTTGAATAAAATCTCGTTCAGGTTTAGTAATTTAGATACTTGATCTTTTTACTTTACAGACTGTACTTCGTATTACTTTTCTTTATTAATTACTTTAAAAAACTAATTATAGAAACACGAAAATAATTCTGTATACTTCTGTATACATTAAACTAGTCGGATTAGTAAAATAAAAAGAAAAACAATTTCAAATGAGCAATGTGTTTATTGATAGCAAAATACAATAAATTATTATACACTGAGGTACCAAAAAAAAATAATTATTTCTCATTTAAAAATATGTTTAGTTACTTACAGTGATTTCAAAAGTAAATATATTTGCATAACATTCTTAAAATATACTTTATTAAAGGGATAACGTTCGAGTTAATCAATTGTACTTATAGATATTTACAAACTATAACCAGTTCAAATAAAGAAAATAATCTAAAATGGCGACCGATCACAGACGTTATATATATATTATTTTTTCGATTTGCTTCTTTATTGGAATAGGTTGTAAACAGGAAATTGATAACAAAGTCTTTTATAATAACAATTAACATTAAATAACAGAGTTAAATTCACTATTTCATCAACATCGACATTTTCTTTTCTATATGTTTAACACGTTGATTTATTTTGTAATTTAACATTTGGTTTTTATTTGCGCAATAGGTCATTTTGTCACTGGGATCTTATGAGAAACACATACTTCTATTGAATTTGATCTTTCTTTATATCTACCAAACTCTTGCGGGTACAAGAGTTTAATAGAATGCAATAACGAACGATTTAATAGACCTTAACCTTATACGGGAATGAATCATTATTCACATACTGTAAACTAAGACAGTACACGAGTAACGCGATTCTATTACAGACTTCTTAAAAATGTCGATTCATATAACATTTCGGTTCTAATTAATTAATAAACACAAAAAAAAGGTTTAAAAGGTAAATCCAGGTTTTCCACCACCTGACGCACTAACAGAGCCTCCGGATGATCCTGAAGCACCGCCGCCTATCTGGAATCCACCACCACCGTTTCCACTTCCAGATCCACCACCGCTGCCTCCGGAGGATACTGAGCCTCCATGTCCGATCTGGAATCCACCATTAGAGCTTCCACTACCGGATCCACTGCCAGAGCCTCCGGATGATCCTGAACCTCCAATCTGGAATCCACCATTAGAGCCTCCACTTCCAGATCCATTACCGGATCCACTGCCTGATCCACTGCCTGATCCACTGCCTCCGGATGATCCTGAGCCTCCGACGCCAATTTCACTTCCAGCACTAGAACTTCCACTTCCGGATCCATTACCAGATCCACTGCCTGATCCACTACCGCTGCCTCCGGAAGATCCTGAGCCTCCTACGCCTATATGGATTCCACCACTAGAGCCTCCATTTCCAGATCCATTACCACTGCCTGATCCACTGCCTCCGGATGATCCTGAGCCACTACCGCTGCCTCCGGATGATCCTGAACCACTACCGCTGCCTCCGGATGATCCTGAGCCTCCTACGCCTACATGGATTCCACCACTAGAGCCTCCATTTGAAGATCCATTACCACTGCCTGATCCACTGCCTCCGGATGATCCTGAGCCACCGACGCCGATTCCGATAACACCACCGTTGCTTCCTCCGGTAGATCCACTACCGCTGCCTCCGGATGATCCTGAGCCACTACCGCTGCCCCCCGATGATCCTGAGCCACTACCGTTGCCTCCGGATGATCCTGAGCCACTACCGTTGCCTCCGGATGATCCTGAGCCACTACCGCTGCCTCCGGAAGATCCTGAGCCACCGACGCCAATTTCACTTCCACCACTAGAACCTCCACTTCCGGATCCATTACCGGATCCACTGCCTGATCCACTACTGCTGCCTCCGGAAGATCCTGAGCCACCGACGCCAATTTCACTTCCACCACTAGAACCTCCACTTCCGGATCCATTACCGGATCCACTGCCTGATCCACTACCGCTGCCTCCGGAAGATCCTGAGCCACCGACGCCGATTCCAATACTACCACCGTTGCTTCCACCGGTAGATCCACTACCGCTGCCTCCGGATGATCCTGAGCCACTACCGCTGCCCCCCGATGATCCTGAGCCACTACCGTTGCCTCCGGATGATCCTGAGCCACTACCGTTGCCTCCGGATGATCCTGAGCCTCCGACGCCAATTTCACTTCCAACACTAGAACTTCCACTTCCGGATCCATTACCAGATCCACTGCTTGATCCACTACCGCTGCTTCCGGAAGATCCTGCGCCACCGACGCCGATTCCGATACTAACACCGTTGCTTCCACCGGTAGATCCACTACCGCTGCCTCCGGATGATCCTGAGCCACTACCGCTGCCTCCGGATGTTCCTGAGCCACTACCACTACCTCCGGATGATCCTGAGCCTCCTACGCCTACATGGATTCCACCACTAGAGCCTCCATTTCCAGATCCATTACCACTGCCTGATCCATTGCCTCCGGATGATCCTGAGCCACCGACGCCGATTCCGATAACACCACCGTTGCTTCCTCCGGTAGATCCACTACCGCTGCCTCCGGATGATCCTGAGCCACTACCGTTGCCTCCGGATGATCCTGAGCCACTACCGCTGCCTCCGGAAGATCCTGAGCCACCGACGCCAATTTCACTTCCACCACTAGAACCTCCACTTCCGGATCCATTACCGGATCCACTGCCTGATCCACTACTGCTGCCTCCGGAAGATCCTGAGCCACCGACGCCAATTTCACTACCACCACTAGAACCTCCACTTCCGGATCCATTACCGGATCCACTGCCTGATCCACTACCGCTGCCTCCGGAAGATCCTGAGCCACCGACGCCGATTCCAATACTACCACCGTTGCTTCCACCGGTAGATCCACTACCGCTGCCTCCGGATGATCCTGAGCCACTACCGCTGCCCCCCGATGATCCTGAGCCACTACCGTTGCCTCCGGATGATCCTGAGCCACTACCGTTGCCTCCGGATGATCCTGAGCCACTACCGCTGCCTCCGGAAGATCCTGAGCCACCGACGCCAATTTCACTTCCACCACTAGAACCTCCACTTCCGGATCCATTACCGGATCCACTGCCTGATCCACTACTGCTGCCTCCGGAAGATCCTGAGCCACCGACGCCAATTTCACTTCCACCACTAGAACCTCCACTTCCGGATCCATTACCGGATCCACTGCCTGATCCACTACCGCTGCCTCCGGAAGATCCTGAGCCACCGACGCCGATTCCAATACTACCACCGTTGCTTCCACCGGTAGATCCACTACCGCTGCCTCCGGATGATCCTGAGCCTCCTACGCCTACATGGATTCCACCACTAGAGCCTCCATTTCCAGATCCATTACCACTGCCTGATCCACTGCCTCCGGATGATCCTGAGCCACCGACACCGATTCCGATAATACCACCGTTGCTTCCTCCGGTAGATCCACTACCGCTGCCTCCGGATGATCCTGAGCCACTACCGCTGCCCTCCGATGATCCTGAGCCACTACCGTTGCCTCCGGATGATCCTGAGCCACTACCGTTGCCTCCGGATGATCCTGAGCCACTACCGCTGCCCCCGGATGATCCTGACCCACCGACGCCGATTCCGATACTACCACCGTTGCTTCCACCGGTAGATCCACTACTGCTGCCTCCGGATGATCCTGAGCCACTACCGCTGCCTCCGGATGATCCTGAGCTACTACCGTTGCCTCCGGATGATCCTGAGCCTCCGACGCCAATTTCACTTCCAACACTAGAACTTCCACTTCCGGATCCATTACCAGATCCACTGCCTGATCCACTACCGCTGCTTCCGGAAGATCCTGAGCCACCGACGCCGATTCCAATACTACCACCGTTGCTTCCACCGGTAGATCCACTACCGCTGCCTCCGGATGATCCTGAGCCTCCGACGCCAATTTCACTTCCACCACTAGAACCTCCACTTCCGGATCCATTACCGGATCCACTGCCTGATCCACTACCGCTGCTTCCGGAAGATCCTGAGCCACCGACGCCGATTCCAATACTACCACCGTTGCTTCCACCGGTAGATCCACTACCGCTGCCTCCGGATGATCCTGAGCCTCCGACGCCAATTTCACTTCCACCACTAGAACCTCCACTTCCGGATCCATTACCGGATCCACTGCCTGATCCACTACCGCTGCTTCCGGAAGATCCTGAGCCACCGACGCCGATTCCAATACTACCACCGTTGCTTCCACCGGTAGATCCACTACCGCTGCCTCCGGATGATCCTGAGCCTCCGACGCCAATTTCACTTCCACCACTAGAACCTCCACTTCCGGATCCATTACCGGATCCACTGCCTGATCCACTACCGCTGCCTCCGGAAGATCCTGAGCCACCACCGCTGCCTCCAGATGATCCTGAACCGCCAACGCCTATATGGATTCCACCACCACTACTTCCACCGTTAGATCCACTTCCAGATCCATTACCGGATCCACTTCCTGATCCACTACCGCTACCTCCGGAAGATCCTGAGCCACTGCCACTGCCTCCGGATGATCCTGAACCGCCAACGCCTATATGGATTCCACCACTACTACTTCCACCGTTAGATCCACTTCCAGATCCATTACCGGATCCACTGCCTGATCCACTACCGCTGCCTCCGGCTGACCCTGAACCACCACCGCTGCTTCCGGAGGATCCTGAACCACCACCAAGTCCGATATGAATGCCACCAGAGCTTCCACCGTTTGATCCACCGCCAGAACCTCCAATACTTATTCCAATCTTTCCTCCGGAACTTCCACTACCACTGCCTCCGGATGATCCACTACCATTGCCTTCGGATGATCCACTACCAGATCCTCCATTTTGGATTATTCCTCCAGCGCTTCCACCACCAGAACCACTTCCACTACCTCCTGATGATACACCTCCACTACCAGATCCACTTCCACTGCCACTGCCTCCTGAAGGAATAGAAAAAGGAACTATTTTAAATATCTAAATATTTTTAAGCCGGGTTTTCCTAAAATAAAGAAATTTTAAAATCACAATTCACACTTCTAATTGACTTGAGCATTGAAGTTAGTAGTACAATTAATATCATATTCCTAAACAACCCCCAATTATGACTTGAATATCTTAAAAGCCGATTGCGGGGTTTGTTATAATTATGATTTTGCGAGACGTTAATAGATAGTGATAGATAATGGAACTGTAGTCCTAACGCTAATCTATAAATCGGGGGCCCGGGGTCTTCCAAGTATGTCCCAATGGGAATTTCATGCTTATACTGTGAAAGAAATCATGGTGAGGTAACCTGCATACAATTGCGATCTAATTTAAAGAGTTTAAAATGAATACAGTCTAGAGAAAAATATAAATATATATAATGTATATTGATATATGTCCCCACTGAAGTGCACGAGTCCACGCAAACTATGTTATGGCGATTAGGCCTAGTGCAGAGTGGATTGTTAGACTAAATGTACATATGAAATTCTAAAAACGAAAACGTATTGGTACTTGGCAGAATTAACCCTCGCCCCTCTAAATTCGATACGCAGACCAGTGCCGAGAACGCACGGACGCATACTAAAACTTAAATTAGAACTCGAAACGTGAATCAAGTTCAAGTATTATTGAAAACTATTTCTGATAACATTGTCTGCTTTTTACTTTATTT
Organism: Scirpophaga incertulas; assembly: GCA_036419045.1. Classification (NCBI taxonomy): domain Eukaryota; kingdom Metazoa; phylum Arthropoda; class Insecta; order Lepidoptera; family Crambidae; genus Scirpophaga; species Scirpophaga incertulas. The sequence goes on along the minus strand of CM071647.1, from coordinate 7,110,819 downwards.
AAACCAAGATTTCCCAGATATTGCTATTGAGACTATAATTTCGAGGCGTGACTATCACCGCTAGAATAGTAGAGTGCGAACTTGTAGAGTGTTGTATTTAATGCATTTTTTTTATTTTATGTAAATAAAGTCGTATTGATGTATAACTTTATACAAATACAATTTTAACCTTTGATTAGATTGAGCAGGCAGTTAAATTCGAATTAAGCGATTATTGCTCTTATGCAAATATTGGCGCTGAGCTATGTGCAGCTACCTTTTTGTGCAGTATATTAAATGTTCTAAATGGCGAACAGGTCTGTTTTCCTATTCATACCATAAATTTGTCTATTTTTTATCTTCCTTTTACAACAATAATTTAGTATTACTTCGTATTCAATTGTCTGCTAAGCTTCCTAATATAGTTTTGCTATTATTATACCATATCAAAGAACACAAGAAGTTCCCTCGCCTAGCAGATATAAAAATAATACAACGAAGAGATGATGAAATCTGGATACATTCAGGAAAAACCGGTTAATTTAGAATAAGCAAGCATAGAAGGAGCATTTCCTAGAATTTTTTAATAAAAAAATATTTAGGGATGTATTACGTTATTGAAAACATCCTTTTGTCGAATATTGTACATCAACACATCAGAATATATATAACTAGTGACCCGCTCCGGCTTCGCACGGGTGCAATGCTGATACTAAGTACACTACAGAAAAACGGCCATATATATCTATATTAAATCAACATTGTATTTCAGCCTGCGTTGGCAATGTAAGCAAGAAAAATGAATTATTTACGAAATCACATTAGAAACCTCAAAATAAGTATTTGTATTATATATTAATATATATATATATATATATATATATATATAAACATTCCTCTTATATATATAATAACATATATGACTCTATCTATTACAAAAAAACCGCATCAAAATGCGTTGCGTAGTTTTAAAGATTTAAGCATACATAAGAATATAGGGACAGAGAAAGCGACTTTGTTTTATACTATGCAGTGATATTCAATTACATATAATGTTATTGGTGTTCTAGAAACCCATGGTTCAGTTTTAGATGACTTATTTGAATGCGATGAATATATAAGAAACCCTGGCTTTGTGGCTGAAGTAGGCTGATTGTCAGATACAGACTCGAAATTGTCTATACACAGATATCTTATTATAACGATTCCTCTGGTTCTAAAGTAATATATTTTTTTATAAACAATAAGTACAGAAAATTATTAAATGCTTTTAATTTACTAATACCACCTACAAGATTACATCTGCACATGATTCCCAAATGAGCACCCTCCAATGAAAACCGTAATGTTGTCAAGTAATCACCTAAGATGTAAAGTTACGCTACCCAAAAATTAATTGCTTGTCTTATCCTATAAACTAGAACACAATAATGCAAACATTGTTTTTCAAGTGAAATAAGTATAACCAATGATAATGATGACATGAGTAATCACTTACGTACACAAGTTAATATTTGTCAAAATGGAATGTGTTCCTAGATTTTGCATGGAATGGCAAATTTGGGTAGTCGTTTTAGAGTCATTTAAATATCATAATGGTGGAATCCTGTCCCTATTCTGATACAGATTCAAATTATAGTAAAGTTCTTGGCAGAGATATAGATGCACTAAACTCACCGAAACCGAAGCTTCCGCCGCCATTACCTCCGAAGCCGACCGGAGACGCTAACGCGATAGCCGTCTGAAAATTTGTTGTTTTATTATAGCTTCAACACTATGAATTTATTATAACACACGAAAAATGTATTACTTATATCAACATTATATCAAAACAAGTCACAAATTTTAATTTTCTTCTACCAATGTCAAACAAAATGTCAACGAAGTCAAATTTCAAGATTTATTCCAGTCAACCCTAGTTGAAGATAAGTAAAGTATAATGCAAACTGAGAAATATACAATATTTGGGACAATTCACACAGTAATAAAATTATTGTAAATTTTAATTAAAATACGTTCAGTAGTTTTTACGTGAAAGAGACAAAACATCCATCCAAACTTACAAACATTCGCTTTTATAATATCAGTAGCGATACAGAATAAAATATTTGTTATTAAACACTATGTACATAACAACAATAATAAACAATATTATTTATATTAAAACAACAACACTAAACAATGATTTTAAAGTTGAACTTTTACGCTTTTTCATTATATTATTCCCTAGTTTGATAAATTAACAAAACTAAAGCTATAATATTCTAAGTTTATTATGAAGATGGATCAATAGTAGAACAGGATAACTATGAAGTAAATTCAGAAAGCTCTACAATTATACAAGGCAAAAAGAAACATGAACACTGTTATGCTAAACAAGCTTAATGACGTTACAGTTCATATCAGCGAAACTATACAGAAAAAGCTTGCATCATAAAAAGTAGATGCAAATGATCCAGACGATAAATAAGATGGAATTAAAATATGAATGGAAATTTGACTTACCAGCCATGCTAAAGCTATAACTCTAATCCCGACCATTGTGGTTCATGCAATCGTAAGTGATGACTGTCTGATGGACATCACACTTATATACCAGTATAATAGTGATATGAATAATGCCTATAATATTTATTCAGATGGTGTCACGCTCCACCAAATTTAATGGAACGAATGATTTTTGTAAACTCATTTTTTAAAAACGTGATAAAAGCGTGTGCGGAATAAAACTCTATAAATTAAATATAAAAAGTCTTCTTACATCAAGCTCTTCAGCTTTTTTTTGCATAGCACTTATATTATAGTATGTAACGTCTCTGTGTGATTAGAAATACATTTAACGTAACATTTATAATCCAAAAAACATAAACCTTAATTTCTATGTTTATTTTAACTTGTATTAATTTCTTTTTTTACTCTAAACATGCATAACATCGATTTGTTTTAGCGTAAATATTTAGATGCATATGCGTAAAATTAAAAACTGAAAGATAAGCAGGTTATATATAAAACAGTCAGAGTTGTATAATTGCAAGACAGACGAGGCTTTTGGCCTTTTTGGCTATGGCGATAGGGAAAAAAATATGTATATTCCTATATGTATGTCTATCCCTAACCCTAGAGCTACAGAGCTTAGTTTGGGCTAGGCTAATTCTGTACCTTCAGTGAAAAGGGATTTAACTCGACATAGATCGAAATTAATTTTATTAGAGATTGTTAATCTCTGAAAAATTAGCTATTTTTGTATGTAATCGGTGTATTTCTAGGCCGTATATAAAAGAAAATAATTTTGTGCTAAATGATGTAACTAAGGCTTTATGAACCCATTATGAGATTTTTTTTGTGGTTATTGATATATGTCTACTTTTAACAAATTGAACCGGATTGTTAATTCATTATTTTATTGGGACAAAAGGTATGACTCGTGTTACTACTTTTTACACAATCGAATTAGTTTAAATTGAATTTGTGTAAAATAATACAAGAAGACTTAATTAACTATACACAAAACAAAATATGTTAAGTAGGTTTGTGAAAACGAATGTAATTTAATTTACAGCATAAAAAGTAAAAATATTTTTTCTTTTTATTTCGTGTCTAATGATCCATTTAGATTAATATCATTAACCACAAAAGGTTCGTACACGTGTAAATCAATATAAATTACTTAGATCAAAAATATTTGAAAATCGCAACGATCATTGTGGTTACGGTATTGGTGTAAAATGATATAAGTTAGCGGAAACGTCTGCCGCGCATCTTTCCCCCGTGCTTGAGCGTGAGAGATAGAAAATTGATACCATGAATGTGCAAGTGAAAGGGCAGTTTCGCTTAGTCCTTTTGGAGCTTCACCTGCAGTGTTGCCAACACGGAGTTTTTAGAGCTAGATTTAGCTCTAAATTATCTTGGTTAGCTTTAAGAATGTGGGTCTAGCTCTACTTTTCTACAATTTTAGCTTTTTTCCATACATACATACATTTTTTAGCTCAGATTTAAATAGCCAAAATGTACCTACATTGTCTATGTTCGGTTTGTCCGATCTATGGTTTGGTTATTCTATAATTTGTTATTATTTCGTCCGCGCGTGAATTGTTTATTATATTGTAGTGTAATGGCGCAAAGTAAGCAGCCTTATACACAGAAGTTCAGACAAGAATGGCTGTCTGAACCAGAATTTCAAGATTGGCTGGAAGCAGTAAAAACAGACCCCACCAAAGCGTTTTGTTCCTACTGCAAATGCGAGGTTAATTCAAAAAAAGGTGATTTATTAAATCATATGAAAAGAAAAAAACACCTAAAAGCGGCGCAACCATTTTCAGCGGGACAATCAAAAATAGATTTTTCCCCAAAACCGAAAATTGATTCTGGGATAAATTCCGCTGAAGGATCATTGGCTCTTTTTATATGCGCTCATACTTCAATATTACCTGTCGATCACCTTGGTTTACTATGTAAAAAACAATTCAAAGATGCCGAAAACTTAAAATTACACAGAACAAAATGTAGTACTATCATAAAGAATGTACTAAATCCGCATTTCGTAACCGAATTAAAAAGAGATATAGACGATTTGTTACGACGATTAGATGAGAGTACTGATATCAGCATTACTAAACTGCTCGGTATCGTAGTGCAGTATTACAGCAAAAAAAGATTTGAAATAGTTTCGACCTTTCTAAGATTAGCCGAAATAAAGAAAGGTGATGCCGAATCCATCACTAACGCTGTGAAAGAAACTCTCAACTTCTTCGGTCTCAATATAAAGCAGTTACGAGGTATTGGTGTAGATAACGCCAAAGTAATGGTTGGAATACACAGTGGTGTGTATCAAAAGTTAAAAACGGAAGTACCTCATCTCGTTTTGGTAAAATGTACATGTCGTTCGATTCAGTTGTCTATTTCTCAAGCTTCTGCCGAGCATCTTCCAAGGCATTTGGAGTATTTAGTTCATGAGACTTATAATTGGTTCTCAAAATCGGCAAATAGACAAAATGAATATCAAGCTCTTTACATGACCATCAATGATAAAGAACCATTAAAAATAACACAAGCATGCGCCACCAGATTACCGATACCGGCAGATACCAGAGAGGATTTTAGAACAGTGGGTTGAACTAAGATTCCATTTTAGCCCAGTGAGAAATAGTGAAAAGTGCTATGCGGCTGAGAATACAGTCTTTATCAGAATCCTACCAACGAAGCTTATTTAAATACGTATTAGTCATTGATCATTGTCATTGTAGAAAACAAACTTTACTATGTTGCTATTGTAATTCGAGATTAAGAAACCGTTGTTGTTTTCAGAAACATACTTGACAAACATACATTCATAAGTGCTTCTGCTATACTTTACCTTGCGGTAAGAGAGTAATGTCAATCAGACCAAAATAATCTATGTTATTTATGTAATGATGAATAAAATCTAATTAACTAAATATTAATAAAATCCAATACATTTAAGAAGTTATTAATTAACGATTTCAGTCTTAATTTATAGCTTATTCCGTTACAGTACCACTTAAATCACTACACACATAATTATCAGTATACTTAAATCGTTATAAAAGTTAATTAGATTAGATTTCACATTTTGTTTTTCCACAAAATTGGTGTATATCGATTTAAGTAACAATATTTAAACGATTAGCTCTAAAATAACCTGAAACAATGATTCCTTATACGGTAATTAGTAATATTTGTTTTACAACTTTTAAAAAAAGTGAAGAAATAATAAAATATTTACAGAAATAACATGATGTGTATCATTTTACACTTGTTTGTATGAGGTCAATTTAATGCTGTGTATAATGATTTACGTTCTATTATATCACTTTACACTAATATAAAGTTTCGTGCTGTCTGATTTAACTGGGTTTATTATTTAATTTAAAAAAAACCACTTACATTATTTGACAAACTAGTACAATACCTGACTATTTCTAACATTATATTTCAACAAAAAAATATTGCACCATGTTATCTGCAATAGCCATAAAGTAGGATTTTTTTAAACTTCAAATGCAATTTCCCGAAAATCACTATTTTCGACTTAGATCCGTTTTCACTGAAGGTACAGAATTGGTGTGACTATAACAAATATTTATTTTATTATATTTCCTCGCTTCATTCTTCAGATCAGTTTCCTGCAAGTACGGTCTCCTGCATCATTTGCCACATTGTGCAGATTTATACTTGAAATCCTATTTGTAAGAATGTAATTAATAATATTAATAAATGATTAATGTACTTTTTGAGTGTGTAGACGTGAATTGTATATAACGAGTGCATATGAAACTTGTAGTACCTCGTCTTTCTACAACACTTAGAGAAGTGCTATACTATATATAAAATAGTTCTACAAAAGATGATAAAGAGGTTTGAAGCCGTTTTGATTTTAAAAAGGGAGTGCAACAGGGTTGCGTACTATCACCAATTTTATAAATCGAGACACAAAAATGTAATAGCTAGGCAGAACTCTATTGCCGAGAACACCTTATATATCGAAATTCAAGATACATTTAATTACATTTCTATTATAGTTTTAATATTTTCTGTACCCATCACTAACACCAAATATATCAAAAATGTATTTTTGTATCGTGTATACCTATAATAACAATTTTTTCTATGGCTATATACCTAATTTCAGTTTAAGTGAATCCAATTTTAAAATTTAATTAAAATGTTAAATGCTAATTAAGTTGAGATTACTCAGTAAAGTAATATCTTTATATATAAACTCTTTATTGAACACAATTAAACACAATTAAACACCATTACAATAAAAATATTAGAAGGTACAAATTTCCGCGAGGCTGCGTGCGCGTCTGGCTACCTGGCACGCCGTGGTGATGTCTCTCCATCTGGGGGACTGTCCAGGGGCTCTCGGACAGTCCCTCCTTTGGCGTTGGCTCGACCAGACCTAGGTCGAGCCGGCCCCGGAGCACATGGCGGTAGAATCGCGAAAGCGCACTCCGCCATGTGCCCCACATGGGCCTAAAGAACTCAGGGGGGTTTTAGTGGGTAGGCCGGTCCTGTCAGACCGGAGAGCCCCACACACGGCCGCGCCTAGCTAGCGCGGTGTCACGGTGTAAAAAGTGCTGTTAGATGTTAGGTCAGATGTGTAGTAATGAAATCCACATAGATCTATAACGTATGTATCTGCGATCGTCCGTTATACCCGTACAGAGGTGCGTCTCTCACTGACTCACGTGGCGACCTGTCATTTTGTGTGGTGCATAAGCCCTTAGAGTGCATTTCCCCTCTTTAAAAAAAAAACAAAAAAAGGAGGTACAAATTTAATTGGTCCAAAGGCGAACTTATCTCTCAAGAGAGATTTATTCCAGCCAGCCCTAGATTTTCATGTGAATTTTTAAGGAATAATTTGCGGGACACAGTAATTATATATATGTTATTGTTTTTAAAATAATAGAAAAGTCATATTTATAGTACATACAAAACATACATTATTAAAATAGATATGATTAATTAATTTGATAAAGACAAACTACATAGGTAGTGTTCCTTTAGATTGCGCTTAAAAAAAGCAATGGATTGACAATCTTGAACACGGGCTGGCAGCTCATTCCACAATCTACCAGCACGAACAGTAAAGGAGCGGGAATAGAATTTGGAGTTCGAAAAAGGTACATTTAAAATAAGCACGCTGAGGCCGGTTAGAAGTAGGTGGCAATAAGTCAAATATACAGCGTAAGTATTGAGGAAATGTAGGGGTACTAAGTACTTTATGTGGACACCATCGGTTTATGTTTTGCAAGTTTGCTTAGTTGTTATGTATTATTGTAACTTCTTATATTCCCATTTGGAAAATAAATAAATAATTTATTTTCCCCATAAAATATCAAGCGTATGATATTTTTGCCAATTTATCCTTAATGTCTATGAGTATGATCATAGTTAAATCGTTTAGAGTCTATAACTTAATATTATATAACAATTTCATAAAATTATGGTAACTGATTCAAAAGAAAAAAAATTCTACATGACTTATCAAATGTAACGGTTAATCATAAATATAATATATCAATTTAGTTTAAACAAAAAAGCATGCGATTTAATAGTAATATTACATTGTTAACAACAGTATTACGCAGGAATTGTTGCAAACACACTAATAAATATTTGTTTTTAAGGCGAGGCCGTGTTATGTTTTTGAATAATTCTTGTACTATAAGTAACAGCTACGAGCGCTTGCCGCCCGCACCCCTCCCAGTCCCCGTTCTCCTTACTTCGCCGCTCCTATACCCCGCAGGCGAGGACTAAATTAAACGGTCGGTCTATAGAATGTTGTACGTTTTCTTATACTGTGATAGGTTGGGAGAAAGTAATCGCTATTGGAGATAAGGACACTTTTGTAAACGTAGCTATTACATTATGTCTGTTAATGTTACGGTATAAACAGTATTTATTAAATAAAATAGTGATAATTGATTTTCCCGTGTGAGAAAGTAACAAAAAAAATATAATTGAAAAATAAACCGAAAAATTATGTACATTGATGACTTCTTAATTTTTATCATCGGAAAGCGTCGATAACACTGTGGTCTTGAAATCGGTTCCGAAATATATTATTGTTTTACTTTATTCTAATTTAAGAAAAAGTTATTGTTATCATCTCTTAATTTACACAACTTAATAAATTACAAATTTTAATTAGTACTTATAAGTGTATAAAACTTAATTTAATCTTTATTTTACATTAATACGTTTATCACCCAACAATTATTCCAATAAAAAATCATGTCTGCCTTTGACAGCTGATAGCTGACGGCTGAAAGTTGCTAGCTGATAGGTACCGGAATCATTGACACGCAAAACAAATAACGCGCATACAGGTTGGGAAACTACCCAGATTAAAAAAAGAATTATCTTTAAATATGCACATATGCCCGATATTGTTAAAGTGAAAGAAAACATCAAGAGTTAATCATATACCTGCGAAGAAATTTAAAAGGTTTAAAATTAACTAGCCTATACTAAGACATATTTCATTGTTACCAATAACATTAAGATGGACTTAAATTATTATTATTTCACTAATCCCTACACACCTTACCTTAGGGAAAGATTGACCTCTTTTAAAGTTAAAAAAAATAGCAGCCGTCATGAAAACGTAATTTCATGAACTGCCTCGCCTTAATACAAATATTTTAATTTGCGTCATTAAAACAGATGTGGCTTATGAAATAAAAAAACATTTCACTAATGTTTATTTAATTTATTCGCGATGTCTCATGGACTGTTTGTTTTTCTGCACTATCGAGGTTAAGATAAGACAAACGAGGCTTACTACGGGATTGCGACTTCAGATAACCTACTCGTGGTGCACCCTGGGCAACTTCTTTTGACGGCTAATAGTCTGACAGAGGGCCCACCGAGATGGGGTTTGTGATGGCCGGTTCCAATCTGGCGAGCCGCTTTCAGTGACCAGTGGCGGACGAGCGAAGCCCCCTTCTTCTTTAAGAGGGGGTGGTTGTCGTCCAGGAGACCCATTTTGCGTTGGAGGATGGCCACATGTATCCGGCGGCTCAGGTGGTTCGGTATCAGGTGGTTCGTGATAGTTGTCCGCAAGGGTACCCATGGCCTCGTCAGGGCGCGATGCAGCTCTCCTTCGGGATGACGCGCTTTTGGTGGGTAGGCCTCCCCTTTCTGAATAGGAGAGCCACATATAACTACCGGCTCTCGGGGTATGCAATTTAATGCATTTTCCAAACAAAGTGTTGTAGAAACTATTTTGTTCGTGTTATTTTTATTTACTTTTTATTGTCGTTGGTATATATGAAGGATGTCACATTGACTTATTGTAAGAAATTATTTGAATATGATGAACTAAATCCCATAAACATAGTTTTATTTAAATATATATCATTATAATTGGGATGATATAATACTCGTATATTAACACAGTTACGGACCTGCGTACGTTCGTAAAATATGGCGACCGTGATGGAAAGAACTTTTCAGGAGGGAAAGACGGCAAGACGATTTTTTACGGTAGGTGCTGATAAACTTGAATGTGCATTGACCAATAAAGAAAACAGTAATATTAAAGCATATTTCGCTAGTTTTTCTAATAAACATGAGCAATTGACTATAGTAGATAATAAAATATTTAATTTGTGGCTTAACAAAGATGACCGAGTTGAGGAAACATATCAAGCGGATTTAGATACAATGGAGGTTTACAATGATCGCTGGTATGCTCTGCAGCAACGATATAATGAATTTATTGAGGATTGCGAGAGTATCAAAGTTAACACAATAAAAAATCAAGCGTTCTCCCCAAGCGCCACTTTCGCCTCCCACAATTGCATTTACCAAAATTTAATGGGGAATTGAAATGTTAGATTCCATTTTGGTCTCAGTTTAAAAAAAATCATCTAGATGACAGTATTGAATTTGAAGACAAATTCCAATACTCACTACAATGCATGGAAGAGGGATCAAGTGCCCTGGAATTACTAAGTAGTGTTGAAAATCTCTTTTTAGTTTGACACTGCAACCACTATGCACTATATATTTTGAATTACTTGTCAATAATTAATGTGTCATCTGTCTTTAATAAACATATTGAGTAATACATGTCTCAAATTTCTCTTTACAATTTATTCTTTTAGATAATTATTTACGTAATTATCAATAGGTTATGGAACCCTTTGTCCCGACGTCTATTCCACGACTGGAAGGTCGTAAAAATTATAGCACGTGGAGTTTCGGCGTCAAGATGTACCTGATTGACTGTGGCCTTTGGGATACCATCGCGCGACCTGATATTCTAAAAACGCAAGTATCACAAGCTATTTTTGATCGACGTGATGAGCAAGCGAGAGCCAAAATCTGCCTTACTACGGCGGAATCATTATATCCGGCAGTTTCTAGTGCAAAGACGGCTAAAGAGACATGGGACTTATTACAAAGACAGTACGCTGATAGCGGTCTATCACGAAGATTAGAGTTACTGAAGAAGCTCTTCGGAGCAAAGCTTAGTACAAGTAGGAACCTCGAGGAGTACATCAACAGAATAAGAGATACCCAGCAACAGCTAATTGCTATCAACGCAGGACTAGACGAAGAATTCATAGGTGTCATCATGCTCGCCGGACTATCAGATGAGTACAAACCTATGGTGATGGCACTTGAACACTCTGGAGCACCAATAACGGCAGATGCTGTGGCAACTATGCTTCTACGGGAAGACGGAGCGACAACGACGACTGATGAGAATGCGCTAGTCACGATGTCACACCCTACCACCGCATCAAAACATTTCAACTCCAAGAAGATCGTCTGTGTATACTGCAAGAAACCTAACCATCATATTTCTGTTTGTAGAAAGCGTTTAAGTAAAAAACAAAAACATGATGATAGTAAACAGGTTAATTCAAATTATACAGCTGAGGTTACACTTTTATCATCTTTTAATACTTCCTCTTCCACTACAGATTCACCCTACTTTCTCATCGACTCTGGATCAAGTTCACACATGAGCAACCGAAAGGATTGGTTTGAGGTTCTTATCCCGCTTACCAAGCCTATCACCGTTGCGAACAACGAACAAATTTATACAGAGGGCAAAGGTACTGTAAAGCTTGCAAATTCTAATCCTATCCGTAGTCTTTCGGATGTACTTTATATCCCGAAAGTAACTCAAAACTTATTGTCAGTTAGTAGCCTAGTTAAAGATGGGTATGTCGTTGTGTTCTCACAAAAGGGAGCTACTATTCTATTAAAAGACACGTGTAAAGTCTTAGGTACAGTAGTAGCAACCGGCTGCAATCACAACGGGTTATATAAGCTGGATATACGAGAAAATCCTCAAGTCTGCATGTCAACCAACAGTAATTCTGCATTCTTATGGCATAGACGCTTAGCCCATTTACATTTTAACGCTATGAACATTCTTAAAAATGAAAATAAAGGCATACATTACACTGACAAATTTGACAACTGTGTGTCATGCCTACGAGGTAAGATGAGTAAGAGACCCTTTTATAGCTCTACAAGTTTTACTACCAAAAAGTTGGAATTGGTACACTCGGATATATGTGGACCAATGAGTATACATTCTTTTGGAGGAGCCTTATACCTTCTTACTTTTACTGACGATTTTACTCGAAAAACTTTTGGATACCTTTTAAAAACTAAGAGCGAAGTTTTTACAAAGTTTTTAGAATTTAAAAACCTTGTAGAAAATCAAACGGGTGAAAAGTTGAAAATCTTACGTACAGATAACGGCTGTGAATATGTTAACGCTCAAATGAAAAAATTCATGAGAGATTGCGGAATTATTCATCAAACTTCAATTCCCTATAATCCTCAGAATAATTCTAAGGCCGAACGTGTAAATAGGACTGTCATTGAAAAAACTCGTTCTTTACTATTCGACGCTAAGCTACCTAAAGCCTACTGGGGCGAAGCAGTAAATACTGCAATATATTTAAAAAATCGTTCTCCATCTCAGGCACTACGAAATAAAATCCCAGAAGAGCTGTGGACTGGGAAGAAAGTAGACCTGTCACATTTGAGAATTTTTGGATGCGAAGCTCATGTTCTTATTCCGAAAGAAAAACGGTCTAAGCTCGATTCAAAGACTCAAAAATGTATTTTTGTTGGTTACAGCACCGAAAGCAAAGGCTATCGCCTTATCGATCCCCAGAGCCCGCGAAAAATAATTTTAGCACGAGACGTAGCATTTATAGAAGACAGTTCAACTATCAAAGACTCATCAGAGCCTCATATCGATGAAGAGGAGCATACTCCAACTCTCATCGAAATTCCTACTACGACCCATTCTCTGCCATCAGTAGTCGCACCAACTTTTTCATCATCTACAGCACAAGATCATAGAAACGAAACCTCTCTTGAACCTCTCAATGTGGAACTGCATCTTCCTGAACGGAACGAAGTTTGTTCGACGGATGTAGAATCAATTCCCGTTTGTGAAGAAACACCTCAAATTCCCGCTGAAAATGAAAGGAGATATCCAGTAAGAGAGCGTCATGAACCATATCGTTTTCCAGAAAATGAAAAAGGTTTATTATATTTAACTTCTACTGAGCCTGAATCATTCAAAACTGCGATGGAAGACCATCATAAGAAGAATGGTTAAAAGCCATGAAGGTGGAATACAATTCTCTTTTACAACATGGCACATGGACTATAGTGGACAGACCAACAGATAGAAAACCTATCAAAAGTAAATGGGTGTATAAAGTAAAGAAAAACACGAATGGAGTAATAGTGAAATATAAAGCGCGACTCGTCGTTAAAGGCTACAAACAAGTTCATGGAGTTGACTATGGAGAAACATTCTCTCCAGTTGCACGTCTCTCATCAATTAGGCTACTTATGGCGTATGCAACTAAAAATAGACTGCAAGTTGACCATCTTGATGTGGAAACAGCCTTTCTAAACGGTGACTTAGAAGAAGAAATTTACATGGAGCAACCAGAAGGTTTTGCTTTTGACCCTAAACAAAAAGTGTGTCTTCTTAAAAAGGCACTGTATGGATTAAAGCAAGCTCCACGACAGTGGAACATAAAGCTGTCTGAAGCATTGGCTTCTTTATCAATGACTCAATCTACAATTGAACATTGCATTTATTACAAAGTAAATGACAAGAATCGTCTAATCATGGCAGTATTTGTAGATGATTTTTTCATCGTCTCAAACAACGACGAAATGAAAGAAAGTTTTAAATCGGGCCTAAGCAAAATATTTAAAATAAAAGACTTAGGTAAATGTAAGGACTGTTTAGGTATGAGAGTCCATCAAAACCCTGCAAATGGTACTATTACACTTGACCAAACCAATTATATTGAACATTTAATTGAAAAATTCAATATGGTCGAAGCTTTAACTACCACTACCTTTGGAACCCGGTGTAAAGCTTTTACATCCACAGGCAGAGGAAGTTAGAGATGACTTACCATACCAGCAGCTCATAGGATCGTTAATGTACATTTCCATCGGTACGAGACCAGATATCTCCTTTGCTGTCTCTGTACTAAGTCAATTCAATGCACATTACGGGGAGGCACATTGGAGAGCTGCCAAGCGTGTAGTACGCTACCTGAAAGCTACTAAGCATCTGGGACTCACATTCAAAGCCGATGAAAGTTTAGAGATAGTTGGTTATACAGATGCTGACTACGGGAACAACATTGTGGACAGACGATCGTACACTGGCTACATATTTAAAATGTGTGGAGGTGCAGTCTCTTGGGAAGCTCGAAAACAGCGGACTGTAGCCCTGTCAACTACCGAGGCTGAGTACATGGCTATTAGTGAGGCCTCCAAGGAGGCTATTTACTTAAAACGTCTTGTTCATGAAGCGTTTGGGATTGACCAGACTATCACAATCAATTGTGATAATCAAAGTGCCCTTAAACTTACAAAAACAAACACATTCCACTCCCGTACAAAACATATAGATATACGACACCATTTCATACGAGATATATTGCATCAAAAATTACTTCATCTCAAGTACATACAATCAAATGATAACATTGCTGACACATTAACCAAACCTCTTCCTAAAATTAAACATGTAAAATGTTCTAAAGGTTTCGGTCTTATTGAATATAGTAAGTAATCTTTTGACTGTTGTGAACTTTTATTATATTCTATTCTTTTTTTTTTTGGTGTTATATCTATAATGTGTGAAGTGTTTTATATTCATGTGTTATTTTTGTATTGGTGTAGGTTTATGTCTTTATTCTTTTTATATAAAGGGTGTTTGCATTGCGGGGAGGTGTTGAAAATCTCTTTTTAGTTTGACACTGCAACCACTATGCACTATATATTTTGAATTACTTGTCATAGATTAATGTGTCATCTGTCTTTAATAAACATATTGAGTAATACATGTCTCAAATTTCTCTTTACAATTTATTCTTTTAGATAATTATTTACGTAATTATCAATAAGTAGTTTTCCTCCAACTGGAGAAAATTATGAAAACGCAATTAAGCTATTAGAAACCAGATTTGCGCGTAAAGATCTTCTTGTTGAACATTATGCAAGGCAATTAATAAAATTAGTAGTAGCTCAAACTAAATCAGGTGCAAAAATTACTACACGTAATTTATATGATAAATTGATGACGCAAATACTTGCCTTAGAATCTATGGGTATAACACAAAATAAGTACGCTGCATTTTTGTACCCTATGGTAGAATCGGCTCTTCCAGAAGAAACACTGAGGGCTTGGAACAGATCATTTCATCGATGTTTCTCATCTGACTCGAATTCATAAAATGGGAAGTTGAATCAGAAGAGTCCATTCGTATTTCCCGTTCTGGTTTTCCGAAAATAGAAGCAAAGTTGACTCCAACAGCTAGTTTTCTGACAGATACTGTAAACAAATAAATAGTCCAGATTCAAAGGAATTAAAAAGATTTTTATGTGTGTTGTGTGATAAACAGCATCCTAGTTCCGAGTGTAACAACGCTAGGAAAATGACATTGGACGAGCGGAAACAACACTTGAAAGAAGGAAAGGCATGCTTCCGGTGCTTGGTTGTTGGACACGCTTATTATAGATGCGAAAATGTAATAAAATGCATTATTTGTGATCGCAGCCATCATCCAATTATGTGTCCAGATATAGTAAAATCTAGTGAGCCAGCGAAAAAAAGATGCGAAACCAGTTGTTATGAAGCAGGCAGAAAAAAGCGGCACAGTATTTTTGCAGACGGTAAAGCTTAACATTGTACATAATGAAAAAAAGGTGACAGTGAGAGCTATATTGGACTCTGGTGCTCAACGTTCTTTTGTAAAATCGAATATTATTTACATTTTAAAAATAGAGCCTGATGGCGAAGAAAATTTGCAACATAATTTGTTTGGAGGTGTTGTAACAAATTCAGAAAATCACTGAACATTTCTTCTCCATTGTCAAAGTTTAGATGGTACATTTAGTTTTCAGTTTGACGCTTTGGAAAACAAGGTAATTTGTGATGATTTACCAAAAGTTGGGCATGGCACTATACTTAATAGGTATAGCTTTATCCGATTCTTTTGATGATTCATCTGTTATTTCCTTACTAATAGGTTCCAATGTTTTAGGTTCATAGTACACGGGACGTTCAGTAAGTGTTAGTGGACATTTGATAGCTGTCGAAACAAAATTAGGTTGGACGGTACAGGGGCCAACCATTGGTATGTACACTTGCTATCCTAAATGTAATATTAATAAAATTTCCTTTAACGTAAATGATTTATGGAGCTTGGAAACGTTAGGAATTATAGATGAAGCTTGCGTTAAGAGTTTTAAAGAGCGGTTTTTCAAAGAAACTATTAACATTGATGAAGAAGGTAGGTATGAGGTTAGCCTTCCGTGGAAAGAGATAGCTGACATACTCTCGAGTAACCACGAAGTGGCTTACAAACGTCTTAGGTCAACTACAAAAAAGCTAGAGAAACTTAAATTAATATGCGATTACGATAATATTTTTAATGAGTGGTTGGAAAGTGGTATCATTGAAGAAGTAATGAATGATAATACGGGTGAAGGCCACTATCTGCCATAACATGTAGTAATTCGGGACGCTAGCTTAACTACGAGATTAAGGCCAGTTTTCGATGCATCTGCTTTAACAAAAGAAGGATTTAGCCTTAACTGTTGTTTAGAAAAGGGCTTCAATTTAATTACGTTAATTCCGATTTTATTAATAAATCGAAAAGGGGTAATCGGTATAACGGCGGACATAAAGAAGGCTTTCCTTCATATTAGCAATAATCCAATAGAGCGTGAATTTTAAAAAAAATTATGTTGGGAGAATATATAAAAAATAGATAAGTTTTTCGTCACCGTAGAGTGGTTTTCGGCGTATCAACTAGCCCATTTTTGTTAGCAGCAACAATTTCCTATCATCTTGAGCAGTTTGAAGGTCAGGTGGTACACAGACAGCTTGAAAAATAGTTTTTATGTTGATAATTGCATTGTTAGTGTGAACAGCGTGAGAGATATGGAAAAGTTTATAACAGAAGCAAAGGAAGTGATGAATAAAGGGAAATTTGAATTGAGATGTTGGATGACAGGTCCTGTAATTACTAACGGTCAAGCGCAAACTACATCTGTTCTTGGTCTCACTTGGGATCCTATACGTGACGAATCATATTGTAAGACTATGTTAAGAAATGTGGATGGACATATATTAAGGGACATATATAGGAATTGGCGATACCACTTACGATTTTGTATAATAAGTCCATCTCGGAAGGCCATTTCCCACTATTTGGAAAAAGGCGCTGATAACTCCTATTCCTAAAGGGGCGATAAACATGACGTAAAACAGTATAGGCCAATTTCAAAGCTTTGTGAGTTTGCTAAGACCTTTGAAAAAATTGTAGCCTCCTTTTTAGCGTCTCAATTGCAACACATAGTGTGTGTGCAGAACAACAACAGGGTTTTATCAGAGGTCGGAGCGTAAATACAAACTTAGTCATATATACGGACTTTTTGTTAAATGCCTTGGATACCGGAACTCAAGTTGATGCCGTTTACGCCGATTTCTCAAAGGCCTTCCATAAAATAAATCATTCCATACTTATAAAGAAGCTTTTCAGGGTCAGTATTCACAGCGATTTGTTAAGATATCCATCTTAATTCATTTGTTAAGATTCCTATATAAGCAACCATAGTCAAGCTGTGACACTCAAAGGCTACCAATCAAGATTCTTAAATATACCTTGAGGTGTTCCTCAGGGATCTCATCTGGGACCCTTCTTATTCTCGTTATACATAAACGACATCAGCTCTTTCTCTCGTTATACATAAACGACGCGGATGATACAAAAATATATAGAATAATCAGAACGCCCGAAGATTGTGTTAGGTTACAACTAGACCTTCAACGTTTTGAGCATTTCTGTAAGAATAATGTAATAAAATGTAATAAAATAATGTACAATAATAAATAATGAAAAAAAGTGTGAGACCCACATGAAGGGACAAGGCCATTTTACAACATCTAATGGCAACATAATGTTTTTCTCCGGTCATGAAACCGAGAGTAGAAACGGTACAGGTATCTTGGTGTCCCACAAACTGTGTGATTTCGTTACCGGCTACCACCCCATTAACGACAGAATAAATAAATAATAATGACCATACGAATCAACTGTACCCCTCCACCATTAAACATCATTCAAGTCTACTCGCCCACGGCCCAGTCAACGAAAGAAGACATAGACAATTTCTATGGAATCTTACAAACCACTATAGAAGGCATCTGCAAACGAGAGATTTTGATCATTCAGGGAGACTGGAATGCAAAGATAGGGAGCACTGAACAAGACGACCACATACGCCACATACTCGGTAAATACGGCCTCGGTATTAGAAATGAAAGAGGTGAAATGCTCATCGACTTCTGTGTAAGCAATAATCTGACCATAACTAACACCTGTTTTAAGCACCACAAGCGAAGATTATACACATGGTCTTCTCCTGGTGACCGTTTCCGAAACCAGATAGACTACATCACGATCGCAAATAGATGGAAGTCAGCTGTAACAAATACTAGAACAACACACAACAAACTCTAAAATCATGCGGCAAGAAAGTAAAACCCTTAAAAAGGCTTTCAGCACTGGAGTATGATTTCTTCCAAAAACACACGGAGCAGCTCTAGCAGAAATAGTCTCTAAAGTGGCACAAACGAGCCCGGAAGAGCAGTGGCATCAGGTAAGACAGAAAATCGTTGATACGCTTAACCTTAATGGACAAAAAAGACTGGACGTCAGAAGAGGTTTGGACTTATAATATTAGAGCACGTAAGGAGCTTAAATGTGGCGTAAGATCCGAAAACTTTAAAGAAGAATATTCTCAGCTCTCCGAAATAATTCAAAGACAATGCAGAAGAGACAAAATTCAATTTCTAGAAAATATCTGTACTGAAATTGAACGTCACGCAGAAAAATATCAAACTGCTGATCTCTTCCGCAAGGTCAGACAAATAACGCGGAAATTTAAACCTTCTTCTTGGGTTATAGAGGACAAAGACGGGAACCCTATACACGAAGTTTCGAAAATAGCCGATAGATGGAGGGAATATTGCGAGGAGCTATATCAAGACCAGATGTCTCAAACCCAATCAACTCCATTAACCGTAGTCGTGGGGGAGGAAGAACCCTGCATACTCCGGTCAGAAATTGAAGCAGTGATTCGGAAGCTGAAGAACAATAAAGCTCCAGGACCTGACAGAATGACATCGGAAGTGCTGAAAGGATTGGGCCCAAATGGCATAACATGTCATCTCAACATTTGCAATAAGATATGGCAGACCGGAGATTGGCCAACTGACTGGGTACACTCGTCTATTCTCCCTCTTCTCCTACATGACTACGAAACAGTGACTCAATTCCAATATCTTGGCTCACTGGTCACCAACAAAGGGAGTAGTGAACCTGAAATTCGGAGACGGATTGGCATGGCAAATCTGCAATGACTCAGCTGAGTAAAATCTGGAGAGACCGTAACATAACCCATCGGACTAAAGTACAGTGCTGAGACGTGGACTTTCAAAGCCGCAGATAGGCAAAGAATCGACGCGTTTGAGATGTGGTGCTGGCGTCGCATGCTGCAAATACCATGGACGGCCCACTGTACCAACTTGTCTATTCTGAAACAGCTACAGATAGAAAATATACCACGTCTATCCACAATCTGCCTACAACGAATAGTGCGGTATTTTGGCCATGTTGCACGCAGAGATACCAGCAACCTGGAACGTCTTGTGGTGACTGGTAAAATAGAAGGCAAAAGACCTAGAGGTAGAAGTCCCAAACGATGGTCGGACCAAATAGTGGAAGAGCTGCAAATACCTGTCTCCGACGCGCTCCACCAAGCTACAGAACGAGACCAATGGAGACGCCTAGTTGATGGAATAAAACGGAGTCACGATCCTCAGTAGTGAGGGACCGATTTTGAAGAAGAAGAATAATAGTCTACCCTTGAATTCGGACAAGTGCCAGGTAATAACTTTCACCCGTAAAAACAATCCTATATCCTATAACTACACTTTTTCCGGTCAAAATGTGACTCGTGTAAGTTCTATTCGTGACTTAGGGATAACAATGGATTCGAGACTTCATTTCAACTTGCATATAGACAACATGTTAGTAAAAGCTTGTAAGCAATTAGGGCTGATTCTTCGTCTGGGAAAGCCTTTCAGTAAGAACAAAAACACTTAAATATTATATAACGCATATGTACGTAGCATTCTTGAATTCGGAAATGTTGTATGGAGTCCTCAGTATTCTATACACAAAAACAGGATCAAGTGGGTGCAAAAAAAATTCATTCAGTCCCTTGATTATCGCACAGGGCAACATTACAATGAATACGTGGATAGTGCAAAAATACACAATGTGCATTTATTAGTTTCCAGGCGTAATTTTCTGGATGGAATATTTTTATATAAAATTTCAGAAGGCAGCAAAGGAATGGCTGCAACATATTCAAGTCATAAATGACTGTCGTATTCCACGGCGCATTAGTCATGCTTTATTAGAAAAGACCGATTGCCACAAAACTCTTCATGTTTTCAGCGACGCGAGCCAATCATCATATGCAGGATGTGTATTTTTACGGACAGAGTGCGATCGTAGAGTAACAGTATAGTTTTTGTTAGCAAAAGCCAGAGTCGCACCAATAAAATCGTTCACAATTCCAAGATTGGAATTAATAGCTGCAGCAATGGCTACAAGATTAGCGTCGGAAGTTAAAACTGCACTACAGCTAGACTGTAAAGAATACTATTGGTCCGACTCTAGTATAGTTATTGCATGGAGCAATAGAGTGAGTGGTTTAAACGTGTTTGTTTGCAATAGGGTCAAGGAGATTCTTTCCCGATCTAATGTTACAGATTGGCGTCATATATCTGGAGACATCAATCCAGCAGATCTTCCCTCCCGAGGAGTTGATTCTCTCCAGTTAATGAGTAGTAAATGGTGGGAAGGTCCATGTGGCTGAAAGAACGGGCAGATCAATGGCCTTGTTCTAAAATATGTCCTGATGAATCAGAGGTTAATAGATAAGTTAAAAAATGTTGTTTAGCAATCCAGAATGAGGTATTTTCGAACAGCTTAACATATTTTAGTAAATACTCTAAAATAGTACGTACAGTTGCTTGGTGCTTAAGGTTTATTTCCAACTGTCGAAAGAATAGACTAGTAAGACGTAATATTTTATATGGTGATGAATTCATTGCAGCGGAGCGGGTACTATGTTTACTAATTCAGAAAGAAAATTTTAAAGAGTTAGAAAGGTTAAAGAAAAGTACTAAATTAGAACTGTTTTGTGACAATGATGGATTGATACGTGTGAAGACTAGACTTATCATAAGTAACTATGCTATAAATTTTATTTATCCTGTTTTATTACCAAAAGGTAATATAATCGTAAAGCGACTAGTAGAGCAAAAACATAACCGTCTTCATGTAGGTACACAAACTTTGATATCGATTTCACGGGAAAACTGGTGGATAATTTCTATAAGAGGTCTAGTTAAAAAAGTAGTGACGAGTTGCGTGAAATGCAAACGCTTTAAAGCTAGGCGTGTACAGTACCGCCAGCACCGCTTCCAGCTGGACGTGTTCAATGTGGGGAACCGTTTGATGTGATTGGAACTGATTTAGCAGGACCAATATATCTTAAAAATAATGAAAAAAGGTGGATAGTGCTATTTACTTGTGCAAAGTATCGTACATATAGAACTTCTAGATTCACTATCGACAGAAGATTTTATATTGTGTCTCAGACGATTTATTGCAAGACGTGGCAGAGTAAAGATAATATATTGTGATAATGGATAATTTCAGGGGAACACATAACCTGCTGGAAACCGTTGACTGGTCGGAGGTAGTAGACAAAACTCCAGTGAAAAAATTATATGGCGCTTCTTGCCACCTCAAGCGCCATGGTGGGGTGGTTGGTATGAAAGAATGGTACGTTCAATAAAGGATTTGCTTAAAAGGACTCTGGGCAAAACTGCTCTATTAGACAAAGAGCTAATTACAATTTTGTACGAGGTAGAAGCGGTAATTAATAGTCGTCCTCTAACTTATATTTTTGATAGCACTGAACATTTGATACCATTGACACCGGCAATGTTTCTGCAGGCTAATTGTTCTGATGTTACTGACCTAGATCACGTAGATTCAAAAATTTATCCAGTCGCTATCATTACATGAAGCAGGTGAGTGGCGATATTAAAGAAAGATTTCGTAAAGAATATTTGTCTACGTTGAACCAAAGGTGTGGGCATTCGATACGCGGATTGCAAGTTGGAGACATTGTACTAGTAGGGATTGACGGAGTCAAGCGTGTTTTGTGGCCACTTGGTGTAGTGCTGGAAATTCTACCTGGAGTAGATTCCGAAAGAGGGTGGCTAAGGTTAAATTAGCTCATGGAGAACGTATTAGACCATTACAACGGCTTTATCCATTAGAACTCTCATCGGCATCTACTCTCCAAGCTCCAGAAACATTTACATTTGATCATAATGACGAAAGTAATTCAACTTTGGTTGGCTCGAATGTAGAAAACCCAAATGATCTGCGCACTACACGTACTGGTCGTCCTATTAAATTACCGCAGCATTTGAATTTATAATTCTTAATTTTGATAATTAATTAGTAGGTCGACGTATTGTTTAATTTGTTATTTTCGTGTTTTGCAACGGGGCGGAGTATGTTGTAGAAACTATTTTGTTCGTGTTATTTTTATTTACTTCTTATTGTCGTTGGTATATATGAAGGATGTCACATTGACTTATTGTAAGAAATTATTTGAATATGATGAACTAAATCCCATAAACATAGTTTTATTTAAATATATATTATTGGGATGATATAATATATTAACACAGTTACGGACCTGCGTACGTTCGTAACATAAAGAATGGGGTTATTTACAACCTAATGGCGTATGATCGCCCGTTGGATCTTTTACTAAGCTACAGTTGAAAGAAATAAACTTTCTTAAATTAAAAGGCTGGCCTGACCTTTATAGTCGCAAACCATATACCTTTTCTTTCTCATGATTGTTTCATTTCAATTTGAGGAGTGTTGCCTAAATTGTAGTTTTGTATGTAAGTCTCCTGACTCTGTAAGAGACGAGTGTTAAATACAGACTTATTTTCCACCATAACTACTCAACCTTTGAAGATCAGAGTTTTAGGTTTAAATTACTAATTCAAGGTTGAAGTGCATTCAAATTAATACTCGTATGTATTAAACAAAGACATTATCATGCACTTAAAGACATCAAAATAAATCTAAAAACAAGTATAATATATATAAAAGTATAAACGTATGTACATACAAGTAAAATACTTAAATAACTTGCGCTTAATTTTAACAGTTACGTTACCTATCAAATATTTTGACTATTACATAACATAATGTAACTATAGCTTTTATTAATAGGTATAATGTGAACTTGTTTAAATATTTGAAGAAGTTTGGATTCAGACTATTTATTTGAGGCCAGATTCTAAGATTCTATTTGACGACTCTGTAAAAAAAATAGCCCTTGCTGGTCTTCTTGCTGGTTCTTTGCAGAACAAGGTCTCCTGCCGTAGCATCTGCAGACTAATGTCGCAGTGTCTTTGAAGTACAAAAGTGATTGTAAAAATCAAGTTCGAAGAATAAATTTATCTAAATACACGACATCTGTAATTTGCATTTATTTGTATCACCTAAAAAAAATATGGGTGATTCTACATTTGTAGTGCAAGAAATGAGGTAATTAATATGAAAAGATATCAAAAAGTTTATTGGTTGGTTATTACATTAGTTGAAAAGAACAAACAAGAATTATATATTCGTATTTCGAAATTTCCGAAATTTGATAATGCAGGTTGTAGCTTCTTTGAAATTTATACATAACGTGTTTAAGTATAAATTGAATTGTCATCTGAAACAGAGCGAAGCCTAGAGCATGCTCAAGTCCTTAGACCTTGGACAGTATCCTGATAGAAAGCAATAAACATAATTTATTTTGGCCACAAAATAAGTAAAAATATGTAAAAAACAAAATACACAGTAAATGTTAAACATATAGTAAATGCAACGAAGGTGATGGACCTGGGAATTTGGGAACAGAAAACTTGGCAATTATGGTACTAAATAGCTTCAGATGAGACTACTGTCACAGATTTTAGTCCTAGAAAATTTAAAAACTGACAGCAATGCTGATAAATCCCGCTATAGGCGCAACAAGACGTGATGAGAACGGCTAAAAAATCTGAAATGTAAATATACATAACTACAACGTACTCTTATATATAATCAGTTGTACACTTCTATTGTATTTATTGGTGACAAATACAATTTATTATTATGTCGCTTAATATCACGCGTCTGTACTGACACGGTCCTTTATAATGCGTGCACGAGGATATCAAACGCGTAGAGGCGATGCGAGTGTGCGTGGAGTGTATCAATTGGGTCTAATGTCTATCCGCTCAATGAGAAATGCGGCTAAAAACACCCAGTTAGATGCATACAAACTACTGTCATAACAGATCGAAACGTTTGTGGAATATTGCATTTCGATTCTTTTGGTAATGAGAACCGGGCTTTGCAAGAGACTCTGGTCACCTTCGGAAAACTATAATAATAGAATTGGAAAACGCTTTAGTTGCAATTGTTGAGCAGTGGCAAATATTGTCACCTACATCTCCAAGGATGTCTTTATTAGCCTTATAGTTAATATTGAAATTCGTGTGTGGTATATAGACTCAGGTGCCAATGATTCAAATGTGTAATAACAGGTATGTATTTGTATATAACACTCTTTATGCGGTGCCATTAACGGCGAGTGTTGCTTGTACTGATAAAGTAATAACAATGAGACTTGTACGAGTTACACAAGTTACTCCGCGATAGGTGTAAGAAATATTATATTTATTATCTGTTATTTTATAAAGAAATTTTCACAGTTTTTAAACCACTGACGACCTTTCCACTTCCCTCGCCACAATTCGAAGCCAGGACTGCTTCGAATTGTGGTGAGGGTGATTCTGATTTTCTGCGTGATTCGAGCATTTGTGTCTTAGTCGTAATTATTGATACAGGTACTATGATATTAATATACATTATTCATGAATATACCGATGAATCCATTTATAAAGACATCGCATTTTGTTGAAAATAAACAATCTCTTATTAAACAATATCCTCCTTTTAATATAATAAAACAAAATAAATTAAATTTTAAGTAGGTACATGTACATTTCCATGGGGATAGACGGAGTTCATAGTTTTCCACTAGCATCAATCCAAACATACTTCTCCAGCTTAGCATGAAAGTATTTAAATAAATACTTTCATGCACGCTCATCGGTTACGGGTACTCTTGACCTGACCCTTCCTCATTATATCACCTATTTGGTCCAAGCAATCCCCTACCAACTGGCCCATTTATATTTGCCTTACAAATTTCTTTCATCAGGCGTCGTTTCTACATATCCAAACCATCTAAGCATTCCTTTCTCAATTTTTGTACCTTTGTAACTTTTACGGCGCATATTCACATTTCTCTTATTACCTACACTATTTCGCAATTTATACTTCCTCGTCACTCCGGCCATTCCTCTAAAATTATACTGATCAAATTGATATATTTAATCTTTATAACAATTTTATTATTAATGTGACAAATAAAAAACCAAATAATTTTATAAAAACTAATTATAGACTTTTAAATAAAAATCCAAATACTAATTATTTTAATTTTACACTCAATTTGTGAGCTCTAAATTGTAATTTGTTGTTAAATTGAAATATTTAACACTATTATGAAATTAAACAACAGATACGATATGATGAAATTTACACAAAGGTTTAAATTCATTGCAAAATTTAATGTATTGCCTCATAAGTTCGTCTTATGCGCTCTCAACCACACATAAATGATTATAGCAGGATAATATCAGGTCAATCGGGCCAAGACTCTTTAGCTAACCCTATTCAGGTCATTCAGAGCAATTCAGAGCACCGAATAGGCGACGCCCCATACTATGTCTGAAACTGTGACTGGTACTTCGATCTCTTCACTATCCAATAACACTTCCGTTCCTGCTCTGTACGTTTCTTTCGAGCCACTGACGAGTATTCTAATCCACTAATTCTACTCCGACTTCAGCAAATTAGTTTTATCTAAATCGGCAGACTTCGCAGACCACGACACGTCCTTAGCGACCCCCCTAATTAATTAAAACAGAACCCGCTTGTGGTTGAGTCTGAACCTCTGCATCCCTTGGAACCTCATTTAGTATACCGCGCCTCTTTTAGTGCACAAGCTATATATGAGGCAGCGCAGACCGTACCTATTCTTGATATATCTTCCTCGTCACGTCAAGCCATAGGACCATTAGGACCAACAGTTCATATTGAATTTAGTCGGTAAGCCATTCGGGTCGAACTATCTCGATTTGTCTGGGATCCGACAAAATCACCATGGCACTTTGTTGCGGTAGTATTCATGGGAAATCTCAGCCTCTCTTCTCCAGAAGAAATAAAGACTAAGATCGTTGTGACGTGTTAGTCTTGTATCCTGGGTACATTTCATGCTCTTCTGAGAAAAAAAGCAATACTATTTCTTAATTGAAAACATACCACCTATCATGTACATGACTTCTGGTGCCTTCTGTTTAAACAGATGTCGATAGTGGTGAATTAATTTGGGTATTTTCCTGTTTGTACACTGGTTCTCCGTATCGGAATATCGAATGCATATCGAAACATAAGAAAGAATAATCGAGAGTGTTCTGAAAACATACATTTTCATATTTACTATTTAATACGTTCAATTTAATTATGAGCTTCTCTCCTACATATTATTACACACATACATCCAACCCACCAGTTATGTTGTGTGGAGTAAATGTTTTTTTGTTATTTGCCTTGATATAGTCAATCTAAATTAGTTCATAATTCACTGGTACACTTTCTAATTTAATTGAATCACTACATAGTATAAAACAAAGTTAATTCTTTAGAACTACGAAATGGATTTTGATGCGGGCTTTCTTAACAGATAGAGTGATTGAAGAAGAAGGTTTATATGTATAATAACATCCATTAAATAGTGGACAAATACTGTTATTTTTGAGCTTTCTAATGTGATATCGTAAATAATTACATTTATTCCACTTACATTGGAATCGATTATATACATTATATTACAGAATCGTGTGAGACAGTATTGTTTGCAGATGATACTTCTTTACTATTCAAAGTTGATAGACAAAAGGAATGTTATGACGATGTAAATAGTGCTCTCTCGAGAGTTCTGTATTGGTTCACAACTAATAATTTGTCTTTAAATTCTAAGAAAACAAAATGTATCAAATTCTCTTTGCCCAATGTAAGGCAGGTTGATACTAGTTTAAATATGAATGGTGATGTCATTGACTTGGTAAATAATACTAAATTCTTAGGCATTACGTTAGATTCACGACTACAGTGGGATCCACATATTGAAACTTTGGCAATCAAACTTAGTTCAGCGGCGTACGCAGTAAAAAAGATTAGACTTTTAACTAATGTTGAAACGACAAGAATTGTTTATTTCAGCTACTTTCATAGTGTTATGTCCTATGGACTGCTGCTATGGGGATCAGCGGCTAACATTGAAAGTATTTTCC
The DNA here is from genome assembly GCA_036419045.1 of Scirpophaga incertulas. Lineage (NCBI taxonomy): Eukaryota > Metazoa > Arthropoda > Insecta > Lepidoptera > Crambidae > Scirpophaga > Scirpophaga incertulas. The sequence continues at coordinate 7,083,155 of CM071647.1, read as the reverse complement.
TTTTACAAAAAAGAGCGATTCGTGCTATTTACTGTTTACGGGCTAGAGAATCCCTAAAAGAATTGTTCAAAGAAATTAATATTTTAACTTTATATATATGATAATTTAGTTTTTGTATATAGAAACTATAATAAATTCAATAAAAACAGTGATCTACATAATGTGAATACTAGAAACAAAAATAAAGTTGCCGTTCCAATGTGCAGACTCCATAAAACTAGCTGTTCGTTCTTGGGGAAATTTATATCTATGTTTAACAAGCTTCCGCAAAGTGTCATTGATTTGCCTTTATATAAATTTAAAATCCATATCAAAAAGACACTCATGAGTAAAGATTATTAAGTAAGTGACTATCTAAATGATCACAGTATTTGGGAATAGGGACACTATTCATAGAGCCATGTTTGGTAACAACATTATTTATAATAATGTATTATTTTATATGTGTATGTAAACATACATACGACTGTAATCGTATTAGGTATGATTGTATCTTATACTATATTGTATTTTTATATTATATTATTATAATTATTAACATTGAAAAGAGGAGATAAAAAATAGACCTTAGAGTTTCTTGCCTGTTCTTCTCGAGAAGGCTCTCCCAATTTCCGAACAGGTGTCGAGTCAATATATTTTTTTTCCTTATTCGTACGTACGGACAAGGATTTCGTTTTTTTTTTTTTTTATTTAAGCTTTTTTTTTTGTTTTGTTTGTTGACGTCAATAAGTATCTGTAAAGGTCCATGTTGAATAAATATTATTTTGATTTTGATTTTGATACATCACGTTCACAGTTTTTATGTAGTGTATTTATTATCAGCATTGACTCGTGCGAAGCCGGGAATATAAGTAAAGAAATTACAGGAGTGAATAATTAAGTAGAGACTTAGATTTACAACCAATTATTTTCCAAACAATCTAAGCTACCGCGCCACATGGCTGAATCTATCACCGAATGCGTCGGGACTGAAGATCTAGATCCTCTTTGACCATACACCATAATCGGATTTTCCAAGAGGAAAGTCATATTTTCCAGCACTGAAAATAATCTTACGTGTATTTTCCCCCGGTCTCCTTTGCTCATAGCAAATTGTATTGAAACACGATCAGTTGTTGCTATCAAATTTTCCCGCAAAAATAATATGGTTTCCCTAGTAAAAATTGTGTTCTCATATAATTCTCTTTGTCCTTTGGGTTTCAAACTATCCGTACCTCAAGTTTAATCAAAATCGGCTTAGTAGCTTCTGAATTATGTAAAATTAGAGTTAGATTCGAACGAATATTTTCATCCCCAATTATAACTACTTTAGGGTGACATTTTTACTATATAGTATTTATATATACAGGGTGGAAAGTACACTAGTACTGAAACCTCAGTTGGTCCCATAGCACTTTTTGATCAGCATACGAAACAGCATTGATGAGCATAAAAAAAGTTTTTGTGAAATTGCAATTTTTCTTGCTAATCGTAAATTTTTTTGTAAAATCGGTAAATCCCATTCACATGATTTTTTTTTTTAATTATGGATAGTCTCCTAAGACCAATTTCTTGTAGCTGCAACGATTAAGTTACCTCCCTTGGCTGCCCCATTGAAACTTTCCACTCTGTATATCTAAAAAAAACTTCAAATCTATGTTTCAAACTTCTAGCCTCAAAAATTTTCATCTCCTATTTCAACCCCTTACAACCCTCATTAACAACATTTATGTTTTATCTTAGCCTCTACACTATTTCATTTAAATCGCCTTAGTAGTGTGAGCGAGGCAGACAGACAAAGTTTATACCATTTATAATATCTATACAAATATTTACATAACTATATAAACATACATATGTACACATCATTGAGTTTCACTAAATAATGTAGGTATTTAAATTCATAAATATATTATATAGCTTTCTGCCCGCGGTTTCGCCTGCGTGGATTTCGGGATTGGGTCTATAGAGGGTTAAGGGTCATAGCTTTTGCTCACGGCTACATATCCGCGGAGGTCTGTTTATGGCGCGAAGATTTTATCGGGCTTCCCGTGGGACTATCCGTTTTTCCGAGATAAAAAATACCACAAAACCTTGCTCAAGAATCACTCTATCTATTGATGAAAACCGCATGAAAATCTGTACAGTAGTTTTTGAGCGAAGCCTTTATTGCGCATCCCGTGGGATCTGTCGATTTTCCGGGATAAAAAGTTGCCTATGTTACTCGGGGATAATGTAGCTTTCCAAAGGTGAAAGAATTTTTGAAATCGGTCCAGTAGTTTCGGAGCCTATTCATTACAAACAAACAAACAAACAAACAAATTTTTCCTCTTTATAATATTAGTATAGACGAGTACATAGTAATTCACTAATTATTATAATTTTAAACATATACGTTAAGTGTTACTGATAGTATGTTTCTATATTAGGTTGTTGTATGATCGCCTCAAAAAAAAAGTCTTTTTAGCCACTTATTGACGTGAAACATATATCGAGGGTTTACTGCGAAAACCTGTTAAATGCTACTAACCTAGTTTTGAGATAATTAAGTTTTAAAGTTTCAATCTAATTATATCTAAATAATATCAATAGGTTATACATGACATACTAGTTATTAGTTGGTACACATTTCAAAGATTATATTTTAGTTTTGTATTTTTGAATAAACATGACAGAGATCTTGAAATTAGGAAATTTATGAGCAAGATCGTACGGTTAGCACATTTTGCTTGTAGATTACTTAAATGCCATATTGGCGAAATTATTGATATTTCAGGTAGTTTTTGTATTAATATAGTTAGCTTTTGATACATAACAATGTTTTACAAAAATACTATTATAACATAATATTGTCCTAAAGGTGTAGACAACAAAATAAAAAAAATGATTGGTTTTGCCTGTATATTTTTTAAATATCTAATGCTTAAATGAAAATTATAATGATTGAGACAATTAAAGCCAATCACTTTTACGTTTACTTATAAAAATAATGTTGTTCAGTTTAATATTTTAATACTTAAAAAATCAACTAATAATTTTGATTATTTTTAATACTTAAAATCAACTATAACATGTTTGTAGTGAATAATCATCATAAAAATTTTTAATTATACGAAATATTTATGAAGTTTTCTTCTGGCTCATAAATATGTTTAATCAGTTTAATCAGTTTCTTCACTTTCTGATTCACCAATAGCTGGCTCGGGAAGTCTATCAGACCGCTTTTCAGTTTCCATATTTTCGAACCATCCGTGGCCACCAGTGGCAACCGTGGCAACCAGCTCTTCTGGTATTATTCCTTTTCTACATAAATTTATGAGATCCCTTTTTTTGGCTTCTGTTATTTTTATTAGTTCTTGATAGAGCCGGTTTAACTGGTCCGGAAATTGTTGATCAGCAGGTGTCTCATTTACAGTACCTCGCATTTTCTTTCGCGTTGAATACTCGTGATGAATTTTGGAAGTAGATAGCTTTTCTCCAACTTCTATCGCATTAAAATTTTTACTCATGTCATAATTAAAGTAAAATTAAAGTAAATTTTTCTTTCTTCGCCTTTTATGTATCATATTCGCTTTATCTTCAACCATTGTACCGGTTCCCCATTTTGATCCTTTTCAGCGGTAGCCTGGCAATAATTAGTACAAGTAAGGCACTGGTCTTTCCGACGTACAAAGAAGCGCAGGTTATATTCATTTGAAAATATTCTTCTGTAAGTAATTTCAGAAGGTGAAACAAGCTCATTTTTTAAACACTCCTCTTCATACAATAAATACATCTTCCGTACATTAAAATTTTTATCTAAATATCGGCGTTGACTATCTTTTCTGCTATAATGAGCTTCCATACAAGGACAAGATGCAATGTGGCTTCTTATACTTTGAATTATATCAGGTTTAGTTTTATTAACAGGCTGGTGTCCACCTCTTGCATCACATGCGTCAAAACAGTTCATGTCATTTAGTTTCTTAATTGCATCAGTTATTACGGAAGGTGAAATACACAATGTTTTAGAGAAAATCTTTTGACACACCTGTCTTGCCTCATTTTTATTAGTCAAGAAACATTTTTTGGTGTATTTCTTTTCTGTACGACGCCGATTGTGTGCTGAAAGGATTCGTTTTGGTAATTGAATGACTAGATTGCTTAAAATAAAGTTCTTTTTACTTTGAAAATCTAAATTCCAATAAAATCTACAAAGGTTCTCTCTATCTTTTTGTACAAAGACATCAGTACATTTAAATTGACACTTGCTACAATCAATATCTTTTGGCACTTGGCAGGTCTCACTTTAGATTTAGTGACATATGGCAATCCATCTGCTCGTCGTTTTTTTGCTACATTACGAGCCCAACTACTGAGATCTGATTTTCGCCACCGTTTCTTGGGGTTTATCAGTAACTAAGTCTTTTTAAGAAGCTCAGTCAAAAAATTATCAACAACGGCAGTTGCTTTCACATTTTCTCAACATTTTCTTTACATCATTGTCACAAATATTTATCACAATCCATACAATAGCAATATTAACCTTTCAGTTTACAGTAATTTTAACGTCCTGTAAACCCGCGGTGCGGCGAAATGACTAGAACTGACGACTTGTCAAAATAAGTTGTAGGCGGTTGTTATTTTTTCACATGGTCACGTGGGCGTCTATTCAATAAAAATATTGTGCTTAAACCAGCGTGAGTACGTAAGTCGGTTTTGCCTGCCGACAAATTTTAATGAATCGAAGATAATATCAACAAGCAATTAATATTATAAGCATTTAAAATATTTTCTCAGTAAAGTTTTATTAACAAGGCCAATAAGAATATTCTAATAAATGCGATTATGTGAGTTTACTTGTTATTTACGGAACGTGTTAACATATTCTTCATTTTGTTAGTTATTATGAAAAAGATGTCATGTATGCTTATTACCTTTTTTCAGGAAAGATTCATGAGCAGTTATAAATAAAAGTATTTATGATATTTTAGCAAATAAGTATCAGCTAATTTTCTGCATTTAGCCGTTTCTACCACTAAGTAACTTCGAAACGGTTTATCGTAGGGCTTAGGCGGTTTTACCAGTAGAAAGAGCTTAAAAAAATAAGTATCGTGGTGCTCGTAACTCATTTTTGGATAAAATGTCGGTTAGCCGGTTTTTGCAGTAAACCCTCGATATAAGATATATAATTTTGTTTTTGGTAAACTGGACTCTGCTTAAAAATATTGAGGAACATCCGTATGTATGTAATATTTTCAGAAATGCCCAGTTTTTTGCAGCCTGTATTATATAAGAAGGATTGTTAATGGATTTGGTTTAAATAAATTACAGACAATCGAGAGTAACGTTTATTATTTACTAGCGACCCGCCCCGGCTTCGCACGGGTGCAGTGAAAAAATGGTTATGGTGGGTTATCCCTAAGAGATAGACATATGCCATCGGGGACTTTTTTGTGGATTTTTGTAAGTTGTACAATACTGTAGTACATTATTTTGGTCTATCTCGTAGGGTTCAGCCAGCGTTTGCAATATAAGCGCAAAAAAACGTGCTTATTTACGACATCACATTAGAAACCTTTAAATTTATCAGTGTTTCTCTACTATATTATGCATTTATTATACATACAAACCTTCCTTAAGAATCACTCTATCTATTAAAAAAAACCGCGTCAAAATCCGTTGCGTAGTTTTAAAGATCTAAGCATACATACGGACATACAGCGAAAGCGACTTTGTTTTATACTATGTATTGATATTTTCAAACTTAATAAAATCAACAAAAAAAATAGTATGAAATATAATATATGTAAAGTATCTTATAAACATTTGTTTATACTATAAAAAAATATATGTATTTAAATGTATTTTAGTTAATTCATTCACAGTTGTATACAATTTTTAATAACAATATATGTTCGGGATAGAATAGCTAATAAGTAAATGTATACGATTATGTAATAAGAAATAAATATGATAGAAATAAGATAGTAATAAAACGGCGGAATAAAATTAAGAATAGCACTAAGCATTGTTAAGAAATTAAGATAAGTTTTAGCTTAGGAAATGAATAAACTATATAGAATAGGTTCCCATAGCAATAAGAATACATATAGTATGTAAGATTGATATATATATTGATTGAAAACCCTTAGACAGAGATAGTAGCGTAAGCGTAAGAATATATGAGTTTATTAGGGAAAATATGTTAGATATATGAAAACTATGATAATAAGAAAAAATATACGAATTTGGGCATACTATATGTTAATGTATTAAATGAACAATATAATGGATAGCTAGGGCATAATAAATTATAAAATTGTAAAGAGGTCGCCACTGTGAAATTGCAAAATGTATGAAAATGTCGGATAAATGTCCTATCGCACACATATAAAAGTGCCTGTATATGTATGTTACCGAGCATATAGTACTTGATATACTCTCCGAACATATGCCCTAAAGAGTGAGGACTTATGTCCTATAGGTAATTTGTGGGGGGTAAATTAAGCCGAAAACAGGGATGAAAATTCACCCTGGAAGACGTATTATCGAGTATATCTCGAGAGATATAGTGACATAGTAAACGGAAAAATAGAGGAAAACATGAGCTCCTACAGATTACTTATATATGAAAGGGATGGAAGTAAGAGAACATATAGCAAATAAGCATTTATTGTATAAACAAAGGGCAAAAAGGGTTCGACAGGTGCTCTCTGTACGGTATAGTCTCGCTAGGGGGGTCTCGCTGCCTCGACAGCACCAGAAGTCCGACATAATCAACGCATCCCTGCTTGCTTGTTGCGTTGGTATCCATGATGGATTCTCAGCCTCCTCTCTTGAGGAAAAAAAAAAACTTCTCGCTACGGATTACGACGAGGACCACATACTGAAGCGGACGACTATCCAACCACCACAACAGTAAGCTCCTGAAGACCCTGCTGGCCGACTAAACACAAGAAAACTGGCGTTTTGATTTCTTCCTGGAACAACCCCCGGGCCGCACCGTTTGGAATCCTTCACCAATCCCAGCAAGCGAAGTGTGCCGTCGTGCACAATATATACAGGCTGGAAATTTGTAATGCCACCTGGAGGGGAATTACTCTTAATACTGTAGATAGAAAGTTTTACTTAAAGGAAACATTCCTTTATTTTTGAAAAGAAATAAAACTGCATTCAAAGATTTTTGAAAATTCACTTGCCCCACCCGGTAATCGAACCGACTTAAATCTGCAAAAGTTTCACCCTGTATTTTTATTGCACCGATCGGTAGGGTTAATTATAAGGATCAAATCTCTCTAACAAACTTCATAAATTAAATGAAAGGAAAACATTAATTAAGTATGTACAAAAAAATGATACACTAACTAATATAAATAATACTGTATATAGGAGCGTCAGAGGAGGCCTCGCAGCGGTATTGGTTATCACTGTTCATCGCGGACGATACGAGAGGAATTCAAAAATATAAACACAGTCGTATTCTACAACACCTTTTTAATTAATTACAAAATATAACACCGAAAACAAGATTAAAGTGGATTGAGCCAATAGGTTAACACGTGTGCGCATCAAGCGGCGACCGTCAAACAACTGCCCGCAGCCATCGCTCGCAGCGTCACCTACTAACCTATTCGGGGTTACCCGCTCAAAATTTAAAAATTTTTAATATTATCGATTACCTACAAAATTCGAATGAAACTAACACGTTATTAATAAATCGAGTTCAATACAGTATAATCATAATAATCAGTAATTATTGTATAATTTGCCACTAAAATTAATCAGCAGGCAGTGCGCCGTCATATAATCTTGCACTCTCAGCTGTATTTTTCATAAGAATAATTATTGAGTGACAAAGTGATTAATTGAAAGTAAAGATTAATTTAAGTATTATTTACCTATAAATAAAATTAAAAAATTTAAGTTGTGGAAGTGTAGATGTGATAAGAATAAAGTTGTTGTCATTTATTCATTAATAGGTAAGTTCGCGTTAGTTTGAGTAATAGTTATGTAATTGAACTTATGTAACTATTTAATACATACTTCATTTAACCTGATTATAAATTAATTATAAATAATTATCCTATATATATATATATATATATATATACACTACACTCCAATCATACTTCTCCAGGGTTCTCGCCTGTTTTTTACAAGCTTTTATATTAGCTTCACTTGTAACTATGTAAGAAAATCTTGGAATCTTAATTTGACCCACTTCCCGGTCTCCGATTAGGCCGAAAAGCATACACGTGTAAGTCGGACGACAATGCATGATTATGTGTGTGACGTCATTCTAAATCCAAAAACCATTATTATTTTATAACATTATTAAAAAGAGAGAAATTTATTTAACTGTATTAGGGGCGTGGTATCGGTATCCACGGGCGCGATTTCCTCGCGCCCGCCGGCGACCCGCGCAGCTGTGCTACCGAGCCCGGCGCCGCCTCCTTCGAGCGGGATCGGCCATCTCCCGACACCGCTCGGCGGCCTCCTTCTGGAGCATCACTGCTTCACAGAAGGAGGCCACAGCCCTCCCACCTCTCTCGTTCGCCTCCCAACCTCATTGACTGAGAGAAAAAAACTTTTGCAATCAAAAGCCATTGAATAAAACTGCGAAATTTCCAAAAACTTATACAATGTCAGTGACATATGACATACACGTGTAAAATTCCTCAATTTGCCAATAATTAACACAAATATTACAAGAATAGTAACAGGTAAATATAATAAAGTCAAATAACAAGCGAATTCAATTGAGCGTGTTGACAACGTGATTTCAATGACAGACTGTGTCAATCTATCTCGGATCATTTGGTTGACTCGTGTCATCCGTGTGCCAAAATAACTTGTCGTTATCGTGTTCGGATAATTTATGCTAGCGTTTTCATTTTTCTGCCCGTGACTTCGCCTGCATGGATTTCGAGATTGGGTCTATAGAAGGTTTTATCGCGCTTACTGTGGGACTATCCGTTTTTCAGAGATAAAAAGTACCGCAAAACCTTACTCAAGAATCACTATCTATTGATGAAAACTGCATAAAAATCTGTGCAGTAGTTTTTGAGCGAAGCCTTTATTGCGCATCTCGTGGGATCTGTCGATTTTTCAGGGATAAAAAGTAGCCTATGTTACTCGGGGATAATGTAGGTTTCCAAAGGTGAAAGAATTTCTGAAATCGGTCCAGTAGTTTCGGAGTCTATTCATTACAAACAAACAAACTGTTGGGGTTGCTCGGTGGACTGTATGTATTGAAGGCGTGGTCGAATGAGGGCGTTGAAAAATGAGACACTTTTTCTACTCGATTCAGCGTACTGTATTAATTAAATTACAAAAAACTAATGGACCGTGACTACATCGGACGAACGCTATGACGGAAGAGAGCGGACCGAGTTGCCGCTGTAAAAATATATTATACATTTTTGGTGGTGTTGCCAACATGCTCCACAACCACGAAACATTGTTACATTTATAAACTAAGAAACCAAAACTTATAAATTTTCTATCAAACAAGAACACCATATATATACATTTGGTCAAACAATCATATTAGAACCTTCGGCAAACATGTTTTATTAATCTTTAAGTACTTTGAAAACTAATTTATTTATCTATTTTAAACCATTTTAACTTCCATCCATTTTAACTTTACTTTTTTAACAATTCCTCTTTTAGTTATTAACATCATTACATCATTTTGTAAATAACAATAAAATTTTGAAATTATTTACCTTGTTTTATTTTTACAATGAAATATTTACTCTTCCCTGTTTTTAATTAACAAAATTGTTATAGCAATTATTGTTTAACTTGCAATTCACCAAATTAGGTAATTGTTTTCTTAAAAATACATATTTCAATAACCCATGTCCTTAGCTTATAGTAACAATAGTATTAACTAGTGCCAAATTAACCATTCAGGAACAGGATACATGATATACTTAAATTAACAATAACGTAAAATACATGTTTATATATTAAACTTAGTCTGAAAAAACATAACTATTATAAACAATTAGTTTGAACCCATTTAACAAGTCATATACATTCGAGAACATTTGACATCCATGTGGAATGCATGCTTAAGTAGTTATATTATGTAATAAAATATAGTAAGGTTATTTTTTATAGATAATTATTCATCTGTAGGTAGTATACATATGCTCGACAATGAACGATTGTAGATTTTACCATTAGGAATCATTACATCTACAGCTCTGACCTTGTTATCCTTTCCAGGATAGATTTTTACAATTCTTGCCACTGGCCAAAACAGCGGAGGCGTATTTGGATCTCTTAAAATAATTAGCATGCCTTCTTTTAAATTGGGCAAGCTGTCGCGCCATTTAGCTCTATTTTGTAAGCCATTCAAATAATACTTATGCCACACTTTCCAAAATTTCTGAGTTAACTGGTTACATAGTTGCCAATACTTTAGCCTATTTGTGGGAATATTGGTAACATTAGGTTCTGGATAGGTAATTAGACATGTATTTATTAAAAAATGACCTGGGGTGAGATAACTAAAGTCAGAACTGTCTGTTGTCATAGGTAACAAGGGCCTAGAATTTAACACCGCTTCAATTTGAGCCAAAACAGTATTTAGTTGTTCATAAGTTAATATTGATTTTAAAACTATTCTTTTAAGATGAAATTTCATACTTTTAACGGCTGCTTCCGCAAGTCCAGCAAACACTGGCGAGTAGCTTGGCACAAAATGGAATCGAATATGTTGTTGAGTGGCATACTCTTGTACCAGAGCTTGGTGACCCGCGGAAGCATGCAGTTTGTACAACTCAGCCAATTGGTTGCTTGCCCCTTTGAAATTTGTACCATTGTCGCAAAAGACTTCGCTGGGCATGCCGCGACGAGCAATGAATCTCTTAAAACATGCTAAGAAATTGTCAGTTGACAGATCTGATGCCAGTTCAAAATGAACGGCCTTGGTAACGAAACATACTAACACACAAACGTAGCCCTTCGAGGTTATTGCTCGCCTCACTCTGGAATTTTTTACGAATACAGGACCAGCGAAGTCTATGCCGACTCTTTCAAAAGGTCTCGCGGCCGTGACGCGTTGGTGAGGCAAGGAACCCATCAGCTGTTTTGCAGTGTTGGCCTTCAACCTAAAACACGTAATACATTTGTGCGTTATTTTCTTAATTTCTCTTATGGCATTAATAATCCAATATTTTTGGTTTAACACTGCTAACATTAATTTTGGAGAGCTGCGTGTAATAATCGGAGATGCTCGTGACGTATTATAAGCTTAGTTATATAAGATTGTTTAGGCAATATAATAGGATGCTTTTGTGTGTACATAAAATCAGAATTTTGAAGTCTTCCCCCAACTCTAACCAAACCCTGATTATCCAAAAAGGGATGTAACGGTTTTAAGGGACCACTTACATTCTTATCATCTTTCATACATTTCAACTCGGCCTCAAAATATGTACTTTGTTCGTGTTTTATAATAATGGACAATGCTTGTTGCAATTCACTACAATGTAAATAATGATCTTTATTCTTGTTGCTACTTGGTCTGACATTGTGAATGTACCTTAAAACATAAGCCATTACCCGAATGATTTTATTGATATCAGAAAACCTTGTAAAATACTGAAATATATCCTGCCCCTTTTGTGTAATTAAAGACACTGTATTTACTTTGCACTCAGGCAAGTGTAATGGCAAATCGATATTTTCTTTAATCATGTACTTACAGTCATGCAAAAATGACGGACCTTGCCACCACAGGATACATTCAGAGAGCTCATTAGCGTTGACTCCTCTGCTTATAAGGTCGGCAGGGTTCTCTTGACTACTTACGTAAGTCCACGTGTAATTACTAGTATGCTGATTTATTATTTTCACTCTATTGGCTACATAGGGTAATAATCTTGTGATCTCTATTTTTAACCAAGCTAATACGATTTTCGAATCACAATAAAGAATTATATTGTCTATTTTAATTTTTAATATTAATGTATTGTAAACTCTATTTATTAACAAGGAAAGCAAAAGTGCTGCATTTAGTTCTAAGCGAGGTACAGTTAATTTTTTATTTATCGGATTGATTCGCGATTTGGAACAAAGCAGGGATACTGTCACTTTATTATTGTTATCTACTACACGTAGATATATGCAGCACCCGTACCCGATACTGCTCGAGGCATCCGCGAAACCAATCAACTGCACCGATGTGGCTGACTCAGGAACTGAAATGTTTCTTTTAAAGCTTATGGCATGCATTTTAGTCAACCCGCTCGTGAAGTTAAGCCATTCATTTTTTATGTTTTCAGGCACAGCCTCATTCCAGCCTAACTTTTGTGACCATAGCGATTGCATGATTGCTTTAGCTTTGATTATTATAGGACTAATGAAGCCTAACGGATCGAAAAAGCGTGCAATATAGCTTAAAATATCTTTTTTTGTAATTGTCTTTGTGTCATATGCCTCAGGACAGGTAATTAAAAAACAATCTTTTTGCATGTCAATGACTAAGCCTAAAGCTTTCATTTTATATTCTTGCTTGTACAAATTCGGTTCATTAAAATGCAATTGTGAGCTAGAAATATCTTTTAATACTAAAGGTGAATTAGAAGCCCATTTGTGAGTCTTAAAGCTACCTAAGCTAAGCAACTTTTGCACCTGCTCCTTGGCATTTAAAATAACATCTAACTTCGAATCTGCATATAAGAGGTCATCAACAAAGCAGCAATTTTTGATGATAAATGAACCTAATGGATAATCATTTTCATACTTATTAGCAAGCTCAGAAAGACATCTTGTAGCAAGGAAAGCAGAGCTTTTCAACCCATATGTAACTGTTTTCAAACGCAAGCATTTTAATGTTTCTGAAGGATTATTTCTAAATAAAATATTTTGTAGTGATGTAAATTGAGGAAAAACCATTACAGATCTATACATTTTTTGTATGTCTGTTGAAAATGTATAGTCACCAAATCTAAATAAAAGAATGATATCAAAAAGATCTTTTTGTACTTGTGGACCATTTAACATTAAATCATTAAGTGAAATTTTGTTTTTAGTTGGCATTGATGCATCAAATACTGCCCGGACTTTGGTAGTTTTACTGTCCTCCTTTATCACAGCATGATGTGGCAGAAAGTATATAGGGTCCTTATTTAAATTATAATCATTGATATCAACATATTCAGCGTGACCCAATTCTACAAACTCGTTTATGACTCTTTTATATTCTGTTAATAAAACCGGGTCTTTGTGCAACTTTTTCTCTAAACTTAAAAATCTATGGTATGCCAAGTCAAATGAATTTCCTAACACTTTATTGATTTCATGGAGTGGTAATTTTAATGGTAAGCTTACATGAAATATGTTGTTTTGTAGTTGGACAGAGTCTTTGAAAATGCTTTCTGCGAGCTCATGCTCAGAAATGTTTTCGTTGAAAGACTGTGGAACCTGTTCTGTTTTCCAGAACCCTTCAAGCATTTTGTTGACATCTGAATCGCATTTTAAACAAATAAAAGAAGTCACCTCATTTTTTGTTGCCAGTTTTTGTGGAAGCTCTCCCCCTATTACATGTCCAAACCTTGTGTTTACAATGTAGGGTGCCTTTGTACTATGACTTGTTCCCTCAGGCGGTAGCAGCGCCTGAAAAAAGACATCAGCACCTAATAAAACATCTATCTCAGATGGCGTGTGGTACTGCTCATCTGCTAAAACAATATTGGGAGGAATGTAAATTTTGGAAACATCTATGTTTGTTTGTGGGAGGTTGCATGTAATTTTATTCACAACTTGACAATTTATAGAGGTTTTAAATGGAGAAGTTAATGAATGAATTTCAACTGGAACTGAGTAACTTGAAATATTTTTAGTATTTGTAACTCCTATGATACATATATTATTTTGCACAGGAGTAAATTTTAATAATTGTACAACTCTTTCTGTTATGAGCGAAGTTTGGGATGCAGAATCCAAGATTGCCTTCACATGAATTTCCTGCTCATCTCGTCCTACAAGCTTTATCAAGGCTGTGGGAAGTAAAATATTATTATTATTATTGGTCAACAACGTAACAGGTGAAGGTGGTTGCTCGTAGTGTATGAGTGAATTATGGTTTTGTTTGCACTCAGTACACTTAAAATGATACCTACACTTCTTATCATGCTGGTTGAGACATATTTTACATAGTTTTTTGCTGGTTATGAAATCATACCGCTCTTTAGCAGGTAATATTTTAAATAATTTGCATGTGAAAATCTTATGCTCGCTTGAGTTGCAATATTTACAGTTTAATTTGGAGATTGCAGTGGCCATATTTACTACCATTCTTTTTTGTTGGTAGGCTACAGTAGCTGTTGATGTAGATGGCATGGCATTTTCCAGAGCCAATGCTCTTTTCTCGAGGAATTCTAGCAGATGTTGAACGGTAGGATGCACTGTTGCATCTCTTTCTATCTGGAAGGCGCGCGACGTGTAACAATCTAGTTTTCGAATTAAAATACATAGCACAATATCATCCCAAGTATCAACCTTTGTATCTAAATTTTTTAAAGAAGCTAAAATTTGTTTCACATTTGAGACAAAATCTCTTAAATTCTGAGGCAGTGATTTGCTAATTGGATTCAAATCTAAAAGAGAGTTAATGTGGTCACTAATTATCTTGTATTTGTTGTTGTAACGTTCATCTAATAACCTTATGGCTTCTGTGTAATTTTCACTAGTAAGTGGCAAGTTTTTAATAATATCATAAGGCTCACCCTGAACAAATGATCTCAAATAATAAAGTTTGGCCACATTATCTAAGCTTAAGTCTTTATTTATTACAGAATTAAATAAGCTAATAAATTGTGTATACTCACTGTATTTCCCAGTAAACTTATTTAAGTGTATAGCTGGCAGATTGATTCTTGTACTTGTCGACGTCGTAGGCTGAGATTGAGACACCCTTTTTGACTCTAATTCACTATTTATTCGCTCCAGACAGTCGAAGTATTTCTCTTCGACTTCACAATAATTTTCTGTATCTTCACACATCTCTAAAATGGCCTTATTCAAGGATTCGTACTCGTCAAAAACCTTTATCAACCGTTCCTTTTTTGTAATCAGGGTTTGGTATTGCACGTCGCTATACTCTTGCAAAAAAAGTCTAGATATAGTACCCTTTGCATAGCCGCGTGCGGCTATTAACTTTTTTTGGTCACCCATATCTTACCCGTATAACTAAATACTTATGGCACTAATTACAATGTGCAAACTTACTTATTAACTTAATGATAAAATTAACGTTACTGACAAACTTGAATAACGAGACAAATGGCGTAATTCGTTGGGTTGACGTGATGACGCGTATTACAACGGCAGAAACTCCGGCCTCTGGTTGGTTGACGTGCTGACGCGTACTACAACGGCAGAAACTCCGGCCTCTGGTTAGTTGACGTGATGACGCGTACTACAACGGCAGAAACTCCGGCCTCTGGTTGGTTGACGTGATGAGTCGCCTAGCTCGCCCGCGTGGATCACTGCGTTCGGCACCGCTATTGGCTCGTTCGCTCCCGCGTCGCAGGAGTTGCGTTGCCTGATTGGCTGCTGACCTGTGACGTGTGCTGCACTGAGGAAACGGCTTGGAGTGCTTGAATATTGCTTTAATGATGAAATGTTGAAGTCGAACAATGAATTGAATTTCCCGATTGTTGTTTTTGCTACTTCTCTGCGTTATTGTTATCATAGAAATTATGATTCTTGCCCGTAATCGTTGTAGTCAGTCGTACGGCCTTTTCGCTCGTATTGTAACTTGATTGATGGCTTGCTGACGGCGTGTCCTCGCAACGTGCACTCACTTGTTTTTTCGGTGAGATGGACCAATGTTGGGGTTGCTCGGTGGACTGTATGTATGAAGGCGTGGTCGAATGAGGGCGTTGAAAAATGAGACACTTTTTCTACTCGATCAGCGTACTGTATTAATTAAATTACAAAAAACTAATGGACCGTGACTACATCGGACGAACGCTATGACGGAAGAGAGCGGACCGAGTTGCCGCTGTATAAAAATATATTATACATTTTTGGTGGTGTTGCCAACACAAACAAATCTTTCCTCTTTATAATATTAGTATAGACTAATATAACAAAATAATAGAGTTTATGTTTGTTTATACCTTATAGTTTAATAATAAGTTTTCTGTCTATCGGTGGTTTCATTATATGAACCCTAATAAGGAAAATTCTTTACACGCTACATGCCCTTATTTTTTTTGTTACGCTGAGGAAATTGCATGAAATCGCACACCCCGAGAGCCGGTGGTTATGTGGCGCTCTCCTCCCCAGAAGGGCCTCCCCTTACCCATTAAACACCTCAGCGATCCAAAACGCCTTGCTACAAGCACATCATACCGAAGGAGAGCTACATCGCGCTCTAACAAGGTCATGGGAACCCTTGCGGACAACTACCACTCATGTGCAACTACCACGAACCCGTCGGCGTATGGCGTCTAGCGCTCTCACCGAACCACCCGAAGGTGGCTGTCGGATACATCTGGCCATCGTTCGACCCAAAATGGGTCTCCTAGACAACAATCATACCCTCCGCCACTGGCCGCTAAACCATCCCCCCTCCCTCGCGGGGGACCGTCTGTCAGACTATTAGTTGTCAAAAGACGTAGCCCAGGGTGTATCACGACACCGAAGGATTGTGGCGACCTGGCGTGCGCAGCTCGAATTACGGATCTACGCGCGCCAGCGGGCCGTCGGTGCCGTACTCCCGCACCTCGAAGCTTGGCTCCACGGGAATATTCATCGGGCACGGCTGCTTCGGTGAGTATCTGTGTCAAATAGGACGGGAAGGATCGATACATTGTCACCACTGCTCCCCTGTATCGGCGGGGGAGCGGAGGCTGGGGGTTCTCGGAAGTAGCTTGGCGTTCCCGGGGGCTCCCTACATGCCTGAGGAAGGCCATCCCTGAGGTTTTTAGTGGGTAGGCCTCCCCCTTCTGGGGAGGAGAGCCCCACATAGCCGCCGGCTCGCCACAGCCGGGGTATGCAACTTAATGCATTTTCCTCAGGGGGAACAAAAAAAACAAAGGGTGTATCACGAGGAGATTATCTGACGTCGCACCCCAGCCCCATATAAAGCTATTTTTATTTTATTTCAGTCAAACTAGGTGACAAACTTAAAAAAAATACTTAAAAATCTTATATGATTATATTATGTTTACTCAAGTTTCCGCTGATTTTAAATATTTTTTTTTTCAAATATTTCTTTCACTTACTCCGATTACCCAAGCCCAAAATAAGCTCTGCGAGGCTTGTGTTATGGGATCTAGGGTAACGGATAGATATGCATAATATTATACACATATAAATATGTTTTATAGAAACATATATTAACAACCATGACTAATGTACAAATTGACACCCAACCGGGGTTCAAACCCGGGACCTCAAAACTTTTTTTTTGTCGTAGACCCTTTGCCGTGTTTTTCGGTTTTGGGTAGACCCCCTACTTACCTGATATTGAATGCCTACATCTACAACTTACAAAATTATATAAACATTACATTTTTTACTTCACAGGTACTTTTATAAATGCTTTGTATATGCTTTTATATTAGAAGATAGTATAATATAAGTAAATAGGACAGTGTTTGTTTAGATCCATTATGGTGCCCGTGTTCATTTCATGGACCACCAATTGTTTTTTCGCTAAAGTAGACCCCTTGCACGTTGTCATAGGGTCGATATTAAAGACCGCTTTGGAATCACTGATTTACAATGTCCGAAATCAGACGCTTCCAGGAAAATATTGAATTGATTTTGTAAAAACATTTATATTGTTAACTTTTTAATTTTAAACTCATTGCGGATGTCGCCATATAATTGTTCCTGCGTACTTCCGTTACTTAAATACAGTCAAATAAATTTCTCTCTTTTTAATAATGTTATGAAAAATAATTATAAAATAAACTATTTTTTATAAAAACTGAGTCTAATTTTATTATCTAGTTTAACAATAAATGAAAGTATTAAAGATCCTTTTAATTCACGACGTATGCCGCGCCATCTTCAACATCGCACCATACTCGTACGTGTCAGAAGAAAAATATTTATTTAGAGACTTAATATCTAGTGCAGTGTATTTTATGTAATTGTAATACATCGAATCATTTTTATAAATCGAAATATTAATTTAAAGTTACCATATTAAGAAAACATTTGTAATTTAAAGATAGTCAAATTAAATGTTTTGTAACTAATCAGGATCTTAGTTCTAAGTATTTTGACAACTTTTTATGATCTAAACTAGTCAAAATACACTCACAGGCACAATTAACCGCCCACCTCGTTTTTCGTTGAATTTGCGGAAATTCAGGATTTTAGCCCAAATTTCATGGGATGATAAGTTGAAAACAATCATCAAGGTAAACTTAAAGACAAGAAGACTTAAATCACGTTGTTTATTTACGAGTATACAAAAGAAAACAATTTTGAACGAAATTTTGTTAACAATTTGTAATTTTAAATTTTGAAAAAAAAAACATGGTAAATTTTTTAAATAAAATTTTAATAATGGGTGTTGCCGCCGCGGGCTCTAATGACTTCTTGGAGCCGGTTTGGTAATCCATCCATAATGTCCTGGATGTCCGATTGGGGAATATTGTGCCACTCCTCTATCGCAGCCGTCTTGAGCTCCCTCAAGGTCGTAGGTGCTGGTACTCTTGCTCGTATGCGTCTTTTTAGCTTGTCCCAAATGTGTTCAATTGGATTGAGGTCGGGACTGCGTGCAGGCCAAGGTAGAACTTGAATCCCGACCTCATTAAGATAATCAGTGACTGATCTTGCCGTATGGCAACGTGCATTGTCATGCATTAGTCTGAAGTTGTGTCCAATAAATGGCGCGAAAGGTACGACATGTTCTTGAAGAACTTCCTCCACGTACTTTTAAGCATTCACACTGCCTCTGTCAAACACAACAAGATCGGTACGAGCCTCGTAAGAGATACCTCCCCAAACCATTATGGACCCTCCTTACCCACTGTTTCGGTTATAGCGCATGTAGCAAACCTTTCATTCTGGCGCCTGTAGATACGCTGACGTCCATCTGGACCTCTTAAGGCTATTCTACTCTCATCTGAAAACAGTACGTCCTTCCATTCCTCCATAGTCCAGTCAGCATGTTCTCTCGCAAAACCAAGTCTAGCTCTACGGTGTTAAGGGAGCAGTTCTGGCACTCGAGCTGGGCAAAAAGCTCTCAGATCTCTTTCTGCCAGTCTTCGTCTTATTGTACGTTCACTAACAGTCACATTTCTCACCTCAAAAAGCCACGTACGAGCTTCAGTAGCGGTGCCAAACCGATTTCTTAGGACATTACTGACAACGAACCTGTCATCTCCAGCTGAAATGCAGCGATGTCGACCTTGACCTGTTCTCCGGGTGTACGAACCAGTCTCCCGAAATCGTCTGATAGCATTCCGTACCGTGGTTCGAGGTACACCGAGTGTACGAGCGATGCCACGTTGACTGTACCCAGCGTCGGCCAAAGCCACTGCCCTGGCTGCACCAGTCGCATCCAGCGGCATCTTTTTGATTTAAAAACGATGAACAATCACTTTAAAGTCAAATTGAATAATATTGATCCACTACGGTAAAAAGAAACAAGGATTGATTATTCTGTGACTCAACGTTAATAATGTCTAACAACGATTAAATTTGAAAAATGATTCGGTGACACAATCTTATATAACAAAATGAGGGTATACGTGTTTATTTAAAGTGCTGAAGTACCCACTTGACAAAAAATAAAAGAGTGCATAAGTCATAGTTAACGTAAACAAACAGGGTGACGAGAAATAACGGTGGGCGGTTAAATATGCCTGTGAGTGTATATTCAAACTTTATGAATTATTGTTTCGCAAAATAATGACAATTAACGGAAGACAAATGATAATCATAAAAATACTTAAAATTTTATTGGCGTTATTTTTTATTTTAGATGGCAAGTTTGTAATAGTTTTGATCTTTGTCTGCGCTAAACACATTTCTTTTAAGCTAGTCACTCTGTGGAGAGAGGAGAACGCTTTGTTATTTTAATAAATAGTCCGCCTTTTGCACTTTATTAATATGTATATTGTGCAATAAAATAAAATAAATAAACTGAACTGAAACATTACAAATTGTCGTAAAGTTCAATAGATTTATCAAAAAAAATCGGGTGGGGCTGTGCCGGGGCACACGGCCGTTAGTTTTAACGTGAAACGTCTATGTTAGGGCTTATAGCTTTTAAAGTAAAAGATTGAAATAAAAACAAGATTGACGGTGTTTAAAGTATTTTAATAAAAAAACTCAATGTGACAACAGCGAACTGACTATATAAGTAAAATATTCACAACACATTTTTGTTTCCAAGACTAATAGTTTTTTAATTATTAAGGTACGATGATATAGACCTTTTCGTTACGGTCTCCTTTTTAAACCTGGAGACCTATTTTTGAATTACGCTGTTTTTAAGTCACCGCTGACTAAATAGTCAGCGGTGACTTTGAGGTCACGGATTCCTAAACATCCAATTTTTGAAAGTCGATCGCAGAGCTGCCAACATAGATAAAGTAAGAGTTCGGTTCCACGCAGAATGTAGCCGCTGCCGGTTATTGCCGGCTTGATTACGAGTGGGTGAGGGCACTCGTAATGAAATCACACCTGTGACTAAGGTAGTCACATCAGTGATATTCAAAAATAAGAATTATTGAAAATCGGTGATTATTAGTCACTTCGGTGATTTCGAAGTCGCATTCGTAATTCAAAAATAGGTCTCCTGGTACCCGTATGTTTCGGCGCGATTTTAAAGACGTTTCACGTCAAAAATCTGTGATAATAACTCAATTGAACTTGCATGAAAAAACTAAACATAAAATGCATATTTATTCAAATGCATTTTAGTAGAAGTTTTGTCATCAAAACCCGCAAAATTTACTGAAGCGTTCCCAAAAATAAATATGTACCGTTCACGCGATATATACGAAAAGCATTTGTATAAATAGAATGTAGAACATAATGCAGAATGAGTCATTAGGCAAACATAAATTATACTAAGCAAGTATTATACATATATGATTACATTAGTTTCTATAGATTTTCTTTTAGGGTTCCATTGCCGAATGGAAAAAAACGGAATCCTTATGGATTCATCATGTCTGTCCGTCTGTATGTCACAGCCACTATTTTCGGTAAGTATAAGAGCTATATTGAGTAACTTGGTAAGTAGATGTATTCGGTGAACCGCATTAAGATTATCATTAAAAAATAAAAAAAAATAAACATTATTTTCCCCTATAACTGAAACTCAATTTATTTTTCATCAAGCCCATACGTGTTGATTATTTATGGATAGGTCTTCAAAAAATGATATTGAGGTTTCTAATATATATTTTTTGTAAACTGAATAGTTTGCGCAAGAGGAAGAGGAGAGGTTTCTAAAGTGGAAAAATGTGTGTCTCCCCCTCGTAACTTCTAAAATAAGGGAATAATAAATGTAAAAATAATATATATACTGGTACCTAAAATTGGTTTGAACGTGATTTTTTTAATCAATACATAGTATGAAACAAAGTCGCTTTCGCTGTATGTCCGTATGTATGCTTAGATCTTTAAAACTGCGCAACGGATTTTGACGCGGTTTTTTTTAATAGATAGAGTGATTCTTAAGGAAGGTTTGTATGTATAATAAATGAATAATATAGTAGAGAAACACTGATAAATTTAAAGGTTTCTAATGTGATGTCGTAAATAAGCACGTTTTTTTGCGCTTATATTGCAAACGCTGGCTGAACCCTACGAGATAGACCAAAATAATGTACTACAGTATTGTACAACTTACAAAAATCCACAAAAAAGTCCGCGATGGTATATGTATATGCTCTTAGGGATAACCCACCATAACCATTTTTTCACTGCACCCGTGCGAAGCCGGGGCGGGTCGCTAGTTCGTTATAAATCGTAAACAGCATTTTACCTTTCATTCAATCAACTCCATAATAATAAAAAATAACGAAAAACATTCAGCAAAAATAAAAAAAACATTCAAACAACAGCCTCATCATTAAAAAATTGTTTAGTAATATGACATGCTTGAAAACTGAAAAATCTTTTGTTAGATATTATAATCGACCAAAGAGTTCATGAATCGATATATTTATTCGTTTTTCTTGACATTTATAAATAATTATTTAAATTATTTTATTGAATTTGACTTTACACTAAGTAATCATATTTTATTATAACCATTTTAATTTTATTATGTATCGATGAATTCTACTGTAACATCTATATTTGACATTATAAAATTATTACCATTTTCATTTTATACATAAATATTTTATTATACAGACATTGTTTAAACTATATACTCAACATAAGATTAATTATTAATTGTACATTTGACGATCATTTTTCTCCAATGCATTTTAAAATTTAAGTTTATTATGTAATTGTGAAAATGAAATGAATAATGAAAAACATTTATTTAGATGTATAGTGGTACGGAACCCTACGTGCGCGAGTCCGACTTACACTTGGCCGGTTTTAGTTTTGCACGCTTTACTTACAAGGTGATGACAGAATCTAACACTAGTAGTGACGCAAGTTTTCAAGCAAACAAAAATAAGGTGACTTTTTCAAGGACAAGTAAACTTTTCACTACTTTCTTATACAACTAACGCGTTTAATTAAACACTTGAAGTATCTGTGTGCATTATCTTTGAAGAAATAATTATTCCATACACCAAAGTGCTTCAATCTAGCGTATATCAACGATAGAGTGATTGAAGAGGAAGATATATTATGCATCATAACTTTTTTATTATACGAGTACGATAGGGCAGCAAACGAGCCGGCGGCGGCGAGCGGAGCAACACCAGAGGAGTCACAGATGCGTTGCCGGCCTTTTAAATGGGAATATGCTCTTTTTTTTTAAGGTTTCGATATCGCATCGGTTCAGAAATACTGCAGGCGACAATTCATTCCACAGCTTAGTAGTGCGTGGCAGAAAATTACATTTGGATTTTGTGTGACCAGTGCGTAAGCAATTTAAACAAACATTAAATTCTATTGCCTTTTGATTACGAAGGTCGACAGATAATTGTCGAAAAGATTCGCAAGTGAATTTTTTTCTTTTTTCTTTTTTTTTTCCTCAGGAGAGGAGGCTGAGAATCCTCATGGATACCAACGCAACAGGCAAGCAGGGATGCGTTGATTATGTCGGACTCTTGGTACGGTCGAGGCGGCTCGACCACACAGACCTACCGACTAAACTCAGCCTAGCCTTGGCCCTAGTGGCCCTACGGCTTGAACGGAATGGTTGGCGCACCCTCAGGAGAGGGCACGTCGGCGCTGCCCTCCGAAGAGGACATATGCGCGAAAGAAGGCTCGGTACGCCAAAGTGGGTCCGGCCTTGAAGTGATGGGGCCTACTCGTACATGTGCAGCAAGCTGCGAAGTATGGACTAACTAAGGGATGGCGGCGCAGATGCCGCCTCTCGCAAGGCTTGAAGAGCCAGCGTCAATGAGTCGGGAGGGTCAGAAATGACGTGCCTGGGTCGACGATATTCGGTATTACGCGGATTGACTGGATGACGCGGATTGACTGGGTCGCAAGTGAATAGATGATGGTCCTTTTATGCAAAGAGGGCAACATAAATTATATTTGCTGTGTAATTTGTCTGTCGTGACAATAAAGGCCTTTTGTTTATTATGAATAGTATTAGTTTTAGATTTAGAAAAATGTTTGGTCTCCTCGATTGTTTCCAGAAGATCTGCTCTGTTTGTAAGGAATTTTATGAAAAAGTCTAACGTGGGGGGATCGTCCGAAGAGTTCCTACGTTCCTCCCATTCACGATTAGTGACAGCATATGAATCACCAATGTGTCCCAATGATCAGTCGGTTGACCCAGAGTTTCAACTGCTCTTAATTTTTATTTGTTACATCTACAATGTAACGTAACGCCTTTTTTTTTATTTCGTGTGTAAGTCGGGGCTGATATGCATCACTGCGACCTATTAAGATCTGTTGTGACCAGCCTCCTATGTAGGTTCTATGTAGGCCCTACAGTAGCTCCCTTAACTGGGCACTGACCAAGAAAGATAGGATGTTCCCAGTTCGGATTGTTTTTATTTCATCTGGGTCAAGGATGTCTTGCTTTTGTGAATCAGCGGTTCACAGTAGCACAAGAGGTGTATTGGAGTTTCACGCTCTTGTTCGCAGACTCTGCATATGTCAGTGTCCTTAAGTTTTATGTTGTAGAGGTGTCTATTCAACTTGCAGTGGCCGTTCAAAGCCCTAACCATCACGCTCAAATTACTCCTGTTAAGCTTTAATAGCTCGTCAGTGCGTTTGCGAGAGTATGGTTCGATTAGTGCTTTTGAGTGTGTCATCTCGGACGTACTGTGCCAGTCTGCTTTCGCCTCGTTCAGAAGGCGAGTTTTTACGTATTGCATGGCCTGGTTCTTTGAGATACCACAGATAGGCTCTGGGCCGAACTGTATTCCTTGAGCCCCAGCCCTGGCTAGTTCATCGGCCTTCTCATTGCCGGTTATTCCAGAATGACCTGACACCCATTTGATAGTGATCTTGTTCTTTTCTTCCAGGTCATTGAGTTTTTTCACGCAGTCTTTTACTAGCTTTGATTTAAGTGTGATATTGTTTATTGCTAGTAAAGCTGCCTGACTGTCTGAATTATTTACGATTTGTGCAGCGATGTCAACCTTGACCTGTTCTCCGGGTGTACGAACCAGTCTCCCGAAATCGTCTGATAGCATTCCGTACCGTGGTCCGAGGTACACCGAGTGTACGAGCGATGCGACGTTGACTGTACCCAGCGTCGGCCAAAGCCACTGCCCTGGCTGCATCAGTCACATCCAGCGGCATTTTTTTGATTTAAAAACGATGAACAATCACTTTAAAGTCAAATTGAATAATATTGATCCACTACGGCAAAAAGAAACAAGGATTGATTATTCTGTGACGCAACGCTAATAATGTCTAACAACGATTAAATTCGAAAAATGATTCGGTGACACAATCTTATGTAACAAAATGAGGGTATACGTGTTTATTTGAAGTGCTGAAGTACCCACTTGACAAAAAATAAAAGAGTGCATAAGCCATAGTTAACGTAAACAAACAGGGTGACGAGAAATAACGGTGGGCGGTTAAATATGCCTGTGAGTGTATATTCAAACTCTATGAATTATTGTTTCGCAAAATAATGACAATTAACGGAAGACAAATGATAATCATAAAAATACTTAAAATTTTATTCGCGTCATTTTTTATTTTAGATGGCAAGTTTGTAATAGTTTTGATCTTTGTCTGCGCTAAACACATTTCTTTTAAGCTAGTCACTCTGTGGACAGAGGAGAACGCTTTGTTATTTTAATAAATAGTCCGCCTTTTGCACTTTATTAATATGTATATTGTGCAATAAAATAAAATAAATAAACTGAACTGAAACATTACAAATTGTCGTAAAGTTCAATAGATTTATCAAAAAAAATCGGGTGGGGCTGTGCCGGGGCACACGGCCGTTAGTTTTAACGTGAAACGTCTATGTTAGGGAATAGCTTTTAAAGTAAAAGATTGAAATAAAAACAAGATTGACAGTGTTTAAAGTATTTTAATAAAAAAAACTCAATGTGACAACAGCGAACTGACTATATAATTAAAATATTCACAACACATTTTTGTTTCTAAGACTAATAGTTTTTTAATTATTAAGGTACGATGATATAGACCTTTTCGTTACGGTCTCCTTTTTAAACCTGGAGACCTATTTTTGAATTACGAATGCGATTTCGAAATCACCGCTGACTAAATAGTCAGCGGTGACTTTGAGGTCACGGATTCCTAAACATCCAATTTTTGAAAGTCGATCGCAGAGCTGCCAACATAGATAAAGTACACACATAAATGTAAGAGTTCGGTTCCACGCAGAATGTAGCCGCTGCCGGTTATTGCCGGCTTGATTACGAGTGGGTGAGGGCACTCGTAATGAAATCACACCTGTGACTAAGGTAGTCACATCAGTGATATTCAAAAATAAGAATTATTGAAAATCGGTGATTATTAGTCACTTCGGTGATTTCGAAGTCGCATTCGTAATTCAAAAATAGGTCTCCTGGTACCCGTATGTTTCGGCGCGATTTTAAAGACGTTTCACGTCAAAAAGCTGTGATAATAACTCAATTGAACTTGCATGAAAAAAACTAAACATAAAATGCATATTTATTCAAATGCATTTTAGTAGAAGTTTTGTCATCAAAACCCGCAAAATTTACTGAAGCGTTCCCAAAAATAAATATGTACCGTTCACGCGATATATACGAAAAGCATTTGTATAAATAGAATGTAGAACATAATGCAGAATGAGTCATTAGGCAAACATAAATTATACTAAGCAAGTATTTTATATAATTACAATAGTTTCTATAGATTTTCTTTTAGGGTTCCATTGCCGAATGGAAAAAAACGGAATCCTTATGGATTCATCATGTCTGTCCGTCTGTATGTCACAGCCACTATTTTCGGTAAGTATAAGAGCTATATTGTGGAAACTTGGTAAGTAGATGTATTCGGTAAACCGCATTAAGATTATCATTCAAAAATAAAAAAATAAACATTTTTTTCCCTTATACTCAAACTCAATTTATTTTTCATCAAACCCATACGTGTAGATTATTTATGGATAGGTCTTCAAAAAATGATATTGAGGTTTCTAATATATATTTTTTGTAAACTGAATAGTTTGCGCAAGAGGAAGAGGAGAGGTTTCTAAAGTGGAAAAATGTGTGTCTCCCCCTCCCCCTCCCCTCCCCCCTCGTAACTTCTAAAATAAGGGAATAATAAATGTCAAAATAATATATATACCTAAAATTGGTTTGAACGTGATTTTTTTAATACGTTATAAATCGTAAACAGCATTTTACCTTTCATTCAATCAACTCCATAATAATAAAAAATAACGAAAAACATTCAGCAAAAATAAAAAAAAAACATTCAAACAACAGCCTCATCATTAAAAAATTGTTTAGTAACATTTGCTTGAAAACTGAAAAATCTTTTGTTAGATATTATAATCGACCAAAGAGTTCATGAATCGATATATTTATTCGTTTTTCTTGACATTTATAAATAATTATTTAAATTATTTTATTGAATTTGACTTTACACTAAGTAATATATAATTATAACCATATTTTATATTTATATAGCATATTTTATTATAACCATTTTAATTTTATTATGTTGACAATTCGATGAATTCTACTGTAACATCTATATTTGACATTATAAAATTACCTATTACCATTTTCATTTTATACATAAATATTTTATTATACAGACATTGTTTAAACTATATACTCAACATAAGATTAATTATTAATTGTACATTTGACGATCATTTTTCTCCAATGCATTTTAAAATTTAAGTTTATTATGTAATTGTGAAAATGAAATAAATAAAGAAAAACATTTATTTACATGTATAGTGGTACGGAACCCTACGTGCGCGAGTCCGACTCACACTTGGCCGGTTTTAGTTTTGCACGCTTTACTTACAAGGTGATGACAGAATCTAACACTAGTAGTGACGCAAGTGTTCAAGCAAACAAAAAAAAGGTGACTTTTTCAAGGACAAGTAAACTTTTCACTACTTTCTTATACAACTAACGCGTTTAATTAAACACTTGAAGTATCTGTGTGCTTTAATCTTTGAAGAAATAATTATTCCATACACCAAAGTGGTTAAAACTAGCCTATATCAACGATATAACGTAAAAAAAAAAAAAAGGTATATACCTATGCATCATAACTTTTTTATTATACAAGTACGATAGGGCAGCAAACGAGCCGGCGGCGGCGAGCGGAGCAACACCAGAGGAGTCACAGATGCGTTGCCGGCCTTTTAAATGGGAATATGCTCTTTTTTTTAAGGTTTCGATATCGCATCGGTTCAGAAATACTGCAGGCGACAATTCATTCCACAGCTTAGCAGTGCGTGGCAGAAAATTTGATTTGGATTTTGTGTGACCAGTGCGTAAACAATTTAAACAAACATTAAATTCTATTGCCTTTTGATTACGAAGGTCGACAGATAATTGTCGAAAAGATTCGCAAGTGAATTTTTTTTTTTTTTTCCTCAGGAGAGGAGGCTGAGAATCCTCATGGATACCAACGCAACAGGCAAGCAGGGATGCGTTGATTATGTCGGACTCCTGGTGAATCGAGGCGGCTCAACCCAGCAGACCTACCGACTAAACTCAGCCTAGCCTTGGTCCTAGTGGCCCTACGGCTTGAACGGAATGGTTGGCGCACCTTCAGGAGAGGGCACGTCGGTGCTGCCCTCCGAAGAGGACATATGCGCGAAAGAAGGCTCGGTACGCCAAAGTGGGTCCGGCCTTGAAGTGATGGGGCCTATTCGTACATGTGCAGCAAGCTGCGAAGTATGGACTAACTAAGGGATGGCGGCGCAGATGCCGCCTCTCGCAAGGCTTGAAGAGCCAGCGTCAATGAGTCGGGAGGGTCAGAAATGACGTGCCTGGGTCGATGATATTCGGTATTACGCGGATTGACTAGATGACGCGGATTGACTGGGTCGCAAGTGAATAGATGATGGTCCTTTTTTGCAAAGAGGGCAACATAAATTATATTTGCTGTGTAATTTGTCTGTCGTGACAATAAAGGCCTTTTGTTTATTATGAATAGTATTAGTTTTAGATTTAGAAAAATGTTTGGTCTCCTCGATTGTTTCCAGAAGATCTGCTCTGTTTGTAAGGAATTTTATGAATAAATCTAACGTGGGGGGATCGTCCGAAGAGTTCCTACGTTCCTCCCATTCACGATTAGTGACAGCGTCTAGTTTGGTGGACATCATATGAATCACCAATGTGTCCCAATGATCAGTCGGTTGACCCAGAGTTTCAAGTGCTCTTAAATTTTTATTTGTTACATCTACAATGTAACGTAACGCCTTTTTTTTTATTTCGTGTGTAAGTCGGGGCTGATATGCATCACTGCGACCTATTAAGATCTATTGTGACCAGCCTCCTATGTAGGTTCTATGTAGGCCCTACAATAGCTCCCTTAACTGGGCACTGACCAAGAAAGATAGGATGTTCCCAGTTCGGATTGTTTTTATTTCATCTGGGTCAAGGATGTGTTTCTCCAGGTGTCTGTTTCTTTTGTGAATCAGCGGTTCACAGTAGCACAAGAGGTGTATTGGAGTTTCACGCTCTTGTTCGCAGACTCTGCATATGTCAGTGTCCTTAAGTGTTATGTTGTAGAGGTGTCTATTCAACTTGCAGTGGCCGGTCAAAGCCCTAACCATCACGCTCAAGTTACTCCTGTTAAGCTTTAATAGCTCGTCAGTGCGTTTGCGAGAGTATGGTTCGATTAGTGCTTTTGAGTGTGTCATCCCGGACGTACTGCCAGTCTGCTTTCGCCTCGTTAAGAAGGCGAGTTTTTAGGTATTGCATGGCCTGGTTCTTTGAGATACCACAGATAGGATCTGGGCCGAACTGTATTCCTTGAGCCCCAGCCCTGGCTAGTTCATCGGCCTTCTCATTGCCGGTTATTCTAAAATGACCTGGCACCCATTTGAGAGTGATCTTGTTCTTTTCTCCCAGGTCATTGAGTTTTTTCACGCAGTCTTTTACTAGCTTTGATTTAAGTGTGATATTGTTTATTGCTAGTAAAGCTGCCTGACTGTCTGAATTAATTACGATTTTTTAACGTAACGCCTTACTGGATTCCTTTTGTCTTGTTGTCCTTTTGACTAATAAGCGCTTGTTGTCGAACCTATCGCATAATAATTTCCAAGCAGATTGATAGTTTTCACTCTTAGAGTCAAGACTTTTTATTACCAATGCTGCCGAACCATGAAGAGATGCACGTGAGTAATGATACTTATTGATAGAATCAATACTTTCATTTCTGTGGATAAGCGATATGAATGTATCGCGGAACTCAAGCCATTGATGATAACTGCCATTAAAGTGTGGTTAATCTATTTTCAGAAGTCTGACAAAATTGTGTGCATTTTTAGAGCTTACCCCGGACCTGGCGTCTACCTGGTAGGTTTCAATCATTCCGCGAGCAGTGGCAACGAACGAAAAGTACTGAGACTCAAAGCTATCTCTCTCGTCCATCTCAGGTTCTTCCAATAGTCCACTCTGTAACGCGTCAAAGATATCATATAAATTTTCCAATTTTTCAAGACGTAATTTCAGCTCGATTTGTAACGTTGTTTCACTAAGTTGTTCACTACTTTTTATGTTAGATAAATAAGTATTGAATGAAGTAAGTTTAGCTTTTGAAATTCCCCTCCTTTTTCTTAAATCTTTTAAGTCAGACATTTTAATTATGTATATATTTAACAAAATAATGATCTCTGACAGTTACAATACAAGTAACCTAAAATATTAATCGTGTACCGATAATTCACGAAAGAAAAATAAAAATTATAAAGGTATGAATATATTCTACTTTATACCTATTGTGGTAAAAAAAAATTAATAATAAATTATTCTGTGTATTGAATAATTTAAAACAACGAGTTTAAGATTAATCAAAATGTGCAAAAGTAAGTATTAATAATGCTACTACAAAGCGAAATCTACATATATCTTACTAACTATACTATAATTTAAACACAGCTATTTAGCCATATAATTCGCTTAATATGTATTAATAGTTGCATTTTTTTACTAAAATTTAAATATTTATCAAATATAAGTTTTATGAACAGCAGCACTACAGTTAATTAATAAAGATTAATTCTAATTCAAATCTAATAAGCATCGAATCTAATTTTAGTTTATTAAAGCGAACAATAAACAGGCCAAATAACAAAAAGTAAACAATACTGCCCTGAAGTTTTTACAAGCTTTTATTTACTTTCACCTGTCCCGTTGTCTGTCGTTCTGTAATCAAATCTTGCAACTTAAATTTGATCCACTTCCCGGTTTCCGATTGAGCTGAAATTTAGTATACACGTTTAGTTCGTATGACAATGCATGATTAACTGTGTGACGTCATTCTAAATCCAACATGGCGGCGTATCCAATATGGCGGACCAATTATTTTTAATGCACTCCTACAATATGGGTGTCAAATAAAAGGGCTTGCCAAAAATAACTAGAAAAAAATAATGTTACGTCACTCTTGATCTGGCGGAACACCAAAAATGGCGGATAATTTTCTTTTATTCGTTCCTACAATATGGGTATCAAATGAAAGGGGGTTGTTCTCAGCAAGCCTGTAGAGGTACTAAAAAGTTAAAAATAAAATTAAAGAAAAAAAAACCTTTTTAAAAACAAGCTTTTATTATTTGTTTATAAAATGAACTAAAAAGTTAAAAATAAATTATTAACACTAAAACTTTTCACCATACATAATTATTCAATCTCGTCTTTCTTTATCATAGTCCCCATTTATAAATAAAAGCGTGTTACATTTAATACAACACAATATTTTCCTCAAGCTATCACAATGTAACACGCTTTTATTTATAAATGAGGACTATGATAAAGAAGGACGAGATTGAATAATTATGTATGGTGAAAAGTTTTAGTGTTAATAATTTTTTTATGCGGTAGATTACGATCACCCTATTGTAAGTAGACAACGTTAGATCGCTGTCTGCAATCCGTGATGATGATCGAAGTACCACCCTCTAAAATAAAAAATAAAAATTTAATATGTCGACGTAATTAATATTGCACAAAAGGTTGTTTCCTTATACGTTGTATACGTTTTACTATAAATTAGAATTACTACTTAATAATTTAATTACTATGGAAGGAATCGAAGGGGGAAGCCTACCCACTAAAAACCTCAGGGATGGCCTTCCTCAGGCATGTAGGGAGCCCTCGGAAACACCAATATACTTCCGGAACCCCCAGCCTCCGCTCCCCCGAATTAGTTCACAAGTCTACGGCGGGAGACCATGTACTGGAAAGTACAAGCAAGAGCTATTTTTTTCCGTGTATTTTTATAGAGTCGTCAATTAAAAGCGAGCCTCAGATAAATAGTCTGAACCCAACTTCCTTTTCAAGCTTAAACAAGTTCGCATTATATTAGAGTTTCATATACTATAGTCAAAATATTTGGCAACGTATTTAGTGAGTCATTGAAATTAAACCCAAGCATTGTTACCATTTAAGTAATCCTTAGTATTAATATCCTTTTTTTCAGACGTATACACAAGTATAATAATTGAATTAACCATAAGTGATAACAACGAAGACGATCTTTTTTGTGAGGGGCCTATGCTGAAGCTGCAGATGGCTATGTTCAGCTTTACCGTGATTATGTTTGAGGAAGACGAAAGGAAGGTTCGACATCTTGCCTGCTAGCGACCCCGGCGCCGTTCCGAGGTCGTTAAGGTCGGGTCAAAGAGAGAATTGCACTAAGTCTGATCTTCAAAGATACCAAGAAATAGGAACCTCCATGTATCATTATAAAGAGGATTTTTTTTGTTATACCGCGATGGTGGCAAATACCCTACGGCGCGCCTGCTGATAAGCGATTACCGTAGTCTAACTTGCAACACCAGAGTTTCACTTACGCGTTGCCAATCCTTTAAAAACCTATTTACTCCCCTTTTAAAGAACCCCATACTGTCGCCCTCCGGGAATATCTCAGCAGGGAGCTCATCCACAATCGTAGTGTATGATGGAGGAAATTCCTCTGGAACCGCACTGTACGGGACCATTTAGGTTCCGTGTGTGAGCATGAAGTTGATGGCCAGCGGTGCGATGATAGAAAGTGGATTCTTAGATATTTCTATATGTTTGCTAATATATGTAAAAACATAATTAAGGGAATATATTCTTCATGACACCCACTCCCGAGCTCTTAGGTCTGAGGCGAATCTGATTCTAAGTATTCCGAAGCACCACACTAATTTCAAACACCGATCGTTTGCGATCCAAGCAGCGTGCTTATGGAATGACTTACCTATTTCTCTCAGGCGTGCGAAGTCTCTCAACGCATTTAAAAATGGTTTACATGACTACTATCTGTCACTGTAGGTGTATTGGAATTCGTGTATGTAGGTATATGCAAGGCTATGTGTCTGTGTGTGTAATATGTGTTTGTATTGTGAGATTTATTGATTTTCTTGTTTTGTACTGTATCATAGATTGTTTTGTAGCATTTAAGAATGTGTATCCTGTGTTTATGTGTTGTACATTGTCAATTATTCAAATTCTTGGCTTCAATAACATTTTCCATCCTAAGGTTGCCTGGAAGAAATCGCCTTCGCGATAAGGCCGCGCATTGTACAAATAATACAATGTATTTGAAATTTATTATGTGTAATGTAAATTAATTGTACAATAAAGAATATATCTATCTATCTATCTATCTATATTTCTGAATATATTTACAACTAGCGGACCCGACAGACTTCGTCCTGTCAAAAAGATTCGTAAAGTGGCAGTTGTTTTTAGGGGTTTTCCGATAATTATTCGATCTATACTCGAGCATTTTTAAAAAAGAATTGGCCAATTGGCCATATAGGCGTTGTTGCGTTATGCGCTTACCAACACATTTTGCCATTCATTTTTATATATAAATGTTATATAGTATTTAGGTGTATTGTTGATGTGCTAAGTGTCTATATTATATTTATTTTCCGGAAGTCGTACACTACCGACAATTGCTTTCACGTTTTGCAGGTTGACTGGTGAGAATGCATCTGCCAATGATTCCACCTTTGATACTGTATTTCTTCGAAATGCGAAAGAAATAAATACATAAAACTGATATAACGATGTATAATCTGTATTTTTAATTTAGTAATTGACTTTACTCACATTATAAACGCGAAAGTTTCTATGTATGTATGTTTGTTACTTTCAAGTGAAAACTACTGAATGGATTTTAATGAAACTTTACAATAACATAGCTTATATGTCAGAATAACATAAGCTATAATTTATAAAGATACTAGATATCACACTAAATACACTACAGAAAAACTCATTAGAAAAATAACAGTATTTCTCCACTATTTAATGAATATTATTATACACTAGCTTTCTGCCCGCGGCTTCGCCTGCGTGGATTTCGGGATTGGGTGTATAGAGGGTTAAGGGTCATAGCTTTTGCCCACGGCTACATATGCGCGGAAGTCGATTTACGGCGCGAAGTTTTATCGCGCTTCCCGTGGGACTATCCGTTTTTCCAAGATAAAAAATACCGCAAAACCTTGCTCAAGAATCACTCTGTCTATTGATGAAAACCGCATGAAAATCTGTGCAGTAGTTTTTGAGCGAAGCCTTTATTGCGCATCCCGTGGGACCCGTCGATTTTTCCGGGATAAAAAGTAGCCTATGTTACTCGGGGATAATGTAGCTTTCCAAAGGTGAAAGAATTTTTGAAATCGGTTCAGTAGTTTCGGAGCCTATTCATTACAAACAAACAAACAAACAAATCTTTCCTCTTTATAATATTAGTATAGATATAACCTACCTTTTTTTTCCCCTTAGAAAAATGCATTAAATTGCATACCCCGGCTGTGGCGGGCGCGCGGTTATGTGGGGCTCTCCTCCCCAGAAGGGGGAGGCCTACCCACTAAAAACCTCAGGGATGGCCTTCCTCAGGCATGTAGGGAGCCCCCGGGAATTCAAGCCACTTCCGGGAACCCCCAGCCTTCGCTCCCCCGCCGATACAGGGGAGCCCTCCTCGGGGGAGGCTCACTACCTCCCCCGGTTTCCTCCACATATAAACCTTCCTTAAGAAACACTCTATCTATTAAAAAAATCCGTTGCGTAGTTTTAAAGATCTAAGCATACTTAGGTACAGACAGACGGCGGACAGCGACCAAAAATCCCAGGGTGTTTTATAAGTTTGACGTGTCTATGTGTCAGTCAGTGTGTGTATATATGTGTGAGGCAACGTAGCTCCCAAACGGATGATCCGGTTTTAATGCGGTTTTTTTTTTGTTTGAAAGGTATATCGTTAGATTCACGACTAGAGTGGGATCCACATATTGGAACTTTGGCAATCAAACTTAGTTTAGCGGCGTACGCAGTAAAAAAGATTAGACTTTTAACTAATGTTGAAACGGCAAGAATTGTTTATTTCAGCTACTTTCATAGTGTTATGTCCTATGGACTGCTGCTATGGGGATCAGCGGCTAACATTGAAAGTATTTTCCTTTTACAAAAAAGAACGATTCGTGCTATTTACTGTTTACGGGCTAGAGAATCCCTAAAAGAATTGTTCAAAGAAATTAATATTTTAACTTTAGCTAGTCAATATATATATGATAATTTAGTTTTTGTATATAGAAACTATAATAAATTCAATAAAAACAGTGATCTACATAATGTGAATACTAGAAACAAAAATAAACTTGCCGTTCCAATGTTCAGACTCCATAAAACTAGCTGTTCGTTCTTGGGGAAATGTATATCTATGTTTAACAAACTTCCGCAAGGTGTCATTGATTTGCCTTTATATAAATTTTAAAAACCATATCAAAAAGACACTCATGAGTAAAGGTTATTATAAAGTAAGTGACTATCTTAATGATCACACTGTTTGGAATAGGGACACTATTCATAGAGCCATGTTTGGTAACAACATTATTTATAATATTGTATTATTTTATATGTGTATGTAAACATACATACGACTGTAATCGTGTTAGGTGTGATTGTATCTTGTACTATATTGTATTTTTGTAGTATTATTGTGATTGTTAACATTGAAAAGAGGAGATAAAAAATAGACCTTCAGAGTTTCTTGCCTGTTCTTCTCGAGAAGGCTCTCCAATTTCTGAACAGGTGTCGAGTCAATATATTTTTCTTTTTTTTTTCCTTATTTCGTACGTACGGACAAGTTTTTGTTTTTTTTTTTTATTTTGTTTTGTTTTGTTTGTTGACGTCAAATAAGTGCCTGTAAAGGTCTATGTTGAATAAATATTATTTTGATTTTGATTTTATCCGTCGAGAGTGTTCTTAGCTATGTTTGGTGGAAATCGGTTCAGGTCTTCAAGGTCATCAGGTCGTTTGTTAGGTGTGATAGGAATGTTACACGTACAACTTGCTTGCAAGCATATGTGGGATCTCACATTTGAAACACTAATGTCTTCTGGAACCACTGAGCTGGTGTGCTGTTAGGGCTCGAAGATAGGAGGCATAACCCTGGACTGCCTTTTAGTTAACCCATCGAGTTTGGGCTTGTTGAATTTGTCTCGACTGGTTCTCTTCATGTTTCTAATTGACGAAGACCTGATGCTGGAAATAGGATGTGGCAGATGAAACCCTGGAATACCGGAATGAAACTGATAAAGGCTCCCACAGACTCATTCGGTATTCTTAGTACATAATGTATTTTTGTAACCAAAAGATATAATATACTATGTAGTGATACGCTACGCTGATATAAACTACTTGAAATGCTAATCCTGCGCAGACGAAGTCGCGGGCACTAGCTAGTATTTAATAGTATTCATTTAACGAAACATATACTTGATTCATATTACTTAATAGATTGTGTTATACCGTTTCTTGCATCAAATAAAACATAATTCACTTCAAAACTATTTTAATTAAGGCAATTAATTATAAAACAAGTAAGAATTTACATTTCAACGAATTTAGTAGATACTATTATATAACATTTGAATATATTGTCACTTATATTTTGATGGAAGCGCTTGCTTGTAGATTAACAGCGCCATACAGTCTGTCTTGTTTGCATACCGAAATTCTCTTCTGAGCCACGGAAACGTAGGTCTTCAGGTCTGGTGGAGAAAATAAATGTATATATTAATATAGATAAATAAACTCCTTTCAATTTTAAAGAATAGATTTGTTTGATTTAGATGGGAATGTAAGGTAGAATTTTTAAGGGTAGGTTTTTTTATAGGATAGGGCAGCAACGGAACGGCAAACGAGCAAACGGGTCACCTAATAGTAAGCGATAACCCTTGCCCATGGACACCCGCAACACCAGAGGAGTCACAGACGCGTTGCCGGCTTTTTAAATGGGAATATGCCTTTTTTTTAAGGTTTCGATATCGCATCGGCTCGGAAATACTGCAGGCGACAATTCATTCCACAGTTTAGTAGTGCGTGGCAGAAAATTCCTGGAAAAACGCACTGTGGTAGACTGCCAAGCGTCTAGGTGATGAAAATTTGAGGAATGAATATTTTAGGGGAAATCTAAAGGTTGCTAGTAGTCTTTCCTGGTATGGTCACGTATTAAGAAGAGAGAATGATCATGTTACTAGGGAAGTTATGGACATGAAAGTGGATGGGAGTGGAGGGAGAAGACCGAAGAAAAGATAAACAGATTGTTTGAATGATGATATGTTGGAAAAGGGTCTTAGTGTCGAAATGAATGAAAGAGGGCGAACTCTCTAGGGCGAGTCTCGGAATGGGGTGCAAAGAACTTAGTCAAGTTCAACCCCACGAAGACACAAGTGTGCGCGTTCACTGCGAAGAAAGACCCATTTATCGTAGTGCCTCAGTTTCAGGGAGTCGCTCTTCGTATGTCCGAATCTATTGGGATTCTAGGTGTGGAAATTTCAGCCACAGTGCAGTTCGGGAGTCATTTGGAGGACAAAGCCAAAATGGCAAGCAAAAAATTGGGTGTTCTCAACAGAGCGAAGCGGTACTTCACGCCCAGTCAGCGTCTGATGCTTTATAAAGCTCAAATACGGCCGCATATGGAGTACTGTTCACACCTCTGGGCTGGAGCCCCCAAATATCAACTCGACCCTTTTGACTCCCTGCAAAGGCGTGCTTTCCGTATCATCGGTGATCCCAATATTACGGCCTCAACAGAGACCTTGGAGCAGCGGAGAGACTTTGGCTCTCTGTGTGTTCCTTATAGGCTCTTTAACGGAGAGTGCTCTGAGGAATTATTTGCAATGGTGCCTTCGTCACCTTTTTACCATCGCACCACCCGCCACCGCAGTAGAGTTCATCCATATCACCTGGAACCGATCTTGTCTAGTACAGTTCGGTTTCAGCGTTCATTCCTTCCGCGTACATGCAAACTCTGGAATGAGCTCCCTGCTGCGATGTTTCCTCAGCGCTACGATATGTCTAACTTCAAACGAGGCTTAAAAAGAGTATTTCTCTCCAGGTAGGCAGCGGCTCAGCTGTGCCCCTGGCACTGCAGATGTCCATGAGCGATGGTTACCACTTACCATCAGGTGGGCCATTTGCTCGTCTGCCACCTTATGAAATAAAAAAAAAAAAAAAAAAAAGAGGAAGAGATGTTGCACCGGCTCCAAATAAAATTAAGAACAAGGCAAGAGAAAGAAAATCTCTTTTCTTTGTCTGTTTTATAAAATACACATACCATAATGCTAAATCAAAAAAGAAAATTATAAAGCTTCAATATGACAAATTATCTGAATGTCATTCTATCGTGATTCAGACAATCTGTCGATCCTGTTGCGAATTCTGTCATTTAGTACAAATGCGAATTCAGTTATTTATTGTATATAAGGGTTAGTAGGTTATAACACTTGAATCATCTGTGAGAATTGCTTATCTTTTAATCACAGAGCTTAAACAAATCATAGTAAACATAACATTCTTGAAGTAATTGATAAAACATATTAAATTCTGTGCTTGAAAAATTAAAGCTAAAAATTCTGTGCTTGAAAGGTTAAAGCTAAAAATTCAGACTTGAAAGATCAAAGCTAAAAATTGTGTGCTTAAAAGATTAATCATAAAAAATGTACTTACTGACTCCAGCGAGAACTTTCGCGTTAAGAGAAATCGAGAGCTTAGTCAGAAGGTCTGTAAAGAAAGAGACATTTTGATTGGTATATTTGTTCTATATCCTTTTATCATAGGTTATCTATAGTAAAACTAAAAACTATATTATTTTTCGTTAAATTTCCGAGCAGTTGATTCGTATCACAATGCGCATTTACCAAGACTAAACTTGTACAGTAACAGACTGAACACTATATGTTATTTCATTCTATCACATCTCCGTAAATCAATATATTTGATATTATTATTTTGGATAGTTCATTGACAAGTACTCAATAACAAACATTATTTAAGTAATAACGAGGAATGCAATTTAAAATTTGAACTTATTGTAAAAAATTATTCTTTGTTTGTAGCTAAATTGTGTTCCAACTTACCAGCAACAAGTTTTTCTCCAACTGAAAATAAAACGCTTAGATTAATGTCATTGTTCATAGAATTAGAAAACGATAAAATCTGATATATTCTTCAGAGGGACCTGAAGTAGCAGATAACTTAGGCGTTTGTGGAAGGCATGAGAACTGAAGGTTCTGCGCCTTATCTGCAAACGGAGACTTATGGGTCTAACTAAAGGAACTAAAGGAACAGCAAGATGCTTTAAAGATTTTTTGAGATTGACAAAGGAATTTATTTTAGTAAAAAGCGAAACCTTCAATGCTAATCGTAGATCATGAAATTTCTTTAATCAAATTTTAATCTTTAATCAAAAATCATGAAATTCATTTTTTAAATAAGTTTAAAATAATGGAATGATATAAAGAATACTCACGTCCAACCTTGCAGCTGTTACCAATAGCACCGGTGATGGTCACAACTATAAATAGAAAACAAATGAAATAAATTTTAATGAAGATCTATATTTATATGTTTAATATGGGATATAAAATTATTATATTATTAATCCTTGCTATTTAATTTTGAATTTAATACTGTATGTGCGACAATCTGTTTTTGAATATTATTCTTGTACTTTACTTTTGGCTGTGTGAATATATACAAATATAGGCATGTTTTCAAATTATATTTTTATTAGTTGTATTTCCTATATTACGAGTATGTAATGGAAAGTGACTTCATGAATTATCCATATTGAAGTCATTTTCCAAATTGACGACTCTGTATCTATTTAATACAGGGAAAAAAACAGCCCTTGCTGAGTTTCTTGCCGGTTCTTCTCAGTACAAGGTCTCCCGCCGTAGATTTGCGAACCGATGGCGTAGTGTTACATTGATTCGGAACGCATCCGAGTCTTTTTGACAAGACCGCCAAAATGTAGGCCTCTGAGTCTGTGAAACGTTAAGTCTTGTCGTTGGCTGTCTTTATTAGTCTTTAATAAAATAATTTAAGTAAATCTGCCTTATTTATAATTGTGTAGCTTATAACTACACAACATTGGCGACAAGGTAATTCACGGTGTTGGTGAAGGCAGAAATTAGTTTTTTGTAAAATGTCGAAGCAAAACAACACAAGGAACATCGAGGAGGCTTAGTGGCTTCGAACCTACACAGATATGGCATATATCGCGACCTCAAGTTCAACAAATGCCTTCTTTTGACTAATCAAAATGTACTTGGAAAGTATACATAAATGTGTTCATAAACAAAATGAAAGTAAGTGAAATTGAAGAAAACAAATAGACTCAATACTTCTTGAGCTTCATTGGTTTTGACATGGTGGCATTGATAACGGAATTTTGTTATCCTGACTCAGTGAATAATAAGACATTTTGTGAGTTGTGTGCTTTAATTGAAGAGCAAATTGAGTCACAAAGGTCTGACATCGCAGAAACATATATATTTTTGCAACTCCAATTAGAAAGTATGACAGATTACATTGCAGCTTTGAAGAAGTTGGCTCATGGCCGTTTTCACCAACCTTGTCTTAGCTTAGGTGACTCCTAAGTGACATGCTGTCACTTTTTATATTAACTGAAAAGAGTGAGACAGTATGTCTCTTAGGAGTCACCTAAGCTAAGACAAGGTTGGTGAAAACGGCCATCAGGCTTGTAATTTTGGCCCTTATTTAGACCGAGCGTTGAGAGACAAGTTCGTGCATGGATTAAAAAGTGAATCGATAATAAAGAAATTGTTCACTGAAAAGAATTTAACTTTCACCCAAGCTGTAACAATGGCTCGATCTATGGAGATTGCAGACAGTGATGTAAAGTTGCTAACAGCGAATACAAACAACCTTGAAATAAATAACATCAATTGTCACAACACCTTAAATCAAACAAATGACATTGTTGTGGCAAGCTAGGGCATATTAAACCAGCTTGCAATTACAAAAATGAATCTTGCTCTAAATGTTAGAAAAAGGTCATTTGTCTAATATGTATACATATAAAAATAAAAACAACAATAATAAGAAGAAATTAAAAAAAATTGATATAGAGTACAGTAGCGGCAGTAAAGAACCTAGAGAACTTAAAAAAAAAAATAATGTGATCTCTTATCGAATGTGTGTGAAAACTATATAATTAATAACTTATTTGCAGAGAGGGAATATTTAAAGGAATCAAGTGGGAATATTATTGAAGTGAAAACTGATTCTCCTAAGCCTTGGTATGTTAATCTTAATGTCAATAATATTTTTAGTTAAATTTGAAATTGATTGTGGATCAGACGTTACACTTATACCTGTTAATTTGTGTAAAAATATATTTCCATCATTAGAGTTACGTAAAACTAGGGTTAAATTGAAATGCTTTGGTGGGCAGCAAATAGAAGTAATTTGTAAAACTAAAGTTTATGTTAAGGTGAAAAATGATGTTTATTTGGCACCACTTATTATTGTGAAGGGAGGCAAGCAATCACTGTTAGGTAGAGACTGGTTGAGTGCTATTAAAATTGATTGGCATAATTGTATTAAGCAAATTTCTAAAAGTGTAAATAAAACAGAATTGTGTTATTACACAGCAAAAATGGCACATAGATCAGAACTAAACTTGTTATTAAATAAGAATGAACACTGTTTGTCTAATGTCGCTGGAGAAATAAAAGGACTATCAGGTAGACTTCAGTTAAAATCAAATGCAGTTCCTAAAATGTGTAAGGCACGTAGAATACCATATGCTTTGGAAAATATAGTTAAAAGGGACATAGATAATTTGGTAAGTAGTGAAAAATTAATTAAAATTTCTAGAGAAATTAATGTCACTTGGGCCACTCCTATAGTACCCTTGGTTAAAAGCCCCACAAATGTTAGAATATGTGGAGATTATAAAGTCACTAACAGTCTCTATTTGGAAGTTGCGCAATATCCTATCGCAGCTATAGAGGACATTTTTGCTAAGTTAAATAAGGATTTTGTGTCCTGCATTTTCTCAAAAATTAATTTAAGAAAAGCGTATATGAATCGTATTATGGATTAAAATTCACAAAAGATAATGACCTTAATCACACCATGGGGTCATTATCAACCAACGTATATGATGTTTGGTGTTTCTCCAGCACCATTGGATTGGCAAAAATTTGTGGACAAACACTTTTCAGACATAAAAAACATCCATTGTTATTTGGACGATATTTTGATTGCAACAAACTCGATTTCAGATCATTTTATCGCTTTAAACAAAGTATTAAATAAACTAGATGTATTAAACATTAAGGTCAATAGGGATAAGTCAGATTTATGACAGATAAATTGAAATACTGTGGTCATGTGATAGATAAAAAAGGACTTCATAAAACCCCGGAATATATTCAAGCCGTACTGGATGCACCGCAACCCAAAAATGCAAGGAACTAAAAAGTTTTCTAGGAAAATTTACATAGTTTGTATACATTATTGCGAAAGGGATCACCTTGGTCATGGACCAAGGAGCATGAGAGAGCATTTATATGGGCTAAGAATATAAT
This sequence comes from Scirpophaga incertulas, assembly GCA_036419045.1. NCBI lineage: Eukaryota > Metazoa > Arthropoda > Insecta > Lepidoptera > Crambidae > Scirpophaga > Scirpophaga incertulas. The sequence continues at coordinate 7,040,551 of CM071647.1, read as the reverse complement.
AGCAAGTGATCAGGTTCTTATTCACTACAACCCAAAGTTACCAGTTGTTTTAAGTTGTGATGCATCCAAATATGGATTAGGTGCATGTTTGGCACATAAAATAATGGATCCTAATGATAATAATAAAGCTATTGAGCGACCAATAGCTTTTGCTAGTCGTAGGCTAACTGAAACAGAATGCAAATATTCACAAATAGACAAAGAGGCACTTTCAATAATCTGGGCAGTAAAGAAATTTAATTTATATTTAAGAGGTAGACATTTCACTTTAATTACAGACCATAAGCCACTGGTCTCAATATTTAATCCAAGTAAAGCTTTAGTTTCTATATATGCAGACAGAATGATGAGATGGTCACTAATACTGTGTAATTATAATTATGATATTATATACCGGACATCTCTGTTCAATGCAAGTGCTGATTTTCCTTCAAGGTTACCACTTAACACTACAAATTCAGACACTTTTGAAGAGGAATCAAATAATTTAATGGTGAATAGTTTCATCATGATAGATATTCCTCCAATTACACAAACAGAAATAGCTAATGAGACCAAACAAGACATTGTTTTAAATAAAGTATACACATACATTGAACAAGGTTGGCTGGATAGAGTTGATAGTGCTCTTAACAGTTATAAAAATAAGTAATCAGAACTGTATACATTTCAAGGTTGCATCATTTGGCGAGGTAGAACAGTTATACCTAAAAAACTGCAAAGTCAACTTTTGTTTGAATTACATTCAGGCCATTTAGGGTCTTATAAAATGAAGGCATTAGCCAAAAATTTCTTTTGGTGACCTAACATCTATGATGATATAGAACAGATCACTGCTAATTGTAAAGGGTGTTTGCAAGTAAAAAATAGACCAGAAATGAAACCAATTCACAACTGGGAATGGCCATCTCAACCATGGCAGCGTATACATGCCGACTTTGCAGGACCTTTCTTGGGACCTTTATTGGGGCTTTTTGGCTAAAAGGAACCTCTAGGTTGTAACAGAATACTAATGCTTTGCTCACATCCTGTTGTGAGTAAATTCTAGACACTGAGTTACGACCCTTTTACACTTCTGCAGCGCACACAGCTTTTGGTTTGTACTGGGTTTATTGTTTGAAGAAAAAATAATTTTAGTTTCTTTGTGTCCCTATGTGTGTGTGTGTATGTGATGAAGACGTTTTTAAACTATTTGCTTTAACACTCGTTTTTTATGACCCACTTTACATATTTAAAACTGGTGGAATTACATCAGCTTTACGAGCAAAGGTGTTAAAAAGGTAAATAAATATGTTATTTCTCTACATATCGATTCTTATAATGTTGTGACAAATATAAATGTTAATTCTGAACTTACGGTTGACGACAATGGTGACGAAATCAGCTTCGGAGAATCGAGATTCTGTAAAACAAATATTTTAGGTTTAGTGGTAATGTAGCTTTCAGTAAAGTTAAAATAGAAGTTAATGCTACATAAAAGACTTGATGACAAATTAAAACTATTAGTAGAACAATTGGGAATAATAGACCAAATTAATGCCTAATATTTATGAAATAATGATTAGTAAGTAAAGCCCTCCGATTCACTAAACCCCTGCTTAATTTAACTGATTTCATCTTGTTAAGGTTTAAAAGACATTGTTCCTTCTCCATAAAGTGACACGCCCCAAAACGGATTTTTAAAGTGAAATCCCAGCAAAACTAGCTTTCTGGGAATCATTCATAAATAGACATCATATATTTGTTTAAGCACGAACACGCGTATGTACCTTATTATCATACAAACTATATTAGATTTTGAGGTTATAATCGTAAGCAATATGTACCTATGTTTTAAATAGATTTGTTTGATTTTACACACGCATTTGTATAATATGAATGAAGTTATCATAAAGTTTAATATAACAAGTGCTAAGAAATAAGTTTACCTTTATTAATGAGCTTAGATAGTTCGATATATAAATGGGAATTCTCAAATCACAATATTGATAGCAAGTACATTTGTATACAGCGAAGCATCTGCTCATTTTTCAATACAATGAAATCATTAGAAGAATTACAATTAACACAACCACCTTGCTTTTCCTAATGAGCTTATCAAAATCTGTTGGTTAAAACTAAGTTATCACTTAAGCAGGTCACAATGTAATAAGAGTTGGGGTAAGTAAGTTGCATAAAATCCGAGTCGGTAACAATAGCGCATTGAAAAGTAATTAAAAGTAATCCAAAAATAGAAACAAAAATAAAAACGCACTACACAAACACGAGAGCAAGCGAGTGAGTGGGTACAAAAATCGAAGAACTACAAAATCGAAAATCGATTTCGTTCAATATCAAAACACTTACTATTTATAATATAGCATGTATGTGTTTAATACTTACTCTTGCAAAGGGCGACGATCTCCAAAAGCCATTGCACGATGAAACGGGCGTTACCTGAAATTGATATAGAGTTTCTAATATAAAATCCAGAGTCACGGCAGTTTTAATCAAAGATACAAAATGCAGAATAATTTTGGCGCCTACTACCACGGAAAAGATAAAGTTTGTGAAAGATTAATAATGAGAATGACTTTAAAATTAAAATATAAGTTAAAATTGCACAATAGAAAGATTCTAATTTGAAAAACTGTTTCCACTTAAACGAACTAAATGTTCTTTAAAAAGTGTCTAATCAACGACAAATTATAAAAATAGCTTAGAATTCAATCACAGATAATATTTATCTGTCGTTAATTCTGTATAAATAAAACATATTTGAGACAATTTCGATCAATATTTTTTCCTAGCATCTTCACTACCAATTTTTGTAAATAATAATATAATAACAATAATTTTTTCTTACATTTACCACAATTAGCCAAGCTCAAAGTAAGCTCTAAGGCTTGTGTTATAGGATTTAGGGTAATGGATAGACACACTTATAAATAAGTTGGTAAGGAATATATTTTTACAACCATCCCCTAGTAGCAATTATCGTTGGAGTGTCGATGCCAACTGTTGGGATTTTGTTGGGAGGTTGGGGTTGGTGATTGGTACTGCCAACAAAACCCCAACATTGTCCAAACCGCGCCATTGTTGCCCCAACATTGGGCCAACTATACCAAACCAACGTAATATTTCCTACAAATTAGTAACAACGGGTCGACGATGGCCAACCAACAGTTGGCTCTACTATCGGACCTACAACTTTTAGGGGTGACAAACCACACCGTTGGCCAACTCAAAAGTGTACGGAGGCCCAACTATTAGCCAACTTAAATTGCTACTAGGGTCTAAGGTATAAATGCTCGCACGCGCAAATTCATCATAAAAACCTAACCTAACCTAACCAATCGACTAAGGAGGTTGTTAAAGAGATCTTTAATACACCTACCCCGCAAAGCAACAACTCCTCTTCCATCTGTGGCATCATCGATAGCATCCTGGATTTCTTCCTCAATATCCAATAGGTCGTAGTACTCAATGATGTCTGAAGCCCTGAGGTACGCTCCCGAGTATGTCTCGACGCCCCAAACAGCGCCGAATCTAGCCTTGCAGCAGTCTGGAGTTCCGGTTCGGCCTGAAATAAAATATGCAATGGATTGATAAGATACAGTAATATGTGGCCAAAATCTATAGATAAATATTACTAACACATACACCACTTAGCCTAGCCCAAAGTAATCTTAAGGCTTGTGTTATGGGTAGAAGTGTGTTAATCTGCTTAAGTTATATAATGTAGCATAACGTAATACTACAGTTGAATATTATGTTATCTTGTCTGCTATAATTATAACACTTACTTTATAAAATAAAGTAGTAGTAAAGCAAATATAGTATGCTATTTAATTTTAATACCTATCTTAATTATATATTTACAATATTAATCTGGCCAATTTACGAACGAAATGCACGATCCCGATCGCATGAAACTCCGAACGTCAATCCTCGCGATCGAGGTTCGCACATTTTAGTAGAGCTTAAATTCAAATATTGCAGAAAAATAAAATCTTCATTTAAATTGTATGTATCATAATCTAGTCATTATTGACAACTCAATAAAGTCTATCCAAATAAAATTTTGGACACACGTAATTCATGGAAATTGAGTTCAATTTCAAATGTCCGTTGTAGCGCCATCTTGCCAGTCCACGCTGGATTTGGTGTGATTTGGCAGTTCTACTCAACTACACTAGATGTCGCTAACTCAGGCATATGGTTTCATTTATTACTAGATATTTAACTGTAGCAGTAAAAGTTATAATTTTATATTAGGTGTTATCATTTAATTTTAATAACGTTATAATTTATTAGTTATATGTTATAACGAACACCTTGAGTTATGGGATCTAGGGTAACAGATAGACATACATATATTTTCCATATCTAAATATCCTACTGGGATTTGAACCCGGGACCTCGTAAATGGCGACACCTTGGAACCGGTATACTAACCACTTGACTACGACTCTTTGTCTGTCTGTTTGTTCCAGCTAATCTCTGAAATGGCTGGAGCGATTTTGATGAGACTTTTATTTGCAGGTAGCTCATGTAATAGGAAAAATTTAAGCTACTTTTCTTTTAGAAAAATGAAGTAATGTTGCAATGTTTGTTCAAAAGAACAAAATAAACTTTTACATATAAAAGCTTGTCGCCAGATTTACTTACTTATAGAATACTTTTAACGACAAGCTTTTATATGTAAAAGTTTATTTTGTTCTTTTTAGCGAATTTAAGAAAAATTTGGCAACTTTTTTTTTTACTTTTAATTTATTTTCCAACTAAAAAACAAGCTTAGCAAACCCTTTCCTTTGAGACCCATATTGTAGGGGTGCATTATAAATAATTGGTCCGCAATCTTGGGAAAGTCCGCCATATTGGATTAAGAGTGACGTCACATTATTTATCGAGGTGTTCTTTTCTCGAACTTTCAAAATTTATAAAAAGATATCCCAATTATTAAAAAAAAATGTGCTGTATTAGGCCGCTATCCCTCAAGACATGCAAACAAAATAGTGTTACCACAGTCTAACCTAGTATTACATAGGACTAGCCCGTATGTGATGGCCATAAAAATATTCAACAAATTGCCAAACAATCTGATAAACGAGAAAAGTGATAAGAAATTCATTGCATTATTAAAAAGCATGCTATTAGCTAAGGCTTACTATAATTTAAACGAGTTTTTTGATGATAAATTTCAATATGAGTCTCCCTTCCTTCTCCATGACATAAAATCTATTTATTGAAATCTATTTAATCAAATTAATTTTATTAAATCCTTATCATTTATTATTTTGTATTATATAATTTATATGAAATGATAAATAAAATATTTTGTTATTCTGTACCTAATAGTAAGCACAATTAATGTACACATATATATGTATGTGTGCATGTATGTGTGTATGTATGTGTATGTATATATATGTATATATATATGTGTGTGTGTGTGTGTGTGTGTGTGTTATTTTATTGACTATAAATTGTTTTTGTAATTATTTTAGTTATGTTGTATTTGTAGCAACATACCTACCATATTGTTGCGCCCAACAGGGTCCAAAATTGTCTGACCATCTTTTAAAATTTTGGAAACAATAAAGTATTGAGTATTGAGTATTGAGCCATTTCATTTGATACCCATATTGTAGGAGTGCATTAAAAATAATTGATCCACCATCTTGGTAATACCGCCATGTTGGATTTAGAATAACGTCACACACATAACCATGCATTGTCATGCGACTTACACATGCATGCAACATTTCAGCTCAATCGGAGTCCAGGAAGTGGGTCAAATTAAGATTCCAAGATTTTCTTACATAGTTACAAGTAAAGCTAATATAAAAGCTTGTAAAAACACAAAATAATCTAAATAAGTATTTTGTTAAATTCCATCCGAATCGACGAATACGATCCATGAGGGAATAGTTTGAAATCTGCGTGGATGATATTGATATATCACCTTTTGCCGTCGCAAAGCTAGTTTATTAGCTAGTGCTTTCTTAGATAGAATAGCACATCTCTCTCCTCTCGAGAAAGAGAGAAAAAAAGAGATCTTCTTAGAAAATTTGTACTAGTTGTCAACTGTATTTCGAAATGACAGACTGAAGTTAGCAACGGAAGTTACGTAATGAACGATCATATGGGCCGAATGTACATACTCCTTTCCAATAATATAGAAAAGATAAAAAAAAATACCTGGAAGTCCGACGACGCAAACGAGAATCTTGAAGAGAGCCACCAGCACTGAAATGAAACGTCACAGATTAGTCAAATAATATTAAACGCTATTACTGTCGAATAAAATTGAAAATTGTCAATCAATACTTACGCGTAGCGATGATTTCTCCAACTGAAAATATCATAAGAAAATATTAGTAAATAATCAACATCGTATTTATGGAATATTTGCCGAATTTTACCTCATTTTATTTAAGAACAAAATAAGAAAGTATTAAATACATTCATTGACTAGTACGATTAACACGTTAGCTGCGGCACCAATTTTTGCATACTTTCCGTTCCTGCGGCACGAGGTATAATCGGCCCGTACCGTGACCAGACGTTAGGGCTACACGCGGTCTATTAGACCCCACCTCCTTTTACAGACTAAAATCCATTTTCTGGGGCAAATTTTCGCTGAGATTAGTGATGGGAAAAATAATATCGACGTTTTTAAACTGTCTTAACTACGCAACGACTTGACCGATTTTGATCAATTATATCTCATTAGATCGTTTTAAGGGCAAAACCTGGCAAAACAAAACAAAGCTATCAAAGGATACATTTTTTTTAATAATCTAAATTGTGCTTGAAGGCGCCATAAAGAAAAAAAAAACTGGCCAAGTGCGAGTCGGACTCGCGCACGAAGCGTTCCATTCTATACTATTAAGAGGCACCTATTACAGACTTATTATTGGAAAATAATGGATCACGGTTTATGCATAAGGTTTATCTATCTATTTGTATATGAAAATCTTAATGCGGTTCACAGAATAGAAAAAAAAGGCAACCAGAAGTAGAAAAGAAACTGTCCTATTTATTCTGCCTCGGGCTTTAAACATGTTCGGCGCTGTAAAAGGACGTGTTCTCCAATCGACACAACACTGGTCGCGGGAAGCTCGCGTTGGGTGCGGTACGAGGTCAGGGGGGATATGGGACGTTTTAGCCTCGTTCCGCACTGCATTAAAATTATATTAATTCAGTGCGGCACGAGGCCTAAGACATCCGGTACCAAGGTAGGTACACCACCGAGTCCGGAACAGCGTGGCCGCTTTTTTTTCTGCATTTCTACTAAAAATATAGGCAATTTCTACTAGAATCTACTAAAAATATTTTTGAATACTACCAAAAAAATACTATTATTCTTAATGCTTTTACTTATAGTAAAACATGTAATAATATAACTAATTGAACAAAAACTAAATTCTGCTTTAATTTATTAACATTTAACAATTTTTATATATAGATTTTTGTCTTCAGTCATTACTTTAATCATATCGATGTCGGGTTGGAAGTGTCGACAATCAGTTCCATTTTCTTTTAACCCTTCCTTGGCATGTAAAATTGAGCAGACGTGCTCATTTTTAAAGCGATTTCGGTCTACAGTTTTTATACGATTTATTTCTGAAAATATTCTTTCACATTTTGCATTTGATACAGGAAGACACAGTAGTGTTTTTGCAAATTTGCTCAAATTTTCATATTTTGGTTGATTATTTAAATCTTTTATTTTACTAACTGCTACCCAGAATTCTTCAACATTTGTAACGGCTGCGCTACTGCTAGTAGAACATAACAAATTTCCAACGTTTCTATCGAGCTTCATTTCTCTATATTCGTTATCTATTATTTGAATTTGATCTTCTGTAACCATATTAGGAAATTTGGTAAGAACGTTACCAATACTTGTAATTTCAGAATGTATTGACTGAGGATCCAGAAACGCCAAATATTGGAAAATGTCGTTATCAACTGGAAGTCTTCTTTTTAACTGTTCACAAAGAACTCTAAGAAAATCTTGGCACCTTTGTAAAATATCTTGCAACTGTTGAGTTGGTATTTGCCCTTTGTGGGTTTCTAAATGCTTCCCAAAATTTATACCTAAATATAGGTCTTTCAATGGTAAAAAATTTACTGTAGAATCTGGTTCAATGCTTTGGATATGTGTCCCCTTTACGTAATGTGTTTTCATGTAGCAACTTAGAATAACCATAAACATGTCATGCATATCTTTGTGAAGTCTGTGTACCACAGGGTAATCTCCTTGAAAGATTGTATTAAACTTATTGGTGAGCTGCAGAATATAATCAAGAAAATATAGGTACAGTTTTACCGTCTCATCGTTAAGGGTAGTATGAAGAAATTCTACAGATGCATTCGAATTCCTGCTATCTAAATACTGACTCTGGAAATATAACTTTAATGCATTCCATTGTTGAAGGATACGTGAAATACAACTGTGAAGTGATAGCCACCTTATATCGTAGTGTCTAAGAAGTTTATAGTGTTCCGTCTCAGTAAAGTCCTGGAATTCCATGAACTCACGTTGACGTTTACTACTTTGAGAAAAATAGTTATATATTTCTTTTACCAACAGTTCTAGTTTCCTGGGTAACACCTTACAAGCGTGACTCACAGCTAAGCTACAAGAATGGCACACACATTTGACGAATACACAGTGTGGGTTTAATTGATTGACTTTTGCCACGATCCCCGCATTCTGGCCAAACATTACATTTGTGGTGTCTGCTGCAAAAGCTATCATTTTGTTCCACTCCAAGTTGCGGGATTTAAAAACAATTTGCAGGGCATTTAAAAGATCCTGAGCCGTTTCACCTTCAATGTCTACAATACTTAGCAATTTCGTTTTAACGCAGGAACTTGCATCTGAGTAATATTTAATAGCGATTGCTAGCACTTTAGTTGTAGAAATATCGGTACTTTCGTCAATTATTATCGAAAAGAATTTTGATGAGGAATGCAAATCCTCAAGCATTTTTTTTCTCAAACTGCTCACCAATTGCATTATATGCAACAGCAGCAGATTTAGTTCTCTTGCAAGAAAAATTCTTAGCAATTTCCGAATCGTGAAAAGATTGATTAATTATTTCGCTCAAGTGATCCATAATACGATAAGGTACGTTGTGTTCTATAAGACATGCAACAATTTTCATTTCGGCTTTTTTGACTTCGCTTTCCAGTGAAGTTTTCTTAAAATATTTTTCGATCTACGAACAAAAATATTAATTTCAACACAATATTCTCAATGGTTAAAATCACCAAGCTTAGTCACAGAAAAATGATAGAAATAAAACATAAAACTTACCTGAGAAGAACCAGAAAATCCAATCATATTTTTTCTATGTTTCTCAGTCGCGTTGTGCTCTTTTATGGAAGCTATTCTTGGTAAAATTTTTGCATTGCATGCTTTACAGAATGCACTGCAATTATCTTCCTTACTCCTACACAACCATTGGCAAAAAATGGGATTTTCTTCCCATTCGGGACGGTAACTTTGCTCGTATCTTCTTTTCATAATAGTTTTTGACGCGAACACTGTTTGTTTACAAGGCATAAAACAAACAACGTAGTATTTTGCACGAATTGTGTATAGTCACTATATCATTAAATAAAACTGAATCCTAATATATGTAAATAAGGATAATTTTCCTGTGCAATCATTGAATCTGTATAATTGATTGGGGGAATTTCCACACATAATATGTTGCCATCTTTTAATTAATAATATTACTAAAACATTAAAAACTACTAACATCTACCAAGATATTTTTAGCTACTAGATTTTTATTTTCTTTGGTTCAAATCTACTAAAAAAGTAGAAAACTACCAAAAATGGTCACGCTGGTCCGGAACCATTAGCGCATCTCAAATATATATTTATCTCTTTCCTACACTGGACCAAACCAAAGCTATGCCATTCGCACGACAGAGAAATTCACGTTTTTGCTTGCCACAGGGAAGTTGCATCAGGGGTGATTTAGGCCTCGCTTCGCACTTAACGCGTTAAAAGTACTTCATACATTAATAATTTTGCAGCTTATAAATAAGCTTCGAAAACATGTTCAAAAGTAATAAGTGCAGATATACTGTTACTCTTGGTACCACATAATTTCTCAGTTAAAAGAGTACTCTTATCACACATAGAATTTGAAAAAAATGTCATCCGCTTTAGCATTTATATTCAGGCAAGATATTTTTAGAGTCAGAGAATAAATTTCTGTTATTTGAATTTGGAATACATACCTCCCTCAAGAATGACATTGACGACTCCACCGATAGCGATACCAACTGCAAGAAACAATATTGGTTAAGCTCAATTAGAGGTTTATAGTGAAAAAAGTTTTTATTTGATTTTGAATTGTAAACTTTATTTTGTCTTTGTAAAACAATGTATTATTTAGGTGTGAAACATTCTCCCTTAGTTAAAATAGTGTAAAGAAAGTTAAGCTAGGTGTAAAAGTAGATTTTTTTGAGGTCATTGGCTTCACTGCTGACTTTTGAGTCAATAATAGATAACGACCCACATTGAAAATTAGCGAGAACTGGAGAAAATTGATTTTTCACTCCTTTGTCATAAAAATATGAGATTACTCTTAGTTTTTAGTATTGTGGTATTAATAGAATTACTTAGCAATAATGATATATTAAATATAACTTTCAACTTACGATTAATCAGTACGTTGACAACGTCGTTGATGGTATTGGGGATGCCTGAAAAATAAATAATAAATAAGCGATAATTTAAACACGTTTAAAAACGATGACTTAACGCCTCTGTAGGCAAGGTTGTTAACACAATGAGTAGTGTTTTTTTACAACATAACCTGAAATATCAGATGTTTTGGTTTGCATTTTGTTTTGTTTTGCATAATGCTCATTATTTTGGTCCACATTGTGAAGTGCCTTGAAGTTATCATATATTGCCAATATTTTGAATTTTTCCGAAATTGGCATAATTGTTATGTCACTTACTCTTTATTGCCGTTATATAAAAGATATTGACAACTGCAATGCTATAGTGTTATATAGAACGAATTTTATTAAAACTACTCTCTTTCTTCTACGCTAGCAGGCAACGCGTCGAACCTTCCGTTCGTGCGCATTCCACAAATACACTGACGGTAAACCTGAACATAGCCAGCTGCGGCTTCAGTATAGGTCATAAAAAAAGTAGAGGTGAAGAATGAATTTATTTATTTATTTTATTTATTAACACTTTATGTACAATGTGTACAAAGGCGGACTTAATGCCTATGGCATTTTCTAACAGTCAACCTGTAGGTGGTGCAGAAAGAAAAGTGGTAGATGTAAAGTTCGCGTCACGTAAAAAGAACGCTGGCGGTGGGGCTGCGCAATAGATGATTTATAGATGTAATTGGTGGTATGCGGTGAGGCGCGGGGCGAGCGGGTCTGACGCCGCGGGCTTGCCCGTGCGCTATTGGTTAGTCAGTCGATCCTTGCAATTCGCACTGTGTCCACGCTACGTTTGTTTATAAAATATCATCGCGCTCAAAAGTTTTAAATTAAAAAATGGTTTTGCATAGAAAAGTGAGAAAAATGATTTATGACGTATATTAAGAAGAATAAAAGAATAAAATAGAATAAAAGGAAAAGGCAAGAATAAAAGGGAAAAACAAAAACCAATTACAAACATCGACAGCTTTGATCAGGGTGTTGTAAAAAGAACCATCCACAACTATATATTTATTGTAAACAATATACGAATTGATTACAATAAATATTATAATAATTAGTAACTCAAGCGTTGAGTAAATGGCTAGTCAAAAAATAAAAAAATAAGTTATTAGTTATTACTTTCGTGCGCGATTGTTCCCATGCGCAAAGATACCCCCACCGCTTTCTTCCAGCGTTCTTTTTATGTGACGCGACCTATACCCATGACACAAATGAAAAACATATAAATATAAATATAAATAAAATATAAATATTTGTTACACTTACACCAATTAGCCTAGCCCAAACTAAGCTCTATAAGGCTTGTGCAATGGGATCTAGGGTAACGGATAGACATACATATATTATACATATATAAATAATTTTTATTGAAATATATATCAACAACCATGACTAAGGTACAAATGCTCGCATTCATCACACAAACATCTGTCCCCACCGGGATTCGAACCCGGGACCTCAGAGATGGCGACACCTTGAAACCGGTGTATTATCCACTCGACTATGGAGGTCGTATGTATATGTATATATATATATATATATATATATATATATATATATATAATAATAAAAGTAATTATTTTAAATCCTAATACATAGATGTAATTAATAATAATATACTAATACATATGACGATATCATAAATAGATAAAATTTAATGATAATAAACCAAGAAATATGCCACATCATAATAAACTCTTCTGATAAATATATTTCCGCAATTTATTTTTGAAACTTAATCTGCTGGTAGACTTTTTAATTTCAAGAGGCAAAGCATTCCATAGCAGAATGGATTGAACTACATAGGAGGCGTGAATTGTTTCGGAATGGTGAGACGGACATTTCAGAAGCAAATTGGATGATGATCGGAGAGACCTATCATGAGAAGCACACAAGTATTGAAAATAGGGACTCAAATAGCTGGGTGTGTTGGGACCATTGAGAATGGAATAGAGAGCATTCAATGTACTAACATTTCTACGCTGCCGAATAGGCATCCAGTTCAACCGTATTCTATGCTCGGAGATATGGTCATATTTTCTCAAATTGTTGACGAACCGAATGCAATTGTTTAGAAGTCGGAATTTGACATATTCCCTGCCGAACATGAATAGTGTTTGGTGATCGTAATCGGCAGATTGAATATTTGGGTTCAGTTCCCGCCCAAGTCGAATATATTGAATGTAAATGTATGACGGGAATTAACACGATATTTTTACGTACCGAATTTTATTGCCTGACGTTTCGACCAGGTTGCACCGGCCGTGGTCGCAGGCGGACTGGAGCTGCGCTGTCAAGCTCCGTGATGCGGCAGTTTTCTTGAACCACCGACATATTTTTTGATATCCACGCACCGTCACACACCACACTCACTGTGTCCGTATTACGCATACCGACTGACGAGCCCGATGTAACCGACTGAGCAGATCGAGATAGTGTTTTTGTCACCACTGGATTCCACGCATTTGATAATTTGAAGCCGTCTTCTCGATTGAAATTGTTCGGATGTTTTTTAATTTCAATCGCTTCACGTACAACTCTTGAATAAAAGTGACGATCTGTTGAGAGGACTTGCGTGCGATAAAATTCAATCCAGTGGTTGGTGCCTGCTTCTAAGAGATGTTCCGCAATGGCCGATCTGTTAGTTTGTCGGTTCTTCACCGCTGCGATATGTTCCTTGACCCTTTCAGCTATGGACCGCTTCGTTTGGCCTATATAAGAACTACCACAGCTGCAGTCAATTTTGTAGACGCCTGGAGTTTGTAGTGGCAAGACATCCTTCGGTGTGCCCACCATGTTGTTTACTTTCATACCAGGTATGAAAACAGTAGGTATGCAATAAGTTTTTAATACCGTCCCGATTTTATCTGTCACTCCTTTGACATAGGGCATATAAGCTGGCTGCCTGCTTACCTCCGGATGCTTGCTTCTCCTTGTCGGTTGCTTCCGTCCCCGCGTTACTTGATATCCGTTGTTTTTGAGTACCTCCTGAACATGATCTAGCTCCCGTTCCAAATGCTCAGGGTCACAGAGTTCATAGGCTCTGTTCTTAAGAGACGTCACAACGGATTGTAGGTGACGCGGATGATGATGTGACGTCGCGTGTAGATATCTGTCTGTGTGTGTAGGTTTCCGATACACACAGTGTGAAAGTGACCCATCGGGTCTGGCGGTAATCTTCACATCCAGGAATGACAACGATCTGTCCGCCTCCATCTCATAGGTGAAACTTATATTCGGATGAATGGAGTTAAGATGTTCTATATATTGATCTACTTCCTGTCTACCCCCTTTCACGATGCTAAATACGTCGTCCACGTATCTTTTCCAAAGTTTTACGACCTTAGGGCCACTCTTCAGCGCCTTCTCTTCGAAGTGTTCCATCCAGAGATTAGCTAGTACAGGGGCTATAGGACTTCCCATCGCGACACCATCAATCTGGAGGTAATATTGACCTTGGAAAAGGAAGTAATTGTCGTCTAAACAGTTTCTTAGTAAATCAATATAATTAAACGGCATCTCGCTGTCACCTAACTTCTCCCTCACGACATCCAGACATTCCTTGACTGGAACGTTGGTGAAAAGCGACTCCACATCAAAGCTCACCATCACCTCATCTGGTTCCAGTATGAGGTTCCTTACAATCTGGATGAAATGTCGCGAGTCTTTAACAAAAGACGGTGTTTTTCCCACGAGTGGCTGCAATACTGACGCAACGTACTTAGCAAGGTCATAAGTAGGAGATGCGATTTGACTTACGATTGGGCGCAATGGTACGTTGGACTTATGTATTTTCGGCAGACCATACAACTTCGGTGGTTGGTGTGATGATGGCTTAAATAGTTTTTCATACTCGTCTTCAGTAAATAAGTCTTGGTTTTCCTGGATCAGAGCTCGAATTCTACGTGTCACTCTGGCCGTCGGGTTGTATGAGACCGGTTTATATACCTTTTCGTCACGCAGCAATACCCGTATTTTGCTGTCGTAATCGGTAGTGTTCATCACCACGGTGGCGTTTCCCTTGTCGGCCTTAAGCACCAAAATATCGTGGTTGTTCCGAATATTTTCCAGTGCCCTACGCTCTTCTTTGGTTTGAAAGTTAGTATATTGAATGTCTTTTTATATGAAAATAATACTATACAATCACTTTTTGATCTTAGCAAATGATAAAGTGTGATCATCCCTGGGTAGGGGATATAGGTATGTATGAATAATTTTGTGTTATACTCACCAAGTTTTCCTATGCCGATGAAGAGTTGCGCAGCACCTCCAGCCAAACCTGTAAAATAGAATAAAAAATATATCACCATCACCTTTTATGTATGTGGATTGTATAGAGCGTACGTTACTATTTAATAGATCATCCTCTCTAACGATTTAAAATCTCTGCAGCTTTTACAGATTGTAAGAAAACGTAGAAGGCCACGCGAGACATCAGGTGGGCAACAAATCCATGGGAGCCATCTTAATGTTCAAGGTTCACCACAGGAATTGTGATTTTTATTGGCGAAAAACTACTGGTTATCTACTAAAAATTGAGGAAATTTGTAACTACCCCATCGACTGGTTAAAAACCGTACTGTTTTTTTTTATTCCATACGGTGGCAGACGAGCAAATGGCCCACCTGATGGTAAGTGGTAACCATCGCTCATGGGCATCTGCAGTGCCAGGGGCACAGCTGAACCGCTGCCTATGTGGAGAGAAATACTCTTTTTAAGCCTCGTTTGAAGTTAGACATATCGTAGCGCTCAGGAAACATCGCAGCTGGGATCTCATTCCAGTTTGCATGTACGCGGAAGGAATGAACGCTGAAACCGAACTGTACTAGACAAGATCGGTTCCAGGTGATATGGATGAACTCTACTGCGGTGGCGGGTGGTGCGATGGTAAAAAGGTGACGAAGGCACCATTGCAAATAGTAAAAAAAAGAATGAAAAGAAAGAAAAAAAAGAGCCTATAAAGAACACACAGAGAGCCAAAGTCTCTCCGCTGCTCCAAGGTCTCTGTTGAGGCCGTAATATTGGGATCACCGATGATACGGAAAGCACGCCTTTGCAGGGAGTCAAAAGGGTCGAGTTGATATTTGGTATTGATATTTGGTATTAGGTTGATATTTAAGTAGCAAAACAGACTGGAATGTTCTACACGATCGTGCTGAACCCATTTCTATTGAAATATAGTAAAATTGTAAATTTCCTTTTAATAGAACCCTTATGTTGTTATACATAAGATCTACTCCGTAAATCATATGTATGGCCTGAACTGTCTTGGGTCTGCTCTCATATATTCTCAACGGTCTGATTAAAAAGACTAAGATTTTTATAGCCTTTTAACTTGTTGAAATATATATTTAAGTGTATATTTTGTGCAATATTTAGTATATACGAGTAGTTTTTGAAATGGTCAGCAAAGTAAAGCATTTGTGATGCTCCTGATGTTGCTGTCGTAGGCTTCAGTGACTGCTTACTGTGGTAAAGACAGCTTAAAGCAGTAACTGCTGCCACAGCTACTGCTTTATCATAGATTGCAGTTACTGCTTACCATAGACTACCGCGATTGCTTACGATTGGCTATAGTGACTGCTTACCATAGGCTACAGTGACTGCTTACTGTGGTAAAGACTGCTTACCATAGGCTACAGTCACTGCTTTACCATAGACTACAGTTGCTTATCTAAATGATCACACTATTTGGGAATAGGGACACTATTCATAGAGCCATGTTTGGTAACTACATTATTTATAATATTGTATTATTTTTATATGTGTATGTAAACATACATACGACTTTAATCTTATTAGGTTTGATTGTATCTTATATTATATTATTATGATTATTAACATTGAAAAGAGGAGATAAAAAATAGACCTTCAGAGTTTCTTGCCTGTTCTTCTCGAGAAGGCTCTCCCAATTTCCTAACAGGTGTCGAGTCAATTTTTTTATTTTTTTCTTTTTTTTCCTTATTCGTACGTACGGACAAGGTTTTTGATTTTCTTTTAACCTTTTTTTTTGTTTTGTTTATTGACGTCAATAAGTGCCTGTAAAGGTCTATGTTGAATAAAGATTATTTTGATTTTTTTTTTGCTGCTTACCATAGACTACAGTAATTTCTTACGATTGGCTACAGTGATTGTTCAACATAGACTACAGTGACTGGTTAACATAAGCTACAGTGACTGCTGATCACAGACTATAGTGACTGCATATTATTAGACAGAGCGTAAAGTTTTTGACACCATAGAGACACCATGGCTTCGTTTATAGTAAAATATATTTGGTATTGGTAAGTCACGGGATAACATTATCAAATTAAAATAACATATAGTGGTTGTAACAAAGCGATAATTGACAAAAAATACTTACTGGTGATTCCAATTGCGAGACCAGCTGCAAAAAAAATCTCTCGTCAATACATTTCCCATTAATTATATATATGCTATTTAAAAAAAAAATCTTGATTAATTTTCAAACCATTATATGATAAAGTCGTGCTCAAAATATACGGACGCTAAATAGCTGAGCAAAATATATTTTTTGTGTAAACTTTGCTATAGCTAAATATTTATGTAAATTTATGTTGGATAGACAATATTGTAATACTCTGGCAGATGGGAGTTGACTCCCTTTGCCTTTGTAAGTGTAAAAAAAGAGTAAATAGGTACTTAAAGGGTCGGTAACGCGAGAATGACACCCATGGTGTTACAAGAGTCCATAGGCTACGGTAATCACTTACCATTAGGCGAACCGTTTACCACCATCGTAGTAGAAAAAAAAAACATATTTTTACTTTTTATTTGGAACATACATTTCCGTATACTTATAAATATTGCACTACGCTTATATTGTTACACTGTATTATGTAATTCAAAATTCGAATAAAATAAACTAAATGGTTTTTAACTGTAGTATTTAACTAATTGAGAAAAAGGAATTTCAATTAATGTCATTTCAACTATTTATATGTAATCGACGACAGCAAAAAAAAAAATACAGAAGAAAAAGTAAAAGTTTGTTATATAAAATTATCGTTAATTTTAAGAACAGGAGACGTATTTTTGAATTATTAGACGTGAATTTCGAATTCGAACACGAATACAAATCATGCGCGAAATTATTTTCTACTGCTTACAATTTTTATAGATCACTGTCAAGGTCACGTCAGCGTTGGATATTCTACTAGTAGAAATAAAAAAACGAGTGTGTTGAACCACTTGTTGCACAACGCATGAAATGAAAATTCAGAAGTAGTGAATTCGGTAATTCGTATACGAATCTCACGATTTCGAATGCGAATTGGGGTTCTATTGTTTCAAAAATTCGTCTCCAGGACGGGGACTCAAAACAGTACAAATAATATCCAAATAACATAGAACGAAAATGTTCTTAAGTCAAAGCTAATTCTAAGAAAATAAATACTTACTCAAGGTGTTAGACAATAGACCAGTCTGGAATAAAAATGAAAGAATTGAAATTATAAAAAACATCCATTAATAACAGTTTTTAGTAGAGATAAATATATCTATATCTATAAAATTTCACTTTAGCCCTTTTAGCCCTTTTTATTACATTTTAACCCTTCAATGCATTTTTTAAGTTGAACTTTCAAGTGCAAAGTAATCAATCATGTTTATTGTTGTTTCCTTCTTCATATCACATATCAAGTGACACCGACTTACATTACTAATGTCAAGCGGAACGTACGGTTCAAACTATGAAATATGCTCTGAGGGCGTTGGAAGCTGATACAAGCGACTTACAAAAAAAAATACAGAAAATTTTAATACAACTTCGCCGAACCCCTTCCCAAGAGAGAAATTGTCCATACCATTTAATGTGTTATAGAGACAAAAGTTGGTCACTTAGCGAAGTTATGAAGAACAACGAAATACCGATGTAAGAAAAAAGGAAGGTATACAATATGTGTATTTTGCCATGCTTGCTATACGGGTGTCAAACCTGGGCATTGACAGAAAAATGGCAAACAAAATAAAAGTTTGCCAAAATGGAATCGAGAGAAGTACCATAGCTGTTAAAAGGAAAGACCGAGCAAAATTAAAAAATATAAAAAGTAAAACTATATTCAAGAATGCATACATAACATATTGTTACGCCGGTGGCTTAGTAAAACTTCAAAAGTGATTTTCTGTGACTTAGAAACGTTTTCAGCAGGCTGAAACGTCGTTTCAAGCCGTTTCAGAAGTAGCTCTTTCACATACTAAAAAAATATAAATTACACCCAAGTTACAGTAATTTTCAGGCGCCTGAAACATGTTTTCAGTACGTTTCAGGCTACCCTCTATCCAACGCCGCAATAACCTGAAAACCCGTTTTCAGGCGTTTTCAGGACCCCTTATGAGCCATTAAGCCTACTTCAGTAAAAGGACATGAATTTCAATAGGAGTGAAAGAAATAGCAATAGTAGAAAGAGACAGATATAGTTGGAACTTTCGAGAAGTATTAGAATGAGAAAACATCATTAGAAAGAGATAGACAAACTCAGAATATTCGAGAAAGATAGAACGGGAATATTCGAGTATTGTGTGACAAGGATAGCACAAGGAAGAAACAGTTATACTCGAAATGTCTCGAACGCGCGACGTCATTCCTACGCGCCTATGTATTGGACTACACATTCGAGTATGTCCGCGAATTTTCTGGCAAGAGTGGCAAGTACCTTAGGGGATTATATAAGGCTGTGTCCGGCCGCCGGGAGTAGTATTGTTTTGCGATACAGTGCGAAAACATCTAAGTGATATTGGAGAACTAAGAAGCGACTTTCAGTGCTTTCAGTGAAGTGATTAGTGACTGTTAGTGTACTAATTAATAAAAGTTCAGTGTTTTGGTAGACCGCCGTTTAATTTACTGACCCTAGCTCGTAACAATATAAACAACTAAAGTGGAGATAGACAGGTCACATGACAAGGGAGAAGAAGGAGAAATGGACAAGACTAATTACAGAATGGTACCCGCTGGACTGCAAAAGGAATAGAGGAAGACAAACAAAGAGATGGGAAGATGATATCTGGAAAGTAGCAGGTCCAACATGGATTCGAAAGGCAAGAGATAGAACTGAATGGCGATCTTTAGAGGAGGCCTTTGTCGGAAGACAAGTTGAGGAGTAACAACCGTTTGCCGAATAAAAATCACTTTTATATAGTACATTAGTTAGAAATGTTAATAGTAATAGTTTATAGGCATAGTTACAAAACTTTTTTATTTTATTTTTTAAAACAATCAACAATAAAGGCTTTTTATTTATTTATTTATTAGAGATAAAAGAACTAATTTGGACATCATACGTCTGACCCAGAAAGACACAGATAATGAACAGACTAACGATTGTCAGCTTAAAGTAAGAAGTAAAGAGGGAGATAAAGTACAATTTCTAACGTATGTGGGTGGTGTAATAACATGGGACTTTGGCAAAGTTTTGAAGACGATTGGACAATTGCATTATATTATCGAGACGGAATCAGGAGCATACCATCGACGGCACATTAACAGATTAGGGGTGGAGAACTGTTGTGACAAAATACAGAATTTTTTTATATAACTTCGCCGAACCCCTTCCCAAGAGAGAGATTGTCCATACAATTTAATGTTTAATAGAGACACAAGAACTATACTCTGTCCATTATGTTATTTTCTTTTTGACAGATCGCGCGTATGAAATATTGTTTCTATTTTCAAATTATAGTACTACAGTAATAATATACTTTCTAGACGGGTAACGCCCACATAGTGAAGTGCTCTGTGCATAACAAACTACCACAGACAATAAGCAGTTCTTGAAATCAGATAAATCGATAAATTGTCTTCAAATCAAATATTTGTAAATTTATTTATTTCCTTCTCGACAGCTACCTTACATTATTTATAGGTATGTGAATTTTAATATTAAAACGCATATGTAGTTAATAACATCTACGTCAAGTTTAAATCAAGAATTATGATCAAGAATACTTAGAAAATCACATACATACCATTTTTTTAACAAACTAGCTAGGTAATTGGTAATTCGCCAAAAATATAAAATTTTGCCTAATTTACTTGGCATGTGTAAAACTTTATTTTTTCATATATTTCTGATCCATTTAAGAGAGAAAAAGGAAAAATTTCTTAAATGGATCAGAAATATACGAAAAAAATAAAGTTTTACACATGCCAAGGAAATTAGGCAAAATTTTATATATTTGGCGAATTACCCCAATTGGGTAATTCGCCAAATATATAATATAAAAATTAAACAAGTAAATTTATTTACATTATTTATTACATAGATTCATCAGATTCTTCTTCGTAAATTACACTAGACTCGTCAGTTGAGTCCTCTGTTACATAAATAACCAATTCTTGTGCCATCATGTTATCAATTGCAACATCTCGATCCCAATCAGACATTATTAATTTATTTCATGTATTTGAAAAAACCAGATAAACGAATTTAATATTTATAATAAAAATAATATCGCTGCATTAAATCGATTAAAAGTTCTTCTTAAATAAAATCGATATTCTGTTTTAATCGAATCGGTAACTTGCGAGTTCATCACTGATTTCAAAATATCTTAAACTGTCAAAAAGAAAATAATATAATGGACAGAGTATAATTTGGACATCATACGTCCGACCCAGAAAGACACAGATAATGTACAGACTAATGATTGTCAGCTTAATGTAAGAATATATAAATAAAATAGAATAGAATGGAATAAAATAGAATAGACATTTATTTGACACACATAGATTGACAAGCACAGCAAGATTACATACAGGTCACAATTATTAAATAATTAACAGAAATGAAAATAATAATAAACAGACAAAACACACACACAGGTGCAATCTACATGTGTCAAAAAGGGATCTCAGCATAATGCTTCCGCAGTTCTGCAAAGGCGCTGTTCTTACGACAGGCCCTAATTGGCAGACGAGACAACAAATTGTCTTATTCTTTGTTCCGATAGCCAGGACCAATCTCGACTGGCAGTCGCCTTTCACAAGAATTTATTCCGATTATAATTTATTATCCTAAAAACGATCTTGATGTCTTTGGTGATGGAGTTTTTCTAAAAAAGGGTATGAATACTTTGTAGGTGCTGAATTGCCTTGTGGTTTTGCTCCTGAATAATTGTGATAACACTTGTATTGTTAAACTTTAGGTAAATAAAATAAATCCCAACTAATATTATAAATGCGAAAGTAACTCTGTCTGTCTGTCTGTTACGCTTTCCCGCTTAAACGTCGCAACCGATTTTGATGAAATTTGGTACAGACAATCTTTAGACCCTGAGACAGAACATTGGTTACTTTTTATTTCGAAAAAAAGGAATGAAGGGGTTGAACTAGAGGTTGAAAGTTTGTATGGGATTTCTTAATTTTAAAAGATAAAACCATCGACCAGTCGACCAGCTAGGGGGTGAAATAAGGGTTGAAAGTTAGTATGCAAGTTCGTCAAATATCACGTCATAAGAAACAAAAAATTGCTTGTTCTAGCATTTTGAAATTTTTACCAGTGTGGGGGTTAAATAGGGGTTGAATTGAAGATAAGACCATGAATCTTGGTACCTTAGACACAAGGGACCAGGATTGACAAAAACTAATTACACGTGGGCGAAGCCGCGGGCGGAAGGTAGTAATAAATAAATATTTCTTACACTTATACCAATTAACGGAGAGTAACGGATAGAGATACATATATTATTCATATATAAATAAATTTGTAGAAATATATTACAGCAACTATGACTAAGCTACAAATGCTCATTCATCACGCAAACACCTGCCCCATCGGGACTCGAACCTGGGTCCTCAGAGATGGCGAAACCTTGAAACCGGTATAACAACCACTCGACTATAGCGTTGTAAGTTGTCAGAACATTTTTTTATTTGAGATTGTAAGATTTTTTTTTATGTGTTAATATGTATTATGTAACAGTACTGTAATAAATAAATAAATGTTACTTGCTGCTACGAAACCTTTCATGGATAAGTCCGACTCGTACTTAGCCGGTTGTAAATAAGAAAAATTGTGAGATAAATGACGTAATTCGTTTAGGAGGCCGATTGTGTTCCATATCGATTCTGAGGAGTCGAATTTAAATTGCTCGGTAACCATTTAGGTTTTGTAGTGTTGCCATAAAATTGCCTGTGTGATTTGGATTAACACGGGATTTTAAAATAATTCTCATGAATACTTTTATATTGTTATTCTTTATAGTTGTGTAACTTTCACTCAAATATAACAAAAATAAATTTAAAAAAATCTCTTTATAAGATTTCTAATTAACAATGCTTTAATGAGTACTTACGACACCAGTGAGGATGCCACCTGAAAAGATAAATAATAATAATAATATAAGTGTGTTATGTAAAAAAATTAACCTTTTTATATTATTAATCTTTTGGATAATATGAAAATAATTTCACAAAAATAGTTGTTTATAAATAGCGAGTAATACATACCAATTAATTGTCCAAGGCCTGTAAGGACACTGCCAAGGAACACACCAAGTCCTCCAAGGACGCTGGTAGCACAAGTGTTGCACACGTTTGAAGTACGCCTGGCTATCTTAGTGGTTTTTCTGAAAATATTTATCATCATCACCATCAACAACAAAACAACAACATATTCTAAAAACCACAAACAACCAAAAACAAGGCACAATAAATAAATTGTATCAGAATAATTAAATGACCACCTACTTGAAAATTTTAGATTAATGTCTTGATGACTTAATGTCTTATAATAAATAAAATAAAAATAAATAATGAATAGTCAAAGATGTTTTAGTAAGACAAAAGAATAAGTGCATTACTTTATTTATTTACTATTTACTTCAAAAGATGGACTAAATGCAACTAGTCATTCTCTACCTGTTAACCGAATGGAAAGTTAGTAAAAATATATATTTGACGAGAACAGAAGTGAAAATTATATTATATATATTATTTACCAATACTATACAAATATATAGAAATACATGCATTATCAACTCAATATACTATAAATCCATGTCAGCTTAGGTAATATTGAGTGAGCTATTTATGTACTTTAAGCCAAACTCTTAAATGTAAATTGACTCGGTAACATAACTACTGACAAAAGCAAATCGCAGATACAGTGAAAGAAAGTGAATGGAAACCAAAGTGATGAACGGGAATTCTTAGCAAAAATTGGTTCGATGAGCGAAAGTAAAGAGGGAACTGAAATCAGAAGTTAGGATAATAGGGAAATTTAGAATTGAAAAGCATGTTGTATAATGCGCAAACAATGCTAAGATTTCTGCGGAATTAAACAAGGTGCCACTGCTGGCGGTAGATAGAGATATGATCGAATTTTCGAAGCCCGTAAATAAATCTAATACTATTATTTATGAGACAGTCTAATTTATTTAAAAGGTCTTGATTGCTATTAATGAGACAAGCATCGGCATAATTAAGTGCTGCAAATAGTAAGGATTAGATTAGAACTAATTAGATTTTCTGTTATCAATAAGCTATCCAAGTTCGATTACAAGTCTACAACAATACTAGAATAGTCCAGGTGAGACAGTTAATTCAAACCACCAATAATGATTAATTGGCACTTTCTCGGATCAATTTCAATACGTAGTATACGTAACCCCTAGACCACTCAAATATTTTGGATAGATCTATATCCAGTTCTGCGATCACCTTATTGATTTAATGAACCCTTCAATATATATATAATTGAAAATCGTACAGATGGTGGCTTGATAATATTAATTTAGGCATATAATTCACATAGAGTGAGAAAAGTAGTGGACAAAGAATTGCGCCTTGAGCATCACCAGTTGACAGTTTATGCTAATTAGACAAAAAAAAATATCAGCACACACACTTCCCAGCTCCTTCCAAAATATAAAGTAAATCAGTTCTGTGCTGTATCAGACAGGCCAAACGAGTTGAGGATAGTGAGAAAAATATAATGGTCTACTGTATTGAAAGCTTTTAAAAAATCAACTAGAACCGGAACCGTTACGTGTGTTTGTTCTATTGTCTTCCAAGCATCCACACTGAGCAAAAACGAGCCAAAATCACATTGACAAAGGAAAAAAAATCAATTTCAAAATGAAGCTATGAACATTAGTATCATAATTTAACATAATTTTCTACAACAAATAGAGATAACACGTTAAGAAGACGTAGTTTTGGAAATTAATTCTTGTATTCATGTAAGTTTTCATTATCACATACGGTGCCGGAGGCAATATGGAAAATAGAAGAAAGAAATATAACAATCAACAAAAAAATGCCTTTGAATTTAAAGAGCAATAGTATTTGTGCAACCTTAAACGAATTTTATATTCATTATTATAGTTAGATTAGGCTATGAATAGACACTACTGAACAAGATAGGCCTCAGTATCCATTGTTGACGTCGAATAAATTGATCACATATCAATTGCATTAACTTGCAGCTTTGACTGAAATTCTTAGAGGTTTTTGACCATGGCAAACATTGTATTAAGAATGTAAATATGTATTTTGGTTAATAATAATAAATTAGACTAGTAAATTTCGTGATCAAGCGTAACCATAGATCTATAGTTATTATATCACGAATACTAAAACTACGAAACATTGAAGGAAAAGGACAATCCGTTAAATTTGCAATACACAAAGCAACAAATACACAGATACATATTGACTTTCTAACATGCATACATCACACGTAACACGGGAGATAAATTAGGCCAAATGTAAAGGCGACGACAATCCAACCTGCTAGTACAAGAAAATATCAATGATACCATTATGGACCGTATTAATATTTATTTGTAAAGTCTAGATAATCTACGTTGTTGTCATGTTCCATATTTCAAGCAATATCATAAGTAAGACAAAGTAAGTCAGGATTAACTTAACTGTATTAATACGGTTCAATGTGATTAAAATTAGGTATGACTTGGGATAATTCATCGAAAAAGGTACAGTAAACAACACGTCTATCACATCTAAAATGTCCAAAGATCATATTGTTGTGTGCTCTGGCATATGTACAGTTAAAAAAACGTCAATTTGCACTATGAAAGCCGTCGATATTACGAGCGACACAAGGGTTGATTCAAGGTCAATATGTGAAGTAGAATCGATGCTGTATATACACATAGCTATATTATTGTCATCCGCGATATAAGATTTCTTTTGTCCAGATTTGCATTAATAGTACTGTTAATAATACGAGTATCTCTTTTAATGTTTATGTTACTTTGCACGTATATAATTTGTCTTAATCTTTGAAATATCTCACGTTCAGTTCACTATCAGATGCAATTTTAGGGCTTTAGGTATTGGTTTGGCTAATGACACAACCTCCCACACGACTCTTATAAGATCAATTTCTGATTATTTTCAAAATTCGTATGCATTCATGTATTAGTTTTGAATTTACCCGTTATGGACTGTATACTAATTTGTCTCAATTTTAGCATACAATTTATTCATATTAGTTGATATATTAGACCAATTAATATAGCTTTGGAGGAAGGCTTTTAGTATTTATTCATAGAAATTTTGGGGCAATTCATTAGTTCGATCTATAACAAGTGCCTGATATGAATGACAAAACAGGGAACTGAAGACCCTCTCTATGCAATCTGCTTGTAAAAGGTATTTTGTTGGATCCGAATGTGTTCTTAAAAGACTAATTTTAACATTCAAATCAGATCTGTTATACTTCCACACTAAATTATAAAGGTAATTCTGTTCTTCTTATTTTCTATTATTTTTATAATCTGTTTGTCATTTCATATAATTATTGCCAATTCACTATCAACAGTTGCCCATTCATTCATTTATTTATCTTGTGTCAAAGCTTGAGAAATGTCCTTATTATCAGGGTGATCTATTTAATTCTTATTAACAAAGGTTTAAGGACAAATCAAACAAATTAATAACTTGAAAGTGACTTATTTTAATGCATTTAAAAATTCAATAAGTAAATCTGGACAAAATCAACAATGAACTGTACATTTATTTAAACAATAATGGAATTTACACTTTGATGGATGCGCTCGCGCTGACATTGATAGCGCCATTGAGCCTGTCCTCCTTGCATACTGAGATGCTCTTCTGGGCAACAGAGACGTAGGTCTGCAGATCTGCAAGAAAAAATAAACATGAGATTTCTATGGCTTTAACGCATTTTTTATAAAATATTATTATTTTCTTTTGTTGCTACTATCTTTACAAATTAACCACTATTAATTATAACAATATTAGATGTTTCATTAAATTATTAATTAAATTGAAACTAACCAACTCCAGCAAGTACTTTCACGCTGAGGACGACAGACAGTTTGTTCAGGAGGTCTGAAAATAATAAATGTTTGTTTTAGAAGAATGAAAATGTTATAATAAATTTGATAAGGTTGATAATTTGAAGATTTCGATAAATTTGATGTTCATTACACTCATACAATTTGATGACACTCATAACTCACACAAACAATTACTAATACTGTAATAATAAATTACAATACTGTAAACTTATTTTACAAAGTAGTAACTAATCAAAAATACAAGAAAATTTATTAATCTTGGAGACTACTCCAAACTGATATGACAAATATGATCATTTCTGTGTTTAAGGTATCTTCGATTTCTGTAGACTCACCGGCGACAAGGTTAGCACCAACTGTAACAAAGAATAATTGATTTAATAAGTTGAACTTAATTTATTAGAACTTTTTGAATTGAAAATATATATTAAATAGGCCAAAAATAAATTAATATAAAAATTAATGTAAAGAAGAAAGAAATAAAGATACAAATTGAAATTAATGTTTCTTCCTGATAACATAATAATAATAATTAAAACTCAATCTATTAATGTTTTTGATATTGAAAACGATCATTATAAACAATTTTAGTTTGAAATAGATATTTTAAGAATAAAAATTTGTAGTGAATCATATGAAATAAAATAAAATAAAATGGTAAATATCTCAATACTTACGTCCAAACTTGCAGCTGTTTCCGATAGCACCGGTGATAGTGACAACTATAAAAAAATAATATTCATTGATTAGAATGATATAACATTTTATCATAACAGTTAGGCCGCAAGTAAAACCAACCAAACATTAACTTAAAAAAAAAATTAGAACTGTAATTATCAAATACTAGGGATTTGAACGAATGTATTTAACTGTAGACAAATTGTTCTATGATAATTGACAATAATTTAATTAAATTAAATATTGGTGGTTTCATTACGGACTGAGGCTTTCTAGTGTGTGAGATTACTGTATAATAATGATTGATTGCAACTTACCGTTGACAACGACGGTAACGAGTTCATTCATGGTGATGGTAGATTCTGTAAACATAAAGATATATTAGTATGTTTAAATAAAAAATATATTTGTTAATAATAATAATTAATATTGTTGTATATCTGTGACGAAAAGTAATACGTACTCTTGCAAACGGAGATGATTTCCAGCAGCCATTGGATGATGAAACGAGCATTACCTGCAAAAATAAACATTTTGTCAACATACAATTTAAATTCTACATTTATATATTTAGAGATGAAATTGAAATTTCCAGGATTATGCTCTAATTTAAAATTTAATTGTAGTCGTCCAAATACACAAAATTAGCTATGGAGAAACAGAATTGCCTGCATTGTTGTTTTAGCTTAAAAAATGAGAAATGAAATTTGGGTATTGTGTTTATTATATCTTATATTGACAACATTGTGGTCATTACAATAAGAGCTAGTTTTGCGAAAAACATCCTCTTAGTCATACAAAATTGTACAGTTTTGATATAAGCAAAGTCAGAACATAGTAAACTCTTCTATATAACGTCGCATAGCCATATCTATCATCTTGATTTTACGGGCCGAAATAGCGAAAAGTGTGCGCGGAACCTATATACAGCACTCTACGGCGTGCATTTCTTGACTATCTACAAATTGTTTAAGAATGTCTTCATTGACACTGTGGGAGGAGAGGGACCTCGTTGGTGTAGCGCTGGTTTCGTCTTCCTTTAAATCCTTCGGGCGGCTGCCCTCCTCTAATTTGCCTCCATTATTAATCCCACGTTAACATTACATGTTATACCAATATAGTAAAGTGTTTGGAAAGTTAGGTTACGATAATAATTCAGTCTACTTACCCTGAAGAGCAACGACGCCACCTCCATTAGTGACAACGTTGACAGCGGTCACGATTTGAGCTTCAATGTTAAGGATTTCGTAGAACTCAACGATAGCATTAGCATTGACGTATGGGCCTCCGTAGGATTTGACTCCCCAAACTGAACCGTATTTGGCGGCGCAGCACTCTGGGGTACCACTAATGGCTGGTGGAATAAAACGGAATTCACATTAAATCTATTGTTAAACGAGCTATAATCGCTTATAGTGATAAAATGAGCTTCAAGCACTCAAATCCTTGATGTTTAGTCTAAATAATTATAGTCGGAAACTATTTTTCTAAAAATTAAGTAATCGTGTATTTTACTTTAATTCTTTGAAATCTTCTATCCTAAATGGCTAAATTGGCATTGACGTGAACAATGTCCGAAGACAAAACAGCGACGCAAACGACGGAGCCGTCCATCAGCCACGTTACCGTGCGGTAACCACTATTTTGGCCAGATGACCCAGAAATGTGGTTATGAAATTCAACTACATCATCTTGCAGCTGGACCACACATTCATGAAGGAAGTAAAAGATATCGTACGCTGTCCACCCAAAGACAAGAGGTATGAAATATTAAAGAATTGACAAAAGACACCGATTTGTCTAAAATGGTCTCAGATCAAAACTAGTAAAGCTGGTATTTTACTAGGCTGCCACTTTTCGCCGGCGAGTATATAAGTTTTATTTAAGTTTGTATGGATGGAGTTTTCTTAGACTTTCACATAAAACTATTGAATGGATTTCAATAAACTTTACACTAATATAGTTTATACATCAGAATAAACGCAGGCTGCATATTACAAAGATGATGTATAAGTGTGGCATATACACTAATATAAGCTACCGGAAATCCTAATCCTGCGCAGACGTAGTCGCGGGCACCGGCTAGTTATATATACATATATATATATAATTACAATTTTTAGTCATTAATATCGAAAATATTTGAGAATTACTCAAAGCAATTAATGAACTGAAAATAGTAAGCATTGTAATTGCTACTATATTTATAACTCAACGTCAAAAGAGCCTAAGTAAACTGTAAGACGACTTAATATTGACGTCACGTAATAGAATTACATTAAGTTCAAATTCGCCTGTAAATAACTAAAGTGTATAATAGAATCCAGTTGTATAATTACCTGGGGATCCAACAACGCACAAGAGGATCTTGAATACACCGACGAGGACTGTAATCAGGATATTTAATTAATAAACAAAATTTGTAAATAATGAGTAATTTAAGCAAGTGCGAGGGTTCGATCTAATAATGCAGTTTGTTTATATTTATAGATTATTATAACTTAATAAAAACAGTAATAATCATGGTGCAGATAGAGTTTTGACCCAATTGGTACACTCGACGCACACTTTCATTAAATTTCACTTATATGGCCTCTACGTGTTGGATCTGTATCCTCGCACACGCCGTATAAAGGACCGTGTCTTATAAAGACACATGGTATAAGCGTCATAATAAAAGCGTCATAAATAGAAATTTATGAAATACATAATGTCCATAATAACTTACGGGTAGCAATAGACTCTCCAACTGGAATAGAAAAAGATGGATAATTAATACAAGATGAAAAAAGAAAAAAACATACAAAGTCCATAATGATTGTAAGGGTAAAGGATTACCTGAGCCTCCAAGGATGACGTTTACGATTCCACCAATGCCGATACCAACTGCAAAGAGTAAAAAATAAATTATTACTTACTGTTACAAAATTGTTGGGTTCTATAAATTTAAAAGTGAATTCCATTGAATTTTAATCAAATTAGACACAAACCTTACATAAGCTATTCAATGTCATACAAATTCATATTGACCAACAACATTTCATTATAGACATATAATTTTATATTAATATTTTTATTACGTGGTGTTGGTGTAGATAATAAGACGTTGTTTGTACTTGAATGACTTTATTTTATTCCTTGCCTCGTTTACAAATATTACTCACATCTTAGTACTAGACTTATAAGAACAGACCGACTCTCCACTCTTCTGACATCACAGGAAACGGAAAACCCTTGTGTTGCCATTACACTCTTATACTATATTACCTAACAATTTTCACTTTCTTAAAACGTTATCAACTCTTATTTTTAACAAAACAACTTTTCCGTTTATAAGAGTAAATCATACACTGCATTCACATGTGAAATATATAACGAAATATTAAAAGTATCTATTCTTATAGGAGCTCGCTTATTATCAGGTAAGCATTCTGTTTGTGTACTGACTTGAACAACAATGTAAGTTGTATAAAGTAATACACTCTTAAGAGTAAATACGTTGAAACGTTACTTACGATTGACAACTACGTTGACGACGTCGTTGATGTTGCTTGGAGCACCAAGTTTGCCGATTCCAACGAAAATGCTAGCAGCACCTCCTGCGACACCTGTAATTTTATGAAAAAAAAAATATAGATTTTACAAATGACTGGGAAAAGAAAGGGGGGGGGGGCAGAGAGAGACCCACACATTATTAATACTCAAAGATTGACAAAGTTTAATGAGAATGTGACAACTCTTTGGATTTTAATGCAATACTATAAAGCAAAAATTATTTTTCGAAAAAATCAATGTTAATACTTACTGGTAATTCCGACTCCAATAGAAGCTGCAAGAAAATTTGTTATTAATAAAGGATTCTTAATAATAAATCATGTTTTAAAAAAATATATTAACTATAGAATAGAAGTTATATAAAACTCAAACGCATCTTATTGCAATAATAAAATTATTATTACAAAATATTTTAAATATGTGGTTTATCATATATAATAAACTTACCGAGAGCAGAAGAAAGAAGACCGGTCTGAAAAAAAAAAGGATCATATCAATAAAATGAACTTGTACATATGATATATAAAGTAAATAAGTCAAAATAAATGCAAACAATGTAAATATAATACTCACGACACCAGTAAGGACGCCATCTGTAAAGAAAACTATTATTTAATGAATTGATAAAGGAACGAGAAAAAAAATACTTAATTGAAGAGAAAATTAGCATAAGTGAACAAAAATAGTTTTAGGAGAATCATAATACTCGTAAAAAACGCAAGTCAATTTGAGAAATGGAAAGTTCACAACAATTTAACAAGTAACCTGGACATAATATTTATTGGTATAACAATTAAATTAATACTCACTAATAATTGCGCCAACGCCGATGAGAATATCAGCAAGAAGACTGCCAAGTCCTCCAACAACCTTAGTCATACAAGTGTTGCAAACAACTGCGCCTCCGGAGGAACTTCCACTACCGCTTGAGCCACTTCCGCTTGAGCCACTTCCGCTTGAGCCACTTCCGGTTGAGCCACTGCCAGTTGAGCCACTGCCAGTTGAGCCACTGCCAGTTGAGCCACTGCCAGTTGAGCCACTTCCAGTTGAGCCACTGCCAGTTGAGCCACTGCCAGTTGAGCCACTGCCAGTTGAACCACTGCCAGTTGAGCCACTGCCAGTTGAGCCACTGCCAGTTGAGCCACTGCCAGTTGAGCCACTGCCAGTTGAACCACTGCCAGTTGAGCCACTGCCAGTTGAGCCACTGCCAGTTGAGCCACTGCCAGTTGAGCCACTTCCACTTGAGCCACTTCCGCTTGAACCACTTCCGCTTGAGCCACTTCCACTTGAGCCACTACCGCTACCAGATGAACTGACTGAGGTTGAACCCTTCCTATAATTTTTTTAAAATAATAAACGTTAGTTTGATTGCATTAATACATATGTTTCATGAAGTATAATAATCATTTAACTCCATAAAATTAAATTTATCAAATATTTCAGGACCTTAAACAAAATGTAATTTTTGTGTACCAAAACTTGTAACATAAATTATTACTCACACGACAATAGCCAGACTGGCTTCCAAGTCCACAGCTCCGTTGAGAGCATCGCGCTTGCAGACTGAAATTCTCTCCTGGCAAACGCTGATGTAGGTTCTGAGATCTATAAAACAATAATATAATGATATTTATTAATAATTTTTAAATATAACATTAGGTGCAATAAGACAAAAATAATCACATGAGAAAGTTTCAAAACGTTTGACGTAAATAAAAATTAAACTTACCGACTCCAGCGAGAACGTCCACGGTGAGAACGACGGAAAGCCTGTTGATAAGGTCTGCGAAAAAAAATGATTCACTATAAAATTTTACCAACTGATATGCTAGTGAGGTTATGTTTGTAAAAACTATTAATTTACTGGAAACGGTGTTTATTAATGAAGTACATAATAAAATATATTATGTACTACCGAGTAATGTTATATAAAATAACTAATTTAATTAAATTATACATCGACCTATTCATTAAAAATTAATAAATTGTTTGTGAACTAATTTTTGAAGTAATTCACAACGCCAAAGAGTTCTACAGAAAGCTATTTCAAACAGCCTATTTTATTGGATTTTGATATCACTCGTTGAGAAAACTCACCGACAACGATTGCAGCTCCAACTGAAAAAGAAACCGTATGTAAGTACAGAATAATAAAGGTTATTTATAAATGTACATACGTAGCTACATATCATACGTCGTTTGAAAATTGTTGATTTCATTTTATATTTACTAAAACTCTATTTAATATTTGAAATATAACTTTAAAAGTAGTTCCTTTAGTTTTAGATTCAGATTCCGATTTGAATTTAATTAAACGTAAGAGCATATACATTTCGACAATATATATGTATATTGAACTGTTACAATACTGATAAAGTACATCATGTTAAACTTGTGAGTATGCAAATATTCTTTACAAAATAAACTTGTATTATAGATAATTTTGAAACAGAATGTCAATTGATTTAGGAATCTTATGGCGATGTCAACTTTAATAATATTTTTTTTATTATATACAGTGAATTTTAGTTCTTAGATAATTTTGTCTGATTGATTTGCAAAATTACATTACATTATCATAATTTTATTTATTTCACGAAAATTACACGTCAATAAAACAGTTTAATAATTTGTACAAAGATACTTACGTCCGGATTGGCAACTGTTTCCGATAGCTCCAGCAATGGTGACGACTGGAATTAAAAAAGATAATATAAGTATGGAAATGTGATAATTAATATTAAAAATAAATAATATTGGGACCAGCGTCTAAGGAGAACTCTTTCCTCGACACCTTTATCAATGTTGCCGTTTATGGAATTGAAAACGATAAATTAAAACTTAGAAAATCCAAAAAAAAACAAACTTACGATTGACGACGACGGTGACCATTTCGTCGAAAGTAACGGTGGATTCTGAAACATGTACAACAATTTTAACGAACGAACTAAGAAAGTAACAAAGGTATGTATGAAATGCATCATTATGCAATGATAACCGAATGCAATGAAAATATTTTCGACCTCGATGTTTATTGATGAAATTCAAAACTTTAAAAATAATACTTACTCTTGCAAACTCCGATGATCTCGAGGAGCCATTGGACAATGAAGCGAGCATTGCCTGGAAAATAACACAATTATTAGTAAAATTCAGAATTGTGTATGATATTGTATCCCCGAACCTTTGATGCACTTCGTTTGATTCATCCTCACCTTGCAAAGCAACGACTCCACCTCCGTTGGTGGCTACGTTAACAGCGGTCAAGATTTGGGCTTCGATTTGAAGAACTTCGTAGAACTCGACAACGGCCTGCACGTTGGTGTAAGCGCCAGTGTATGATTTGACTCCCCAAACAGAACCGAAGTTTGCTTTGCAGCAGTCCGGGGTTCCAGTTTTGCCTGTGAAACAACAATAAATTGTATGTGAGAAATAATTATATATATATATTTATTTATTTATTTGTGATCTCTAACATCAAAGATTCGATATCTACCTG
Source organism: Scirpophaga incertulas (assembly GCA_036419045.1). Taxonomy (NCBI): domain Eukaryota; kingdom Metazoa; phylum Arthropoda; class Insecta; order Lepidoptera; family Crambidae; genus Scirpophaga; species Scirpophaga incertulas. The sequence goes on along the minus strand of CM071647.1, from coordinate 7,005,807 downwards.
GGTAACCAACAACGCAGACGAGGACCTTGAAGACGGCGACGAGCACTGAAATACAATAGGACGCCCTTTAATATGTAACATAACGAATTATTCATAATAAATAGACCATATCAAGTGTAAGAGAACTGTAAGATATTAACAAGTAGGTACTTACGAGTAGCAACAAGTTCTCCAACTGCAAACAGAATGGAAATGATTAATAGCTAATCAATATAAAACAATTGCAAAGGTTTAACGTAATTATTTGCCGATTATCTCAGCTTTAAGCAGAAGAATAACTTACCTCCTTCAAGAATTACATTAAGGACTCCGCCGATGGCGATACCAACTGCAAAGAGAAAGCACTGATCAGAAATGTCCATCATCTTAATTACTTATAGATTAAAATTCTAATCAAGTCACTAAATATTACCAAGAAAGGTTTACGTTTCTGCAATGAATTTTTTCAATTTGAATTAAAATCTGTTTATAACATTGACACTTACGATTGATAACAACATTGACGACGTCGTTAATGGTCTTCGGGATTCCGAGTTTTCCAATACTGACAAAGAGGCTAGCTGAGCCCTTAGCGAGTACTGCAAGTAAGACATTAGTTGATTAGTATTTGAGAAACAGGGTAACGGGAGATTCATATGATAAATAACACGAGATATTTCTATCTTACCTGTGAGTCCGACTCCAAGGGAAACTGAAAAGAAAGAATTTTTATTAATATCGCTATAGTTTCAAAAAATCACTATTTTGTAAGAGATTTTACTATGACAAGTTTTTATGATGCGCAATATTTAAAACATATTCTATTGTACTTATCAACATCGCATTATGTCCAAATAGTAAGACTATAGTTTGTATTTTTAGGAACCCATATCAGACACGTGAAAAACAATTTAGGAACATTTTACTAAATGGTAAAATAAATATGTAGTGATTGTGTGTACTCACCGACAGCATTGGAGAGAAGTCCAGCCTGGAACAACACATCAAAATGTCAATAAACATATACAAGTTTAAAAGTGATTCCTAGATAATTAAAGGTTAAATACAATGACGATATAATTATATCTGCATATTAGATCCATATACACCACAAGCTAAAATCACAGTGTGAGAAAACTCTTAATATATATAATGATATATATGTATATATATATATAATATAATATATATGTATACATATATTGAATTCAAATGTAATACTCACGACGCCAGAAAGAATTCCATCTGGAAATATAAAGAAATATATTAATATTTTTATGGAATAGACAAAAAGAACAAATTTTTTAACACATTCTAGATTTAAATCTTACCAACAATATTGCCAACAACAAAGATAACGTTTGCGAGCAGGGCGCCAAGTCCACCTACAGCCTTGGTCGCGCAAATGCTGCAAACGGAGGTGCTGCCTCCGGTTGAGCCACTGCCAGTTGAACCACTGCCAGTTGAGCCACTGCCAGTTGAGCCACTGCCAGTTGAGCCACTTCCAGTTGAGCCACTGCCAGTTGAGCCACTTCCAGTTGAGCCACTGCCAGTTGAGCCACTTCCAGTTGAGCCACTGCCAGTTGAGCCACTGCCAGTTGAGCCACTTCCAGTTGAGCCACTGCCAGTTGAGCCACTGCCAGTTGAGCCACTGCCAGTTGAACCACTGCCAGTTGAGCCACTGCCAGTTGAGCCACTGCCAGTTGAGCCACTGCCAGTTGAACCACTTCCGCTTGAGCCACTTCCACTTGAGCCACTTCCGGATGAGCCACTACCGCTACCAGATGAACTGACTGAGGTTGAACCCTTCCTATAAAATTTTTAAAATAATAAACGTTTGTTTGATTGCATTAATACATATGTTTCATAAACTATCATATCATTTAACTCTATAAAATTATTCCATAAAGTAATTGTTGTGTAACAAAGCTTTTGACAAAAATTATTACTCACACGACAATAGCCAGACTGGCTTCCAAGTCCACAGCTCCGTTGAGAGCATCGCGCTTGCAGACTGAGATTCTCTCCTGGCAAACACTGATGTAGGATTTGAGATCTATAAAAGAATAACAAATATGTATTAAATCAATTTATATCCAACCTATCACTACACATGATATAAATAAAATATTTAGTGCAATAGCACAAAAATAATGACATCAAAGTCTTTCAAAACCTTTCATGTAAATAAAAATGAAACTTACTGACTCCAGCGAGAACCTTCACGGTAAGAACGACGGAAAGTCTGTTGATAAGGTCTGCAAAAAAAAAAAAACACTATAATACTGAACGAACTGATATGTTAATGTGTTATATTTGTAAAATTTATTAATCTACTGGAAACTACTATTTATTAATTAAGCACATAATAAAATGTGTTATGTATTACTAATTAATGTGACTTGAATGTGTAACTTTATGAAATAATGTGGAATGAAATAAAGCTTTATTATTTAATTAATGTGACACACATTAATTTTTAAAAACAAATTATATATACATTACCCTAAATTTTATAATTGTTCATTTATATTTTATTTTTGTATTTAAATTTCCAATACTAGGAACTTTTACAGGAATCTATTTGAAATAGCTTCCTGTAAAAGTCATTGGATTTAGGTATCACTCCTTGTGAAAACTTACCGACAACGATTGCAGCTCCAACTGAAAAAGAAACCTTATGTAAGTATAGAATATTGTAGGTTATTCATATATGTACGTAGCTTCTAATCAAACTCTGAAAGTATTATATTTCATTATTTTTCGTCAAAACTCTATTTAATATTTGAAATAAAACTTTACAAGAGATTTGTTTAGTTTCAGATTCAGATTTGAATTTGCTTTTAACGTAATATATTAAATTATTGATAAATTTTATCATGTGTTTAAACTTTTGAGCATGGAAATATTCTTTACAAATTAAAATTGTATAATAGATTATTAAGGAACAGAATATGAAATTGATTTATAAATCATAATAGTTGTAATTTAATAATCATTTTTTTTATATACAGTGAAGTTATACTTGGCAAGTGCACAATATATTTTCATAATTTTATTTATTTATGAAAATTACAAGTCAATTACACAGAATAATAGTTTGTACAAAGATACTTACGTCCAGTTTGACAACTGTTTCCGATAGCTCCAGCAATGGTGACGACTGGAATTAAAAAAGATAATATAAGTATGGAAATGTGATAATTAATATTAAAAATAAATAATATTGGGACCAGCGTCTAAGGAGAACTCTTTCCTCGACACCTTTATCAATGTTGCCGTTTATGGAATTGAAAACGATAAATTAAAACTTAGGAAATCCAAAAAAAAATCAAACTTACGATTGACGACGACGATGACCATTTCGTTGACAGTAACGGTGGATTCTGAAACATGTACAACAATTTTAACGAACGAACTAAGAAAGTAACAAAGGTATGTATGAAATGCATCATTATGCAATGATAACCGAATGCAATGAAAATATTTTCGACCTCGATGTTCATTGATGAAATTCAAAACTTTAAATATAATACTTACTCTTGCAAACTCCGATGATCTCGAGAAGCCATTGGATGATGAAGCGAGCATTGCCTGGAAAATAACACAATTATTAGTAAAATTCAGAATTGTGTATGATATTGTATCCCCGAACCTTTGATGCACTTCGTTTGATTCATCCTCACCTTGCAAAGCAGCGACTCCACCTCCGTTGGTGGCTACGTTAACAGCGGCCACGATTTGGGCTTCGATTTGAAGAACTTGGTAGAACTCAACAAGGGTTTGCACATCGGTGTAAGCACCAGTGTATGCTTTGACTCCCCAAACAGAACCGAAGTTAGCTTTGCAGCAGTCTGGGGTTCCACTCTTGCCTGTGCAAGAACAGTAAATAATATGTCAGTAAATTAAATATAAAAAAATATATATATTTGAGATTTCTCATATCATAGACTCGGTATTTACCTGGGTAACCAACAACGCAGATGAGGATCTTGAAGACGGCGACGAGCACTAAAATACAAGAGGACACTCTTTAATATGTAACTTAACGAATTATCTATAAATAAATAAAACATATCAAGTGTAAGAGAACTTTAAGATATTGTCAAGTAATACTTACGAGTAGCAACAAGTTCTCCAACTGCAAACAAAATGTAATAGATTAATAAGTTATCAATATAAACGAATCGCAAAAAAATTGCTTAATAAGTAGCAATATATCTCAGCTTTAAACAGAAGAATAACTTACCTCCTTCAAGAATGACATTAACGACTCCGCCGATAGCGATACCAACTGCAAAGAGAAAACACTGATCAGAAATGTCCATTGTCTCAATTACTTATAGATTAAAATGCGAATCAAGTAGCTAAAGATTAATTTGAGTTTCTGCAATAAATGTATTAATTTGAATTAAAATCTGTATATAGAATTGACACTTACGATTGATAACAACATTGACGACGTCGTTAATGGTCTTCGGGATTCCGAGCTTTCCAATATTGACGAAGAGGCTAGCTGAGCCTTGAGCTCGTGCTGCAAGTAAGACATTTATTTATTAATAATTGAGAAACAGGGTAACGAAAGATCCGGCATTGATTGCGGCAATGCTGGCGGACGAGGGAGGTTGGAGGGCTGTAACCTCCTTCTATGCAGTGCCTGTGCCTTCTCCTCTGAAGCAGTGATGCTAAAGAAGGAGGCCGCCGAGCGGAGTTGGGAGATGGCCGATCCCGCTCGAAGGAGGCGGCGCCGGGCTCGGTAGCATAGCTGCGGCGCTGCCGCGGGTCGCCGGCGGGCGCGAGCCTATCGCGCCCGCGGGTACGGCGACCCGGGAGGGACCACGCCCCTTTCGTGGCCGGGGGGCGTCATCGGTGGTGGAGATATTTTAGAGGGAGGTATTTTAGCCTTTCCGAAGAGGGCTCCCCTGTATCGGCGGGGGAGCAGAGGCTTGGGGGTTCCCGGAAGTAGCTTGGTGTTACCGAGGGCTCTCTACATGCCTGAGGAAGGCCATCCCAGAGGTGTTTGGTGGATAGGCCTCCCCCTTCTGGGGAGGAGAGCCCCACATAACCGCCGGCTCGCCACAGCCGGGGTATGCAACTTAATGCATTTTCCTCAGGGGTAACAAAAAAAAAAAGGTAACGAATGATTTATATAATAAATAGCACGAGATATTTTGAACTTACCAGTGAGCCCGACTCCAAGCGAAACTGAAAGCAAAAATTTTGTTGTAATTATTCTTGTTATTTTTTATCTCTTGTTAATTTATCGTATTTTAATACATATAATATATAACAATTCCACAGGAAATTTGTCCCTTCGATTGTGGAATAAGCTCCCTGCCGAGGTTCTCTCGGATAGCTACATAATTTGGTGTAAAAGAGAGTAAATAGGTATTTAAAGGGTCGGCAACGCGCAAGACATCTCTGGTGTTGCAAGGCTCCATAAGCTACAGTGACCGCTTACCATCAGAGGGAAGTAGGCTTGTTTGTCGCCATCGTAATATATAAAAAAAACATATTTTAACTTTTCATAAGGAACAGGAGGTAAAACATTTTTCCGTATTGTTACACTGTATTTTGTATTCAAAGGAGATAATTTTTTCTTGTATGGAGAATAGGCCCACTACAAAATGTAACGTTTATTAATGAGACATACGTTAAATAATTTCTTACTAACCCTAGATATTATAAGGAACATTAGCTTGTTTTTATCTAACGGGAATATTGAGAAATCAATTAAAACATGAAGATTAAATAACCTAAAAATTCTTAGTATTTAGTAGCTTTATTTTGATTTGTATTCAAATTGCTTTTTCGTAAATGCTATTTAACACTTTTTTATTCTTGAAAAATACAATCTTCCTTGGCCACTACCAAACGCCCGAAATACGCTACTTAGCGTATTTCGGAGCGTCGACGTGACCTCATGCATTTACGTTAAAAAAATACAGTATAAACAAGCCCCTAAATCGTATTATTTTTTTGCATTCTAAATACGGGATAGGGGAAAGAAAACGAAATCAAGCCGTTGGAAACGTAAACACAGAATTCGGTTGAAAATAAACCGACGTCAATTGGATGTCAGTGTAGGTACCCAGAATGGTACCTACACTGACATCCAATTGACGTCGGACAAAAATGATGACGCGTTGCGTTTCGCGACGATACTGGACTGACGAACTATAGTTAAAATAATCTAAAATAGTATTAAAATAATTATTAAAAGTTCAATACTTTTAAATAAAATAAAACAGAAATAATACACTATCCTTTATCTATTATTATATTTATATATTATTTGTATAATATTAAATCATCGTTCATTTTGATTTTAAAAACGTTAGTTCCTTTACCTCAAATGTCAAAAGTCATTACTAAGTTTAATTAATTGATTTTATCATTCCCGTTTTATTTATACTCATAATATCGTGCAATTGCTTTTAATAATAAATTTATATTTTAGAGTTCAGTAATATTAATAAACGTTGCCGTTTTCTAGTGGGTCTAAAAAAATTATCTCCATTCAAGAAACTAAACTAAATGGTTTTTAAACTGGAGTATTTTTCTAATTTAGAAAATGACTTTCAATAAAGGTAATTTCAGCTATTTAGGTGTACTCACCGACAGCATTAGAAAGAAGTCCAGCCTGGAACAACACAATACAATATTAATAAAATATTGTTACGCCGGTGGCTTAGTAAAACTTCAAAAGTGATTTTCTGTGACTTAGAAACGTTTTCAGCAGGCTGAAACATCGTTTCAGGCCGTTTCAGAAGTAGCTCTTTCACATACTAAAAAATCTAAATTACACCCAAGTTACAGTAGTTTTCAGGCGCCTGAAACATGTTTTCAGTACGTTTCAGGCTACCCTCTATCCAACGCCGCAATAACCTGAAAACCCGTTTTCAGGCGTTTTCAGGACCCCTTATGAGCCATTAAGCCTACTTCAGTAAAAGGACATAAATTTCAATAGGAGTGAAAGAGATAGCAATAGTAGAAAGAGACAGAGATAGTTAGAACATTCGAGAAGTATTAGAATGAGAAAACATCTAAGAAGTGATACTGGAGAACTAAGAAGCGACTTTCAGTGCTTTCAGTTAAGTGATTAGTGACTGTTAGTGTGGTAATTAATAAAAGTTCAGTGTTTTGGTAGACCGCCGTTTGATTTACTGACCCCAGCTCGTAACAATATTACTTCACTTTTGTGTAAATTGATTTTAAAACAGTATGTATTTAAATGGTTTAAACTTAAAAAAATTGTTTTTATGTTCCTATATACTCACGATGCCTGAAAGAAGTCCACCTGGAAAAATAGAGAAACATATTTATATTAGATGTAATAGACTTACAAAATAAATTTCTTGACACATTCGATATCCTGTATAACTTATTGGCATGCATACTTCCCGACAGTAGAATATGAAGATCACACAATTAGCATTTTATTTAGCATATTTATATGTACCATTTTCTATAATAAAGTATTTTATTATTATTATAGCTTATATCACGTGTTTTTATAAAACACGGTCCGTTATAGTGCGGGATACAGATCTAGCGTGTAGAGGCCATTTAAGCAAAATTTACCAACTTATCTAGTCTCAAATGCAGCTAAAGACTACACCCAGTTAGATGCACAGAAACTATTGTCATTAGTGGTAAAAATATTTATGGACTGTTACATTTCGATTTTGGTGGTAATAAAAAACTAGACTATGGAAGAAACTTCGATCACCTCAAAGCCTCCTTTATTACTATTATTATTAAAATCTTTTAAATTTGGGTTACATATTATAAGCAATTTCTAAGCATCTGTGTATTTTTAATTTGAATTTCATCAGCACAATTCATATAGGCCCCCACCTAGGGGCACGAACGTAACCTTAACTATGTTAAGGCGATTAGACCTTAGTCAACCACGCTGACCTAATGCGAATTGAACTACATACATCTTTGAACTTCTTGATGTATGCAGGTTGCCTGTTTTCCTTCACCATACATATGAAATTCGTAAAACGATAAACATTCGGAATCGATCCTCGGTGAGGGGCTCAGGGATCGCATAGGATGATTAATTCAAACTAGCGACCCGCCCCAGCTTCGCACGGGTGCAATGAAACAATGTTTATGGTGGGTTATCCGCATATATCGCAGACATTTTTGTTGAACTTTTTAAGGTGGACAATACTGTAGTACATTATTTTGGTCTATCTCGTAGGGTTCAGCCAGCGTTACAACCTCTAAATTTATCATTGTTTCTCTATTGTATTATACATTTAACCTTCCTTAAGAATCTATTCCTTAAGAATATCTATTAAAAAAACCGCATCAGAATCCGTTGCGTAGTTTTAAAGATCTAAGCATACAAAGGGACAGGCAGAGGACGGATAGCGACTTTGTTTTAGTAATGTAGTGATATTATCTTACCGACAATGTTTCCTACAAAAGACAGTACGTTTTCGAGTAGGCCTCCGAGTCCACCTACAGGCTTGGTCGCACAAATGCTGCATATGCCGCCATTGCCTCCTGTTTTAATAACAATAAAAATATTAATAACAAATTTATTTATGCATCCATCACTTAAAAACTATTTTTACTGGTATAACCCAATGCAATAGCGAAGTCAATCAAATTATCTAATCTTAACTTTATAACTTATTAATATATAATATTATTATTGTGAATTCACTCAGTGTAAAAGCAAGAATATCTGTTTTCTCTGCTACTAGATTGAAGGTGTGAAGCGCGCGCGTCAGGGGCGCCTAATTTAGTAGATTAGTTTAAGCCGACGTCGCCGTCGCACATATTATCCGTCCGGCACATTCAAACACACTGATTCCAGTATGTTGGCGTTATATGTTTCGCCTCTAATTAATCTTAACAAATATAGAGCAAGTGCAAACTGTGAATTTAGTGAATTTAGCCAAACGTATGAAACATGGTCCCAAAGTTGTTCAGTATGATGCTCTGAGTAAGTTCATTAGATATAAATAATATTTGTCACGCAATAAAGCGTAAATTAATACAGCTGACGTAAATTACTACCATCCCAATGGTTCAAGTAGAGATGACGTAATATAAAATATTGACACTAATATATAGATACTTTTTATATCACAACTATCAGAACTTCAGTACATTTTGCACAAGTCGCCGGTTTTGTATTGTTTCTTAAAATAGGGTCCATATGCTAGTTTGTGTTGTCTTCACTGCTTACCAAGCATCTCATGCTAGTTATTAACACTTAAATTTATATTATATATTAAGATTAAAAGAACAACTTAATCCCTTTTTTTTCACAGCATTGTTGTAAAACTTAATGTTTTTATTGAGCATGTTTCAAAGACCCAAAATGTGATTCAGACTTAACTTAATAGTACACAAGCAACACTTCTTTATAATTTTGCTACAAACGCTGGCATTATTATCGACATTTGTATGTTCAACAAACGCGCGACGCGTTCATGTGTGTACATTGACTTTGTTAGAAAAAATCTTACCAATACTGCCTCCTGCGGAGACACTGCCACTAGCGCTCCCACTGCCATTAACGGTGACTGGGGTAGCGAAGGCGACCGCCAACTAAATTTTTAAAATTATATATAAGTACTAGCTGGCCCAACAGACGTTGTCCTGTCAAATGTCTCAAATGTCAAATGTCTCAAATGTCACGTTGTCTCACGTTGTCTCAAATGTTTTTAAATAAATAATTTAGCTGAAAAACAATATCTATATGACCGTATTGTGAATCTAAACCATTCTCAAGCCCCCTGGAATACACACAAAAAATTTCATCAAAATTGGTCCAGTCGTTTAGGAGGAGTTCAGTCACATACACACGCACACAAAAAATATATATATATTAAGATATAAAAAAAAAACATTTACTTGGATAATAATATGCACATAATTGATTTATTTTTTTTAAGTAGAAATAAATAGGACATTTACACCACATAATATCTATTTTTACTATGTATTACAGATGTACCACGTCATTCCTGCAAGATTCGCAGCAAGTGTAAAAATCTCATAGGAATTGTTAATTTCTGACATAAGTTGCAAAATCACCAAATCCAGTAATTTCCCTGCAATTTCATACCCTACGATTCGTCTTATATTTCTTATGTTTTTTGAAAAAAAATATGTCTTCTCTTCGTAGAAGATCTTCGGAACGTGCAAATATTCTTTGTTAATATAAAAACTTAATCCCTAATAATCCAATTTTAGTAAGTAATACCGCTATATGTATATATTTAAATTCAACTTTAGATTGAAATTCAGATTCAGAATCAGAAACTGAAGCATCTTCACTTTATAAAATACTTAAATGCTATTCAAGTAATTTTTGTTGAGTTTAATGACTTGATCGCCAATAACAAACTTATTTTTGTAAGTAATGCCGTTGTATGAAATCTTGTAATTCAGCTTCAGATGGAAATTCTGATTCAGAATCAGAAACTGAAGCATCTATACTTTATAAAAACACTTAAATGCTATTCAAGTAATCTTTGTTGAGTATAATGACTTGATCGCCAATAACAATCCAATTTTTGCCGTCGTATGAAAACTTGTAAATTCAGCTTCAGGTGGAAATTCTGATTCAGAATCAAAAAAACAAAGCATATACACCTAAAGTGATGTTTGCACAACTGTAACAATCAACAATTGTTATTGACTATATTGAATCATCGTTACATAGATTAGTAGGTACTTAAAATTTATATTGTTTGAACAGATTGACGAACTGAAATTTGTGTAAATATTATTTTGTTTCTTCGCCAACTCTACAACTCTCTAATAAGGAAGTACGTTTAATGTAATGAGTTTAATAAATAAATTTCTTCATTCAAATCATTTTGAAGCAGGGATAGGATTTTAACTAACATAAAAAGAAGGATACTATGACGATTGTATGTTGCACAATTATTTTGATAATTATCAAATGATTTCGATGATTTCTTGTTTTGTTTGGTATGTCATATTGAATAGAAGAGGTAGTCCCATAAAATTTCTTCGAAGGTAATTTGGAGGTTTTATTATATATTTAACAGAAAACAAAAACTGACTTCAAAACTATACATTTATAAGCAATTTTAAAATAATATTTATATTCCTTCATACCATGAGCAACCATTTTTATGCTCGTTTCGATTTAATATTAAGGTCCGAGTCTTTTTCACGTAAAACTAATGAATGAACTTTACAATAATATAGCTTATGCATCGGAATAACACATAGATTACAATTTATAAAGATATTGTGTGAATTGTCTTAAATATGCCGATAATTGTCTTACGCATATGAAGTCTGTAGTATTATATAATCATAGAAATATTTATTTAAATAATTAGTGAATCTACCATTTCACAAATTAGACACTATATGATCAAATAAGACTTTAAAATATTTAATGTCACTAATGATTGATATGCAAGAAATGTGCATGCACAAACGTTGACTAAAATCAAAGAATTGGTAAATTACTAAATAGTTTACTAGTCTTCAAAGATTTACATTTCAGAAGAATGACAATAAAACTCTATCTTTTATCCGCTAATACTTGACAAAAATCACATGTTTTATTTCGTTATAACAGTAATCAACTCATATAAACAAAAATACTAAAGAGCGCTGGTTTTGTTGAACGATCTGACCACGGTCTCTTAAAACAAGTACACATCAGTGCTAGCGAGATGGCGCTGTACGGTGCACGAGAGGTCTTAGTTTCGATTTTGATGTTATTCTACTCTAAGTGGTCATTGAACTCACTTATAAAAACTTGTTATCACACTGCGGCGTGATACTTACTATTTGGTAAATACTAGTTTATAAATTACGATTAAATTGAAAAAATATATTTTTATTTCGTTTATCCCTACTATGTTTGTTATTCTTTCATGTAAAAACTATTGAATGGATTTTAATGGAATTTTACAATAATATAGCTTATAATTTATAAAGATATACGCCACGCTAATATAAGCTATTCAAAATATAATAGTGTGCAGACGAAGCACAGCCTAATTTATAGGTCATCGTGCAAGTCTATGGGCCCGAGGTAGTTGCACAAGTTGTAGCACGTTCTAAACAAGTATACTACCTGATAGATTTCGGGATATTCTATGTTATTTTGTAAGGTAGCCGTAACCAAATCTGTTCTACACATAGAGTTCTTTCAGGCGACAGAGGTAAAAACTGAGTTCTCATCTCTAAATAAATAACTCTGAACTCACCAGGCATGCTAGGGTAATCAACTTCAGACCGATCATCTTGGAACCGCCGCGTCGAGTGCTGAAGCCATAACTACCGCCATGCTTTTTATACCCTTGGACTTAACGACAAATTAGCGATGTTTAATCAGTTGCCGTTACGCATCAACAATTTTTAATAAAACAAAATTAATTATTTAATTACCTACATCAATACATACGCTTCGTAATTCTTTTGTTTTTTTGGATCAACAAATTTTTCCTGTTTTCGTATCCGTGCCCTTCAAGGAGGCTAGATAAAGTCATCGAAATGAGGGTAGTGCTCTAAAATTCTATGGCGTTGGCATAAGTCTTTTGCGAGTTTATCAGGTATTTGGCAAAAAAAAACAACAATATATATAAAACAATATATTATTTGTTGGTTTAACATGGCATGTGGTTCCAAAATAAATAAGGAAAACTTAAGTATGAAAACGATAAAATTATTAAAAATTTCCACGCGAAAAAACAATATCATAGATAAAGACTTAAAGTTCTTTTCGTGTTCACCTTGAAATTCTATAATAGTTTATAGAAGATTATTCATAATACTTTGGTCTCTGAAATGGTCTTCTATGCGGGATCTTCTAGGTTTTGATCTTGGTTTGTACAGGCGACAATCTAACCTCGAAAGACACATAAATATACCCTGAAAGAAACCATCGTGCATACCACTGGAGAAATTCGAAGTAATCCAGAACAGGAGAGCATGGTTGACTAGGGCTTAACCATTCCTACTAAGTGTGGGATCGTACCTATCCATGAGGACATACGAGTTGTGATGATGATGATGACGAAGATGATGTTTCGCAATGCATGCACCAGCTTGATACTAAGACCTGAGACTTAGGTATATTTGTCTTTTACCACTCAAAAGTAGCACAACTTGCTGCTGTTCCAATATTAAGAGATAAGAGGCAGTATCGACTTTGGGTTCCAGATTTGTTCTAGATTTGTTTTTTTAGAATAAGGCAGCAAACGAGCAAATGGATCACCTAATGATAAGCGATAACCGCCGACCATAGACACCCGCGACAGATGCGTTGCCTGCCTTTTAAATGGGATATGCACTTTTTTTGAAGGCTTCGATATCGCATCGGTTCGGAAATACTGCAGGCGACAATTCATTCCATAGTTACACACAGTGTACATTAGTAGTGCGTGGCAAAAAATTCCTAGAAAAACTCATCCAAGCCAAGCATCTAGATGATGAGGATGAATGTTGTGTGGCGTAGAACGGTGACGGAAACTAGCAACAGGAATATGATTTAATTAATATGATGTCCAAAGCTAGATCTATCTCTAAAAGCTCCACATCCATTGACCTTCTGCTACTAAAGTCTAGTGCTATCTTAAGATGTTCACCAAAATATCGATCCACCTTGTAGGACATTATTATGCATTTTCCTGGGTACGTCTGTCAGCTGAAACTTTTACGTTCCAATGGCCAGCAATGCTGTCAGCAAAGCTACCACCTAAGTTTCGCAATTCTTCGGACTATTTTATGAGGATATCGACATTTCGATCGCGCAGTAAAACTCTTAGTATAGCCCATTATTCACATTCCGTTTTTGTTTTATGTGATATGTTGATAAACAAGCGAACTCCTGTGGACGGCTTCTGATGGTACTTATCATCAGGAGAAGTCCATAGGTTGCAGTCATCTATTGCACATACTACTGACATAGCCCATAGGATTAGTAAGCTAAAGTGGCAATGGGCCGGCCACATAGCACCAAGATTGGACGTCGATGAGGCAAAAAGGTTCTTGAGTGGAGACCACGTACCACCAAGCGCGGTGTGGGACGGCCACCTACCAGATGGACCGACGACCTAGTGAAAATTGCTGGATTGGATGCAGGTGGCAATGGACCGGTCGCGCTGGAAATCGACTGGAGACGTCTATGTCCAGCAGTAGACAGCGATAGGCTGAGATGATGATAGCATATGATAGCACATGCAGTTACTTAGATTAGTTAGATTACAAAAATCAAAGTGTAAAACCCAGAACACAGCAATACGAGCAATGCTATTTTGAGCTAGAAATAGGTAAGATGGAAATACCCAAATAGACGAACCTGCTATAGTCTCCCTCTGTTATACCGATATGGACACTGTGGTGATACGCATGAACTATACGATGCGATCACCGCCGCCCAAATGCCAGTAGTACTAAAGGAGTCACAACTGCATTGGCAACATTTTAAATGTGAATACTATTTTTTTTCAATGTTTGGATTCGATAACTTATTCTACAATTTGGTAGTCCGATGCAAATAATTCTCGAAAAAAGGCACTCTTGCTTCTGTCCGTTATAAAACTAGTGACGTATTCGCATAATGTCTCAGGAAGCCCGTTAGAAGAAAGCTTCAAATAAAGTGCTTTCGATATGTTAAAATAACTGTAACTTATCTCATACTCTATATCGCCTATGCCGTGTGATGTCTGCATGGGATTTGAATATGATCTTCGTTTCATCAGTAGGCTTAATTTTCTAAGATGGTAGGAGAGCTTTTGGTAATTAAATATAACTTTGTTGCGAATATAGTCATATTCAAAATCAATGTTCAGGCATCTATTGAAAAATTTAACTTGTCAAACTATTCCCACTGGATGTACAAATGGTATATGTCGGAACATATTTGTATATTTCTGGAACAAGCTCGGGCCACCCGATTGGTGACTCTGGATTTTGGCCCAGGACGCAGGACTAAAATGTCACTAACACCCGCTATGATGAATCTGATAAAATGTGAATCTGCATTTAGGACTGCTGCCACGACCCTGTCATATATCCACATTGGTAAAGTGTTCTCCAGACTATCGAATCGATTTTGTTACTAAAGATAAGATAGATGGGAGAAGCCGGGGTGGTGAAGGTTGATACTGATGTGAAATACCTCTAAACCAAAATTTGGGTCAGTGCCAAAAAAGTTTGATCAATACAAAATGCTACATCAGTTTTCTATCTCAGAAACACTATGGCCATGACACTGAAACAGTAATTCTGTGAGATCTTACGAATTTATGTCTTTGTAAATCATTAATTAAATAAAACTCTTTGTGTTATGTTGTGTGTCATTTTATTGTAAATAAATGCAAGCTGCATCCATATCCATTTATCATCGTTAATTAGCATTTGACGTAAAATCCATTGTCCTTATAGGTTTTAATAGAAATAATTGACAATCTATCTAGCACAAAAGACAGATGCTATGCTATTTCTAATATTTAACAAGATATTCTTCGCTTGTACATACGTCATTTTTTATGTTTGTCTGTTTTATTATTCTGATCGTGTAAATAACGTCGCGTACGTTAAGCAAATGTTATTCATTATATTTTTTTCTGAATAACTAAATAAGTTGCAACTCTGACAGAAGTTTTTATTCGTGTCAATCTTCGTTATTATATTTGTGTGCTCTTAATCTGCTTAGTGATTCTCATGCACTTAATCTACATTCTGGCTCTAAAAGCATTTTCGAGATCCCTACCAGAAGTCTGGCTTTCTTCTGGCCTCCAAACGCTAGATTGGTTTAAAATAAATTCGTGTTCCTTTCTTTTAATGTGGCTGTTGTTGCTGTATTTGTATTTGTATTTTTCTGCACTCTGTATTGGTTGTCTGAGAAATAATGCCGTTGGCATTAAGTGTCGCCGCACACGAGCCACGGGTCACAGCCACCACCAACCACTTTTATTAACGACGTATGCCGCGCCATCGTCAACATCGCACCATACGTATCAGAAGTAAAATACTTATTTAGAGGCTTAATATCTACTACAGTGTATTTGATGTAATTGTAAAACATCAAATCGTTTTTATAAAACGAAATAATAATTTAAACTGACCATATTAAGAAAACATTTATAATTTAAAGATAGGCAAATCAACAATTTTGTAACTAATCAGGAACTTAGTTCGAAGTATTTTGACAACTTTAAATAACAAATTTATGTACTCTATTGTAGCAGGTGTTATTTTGCGGATGTCCATTGTATTACAAAGGATATTGGTTACGTTTGCTGATTCCGCGCGGAATCAGCAAACGTAACCAATATCCTTTGTAATACAAATTTATGACTTTAACTCATCAAATTATATTCAAACTCTATTAATTATTACATTTTATATATACTTAAGAAAATTATTTTTTATATCTAATCTATATTATAAGAAGATCCATGCTATTTATTCAGAGAATGACGTAACTTTTTACAAAACACTAGATGCTTAAGGCTCTGAATTCATTTATGCAAAAGAAACTCAACTAATATTTAATAAAAAGCTATAGAGGGTAATTTTAAAAACATGTGTTCACTCGTCGACAAGTAAATGAGAAGTGAAGTCGCCACGAAGCTCGAGAGCGCTCAGATAAAATCGGCTGCTGTCGAACGCACAAACACTACATAGCACACGTAGCGCCATCTGTTTTTCGACAGCGATAACACGCAAAAATGACGGACAGCAATGCCTGGGTCAATAGTTTGCAATCGCTTTTATACCCTCCGTACATATTTTTTTTTTCATATCTCCTACACGGCCTCTCCTGTCAGGAGACCGTCCTCGGGCTCCTAAAATGAAATCGGCTTTGGCGCTCCAAAAAAATGTGCCTGCTGTCCGGAAGTGCTAGGTTGTTGCCCATCGTCGGCTGGATCGATGACGGCCTCGAGCTGTTCGGGGTCAGCAGGGATGGACTCCGCATCTTCAGAGTCTGCATTTGTTAAAAATAACCATAAGCCAGCCATCCAATCAACTAAAGTTGGATTACAGTGTCAAGGCAACAGTACAACGCTTAGCATTTGCGTTCAAAAGCAAAGTTAGAGGCACAACGTGAAGCGTAACTTTGCAAATGTCAAGTTAGAGGCACGACGTTAGCATAACTCGACAGGCATTCAAGACAGAGGCACGACGTAAAGCATGTCCACGAACAATTGTGTTCAACAGCAAAGATAAAGGCACAACGTGTAGGGTTTCTTCTAAAAATATGTAATAAAATAAGAAATATAATAATAATTCAATATTCGAACATAATATTTATTAAAATAACACAAATTATAAATGCCATACTTTGCTTTAACAAAACTGGCAATACTCAGTAATATGAAAAGTGGGAGTAACAATGGGTCCTAACAAAACTAATAACTCTGTCATCAAAATGTACTTAATTATAACTTTCACGGTCACATCTTGCTGCATAATAAAATAGATGGCAAACTAAATATGCAGTTTGTTATATCAGGCGGTGTGTATCAGGTTCAATGACACCTAGACATACCAATCCTTCCTTGTACAGTATCTTGTCATATTCACGATTTTATAGTTTTATAGTTAGATTTGAAAGGGTTCAATTTATCAGTCTTCTAGTTATCCAAACACTAGGTGTTGCTGAATCTTTCACCATGTAAAAAAAAATAGTGCAGAAATAATTGTTGAAGATATTCGGTTAGAGATTCAGTGTCTTAAGACGGTTATTGAATATTCTTCAACGTTACCATCATTGTTTCGCCACGGATAACCATAGAACTTATAAAGCCGCGATCTAGGTAGTTACCTAAATGGTATCTTATCTGTATAAAAATTGAATCTGCTTCTTTCCAGGAGCGTAATTTTAAAAAAGCTGACTGGGAAAATTATTGACAAGATATAGATTTTGAATGTAAACATTTTTCAATTAGTTCAAATGTTCAGGAAAGTTATGATCGATTTATAGATATAATAAATAGGTTCATTCCTTATTACTCTTTCAATAATAATTCTGTGTCTAAATTTAAACCAAAACCGTGGTGGAATCAGGAGTTATCGAAAGCAGTAGCAGAAAGAAGATTGGCACTTTAAAAACTACGTAAAAATCGGACATTATAGAATTACTTAAATTTAAAAAATAAGGTAGTAATAGCACGTAAATTAATTTGTCAGGCAAAAATAAATTCATGGAAACAGTTTTGTGACGATGTAAATGGCCAAACTAGCAGTACAGACATGTGGCGAAAGCTTCGATGGATCAAAGGGTATTTAAGTAAGTCAAATACACTTTCCGATAAAGGTGCAAACTAATTTGTCAGTAATTTAACACCTGCTGGTGTTGATCTCCCACCATTTAAGCAAACCAAAAACAATACATAACATTGTAACTCATTTTTTACTCTTCTACCTCGCCCCCTCCCCTGAGAGGGCGAGCGTTCCGATAAAGCCGATAGGACCCCAGGCTTTCTGCCCGGCCAAAGGCATTAGGCAGTGTTTAGTTGGTAGGCTGACCTTCTGTCAGAGTCCAACATAACCACCCGCCGTAGACCGGGCGCGGGTGGTATCCGGTGCAAGGTCGTCCAAGCACCAGGGGGTTGTCAAAGCGACCACTGTGGTGGCGCGCCCCCTATGAGGATTCACTGCCTCCTCCCGCGAGGAAAAAAAAAAAATTTTTACTCTACCAGAATTAACGTCCGTTTTACACCATAAAGACACCTCGGCTGGTTTTGATGGAATAGTTTACTCTATGATCTATCCCAATAACTCCCAATAAACGCGAAAATAATTTTACTGAATATCTATAATTTGATTTATTCTACTTCTGCAATACCACACCAATGGCGAAAATGTAAAGTCGTTGCGATACCTAAACGTGATGGTGCTGTATTAAAGCATCGACCTATATCTCTGATAAGCTGTATCTGCAAAATCTATACTAATATTATAAAGAGGAAAGATTTGTTTGTTTGTTTGTTTGTAATGAATAGGCTCCAAAACTACTGGACCGATTTCAAAAATTCTTTCACCTTTGGAAAGCTACATTATCCCCGAGTAACATAGGCTACTTTTTATCCCGGAGAAATCAACAGATCCCACGGGATGCGCAATAAAGGCTTTGCTCAAAAACTACTGCACAGATTTTCATGCGGTTTTCATCAATAGATAGAATGATTCTTGAGCAAGGTTTTGCGGTATTTTTATCTCGGAAAAACGGATAGTCCCACGGGAAGCGCGATAAAACCTTCGCGCCATAAACCGACTTCTGCGCATATGTAGCCGTGGGCAAAAGCTAAGACCCTTAACCCTCTATAGACCCAATCCCGAAATCCACGCAGGCGAAGCCGCGGACAGAAATCTATAATAAAATGATGGCAAAAAGATTGGAGTTCTTTTTTGAATATAATAAAATTATTGTATGTAGGATATTAGTAGAGTTGGACGGGCTAGCTCAAGGTGACCCGATGTCTCCAATTCTGTTCAAGATAATATCTTTAAAAATTGCTAGTCTCTACACTGGTCAAATAAAAATAATACAGTATGCGGATGACTTTGTATTTTACTGCTCGAGCAAAGAAATAAACAATTGTTCAAAACACATGGAGAACACTCTATATAAATTTGAAAGGATATTGCAGGATATTGATTTAGAGTTAGCCCTAAACAAAACTAAAATATGCTTATTCACTCGAAAATATTGTATCACTGATATCAAAATTTGTCTAAATAATATAACATTGGAGGTTATCAAGCTTATAAAATTTCTAGGTTTATGGTTTGATTACAGATTTAACTGGAGTAAACATATAAACGAAACTCAATATAAATGCTCCGTATTTATTAATATTTTAAGCTGTGTTTGTAGTTATAAATGAGGAGTTCATCCTCTTCATTTAAGAAGGCTATATTTAAGTTTAATTAGAAGTAGATTAGATTATGGATATGCTATTTTTGCTAACACCACGTTCACACGTTCCTTAGACGTTCCTAAGAAATTAGATCTTATTCAAAATCAAGCTTTGAGACTCTGTGGTGGGTAT
The DNA here is from genome assembly GCA_036419045.1 of Scirpophaga incertulas. Lineage (NCBI taxonomy): Eukaryota > Metazoa > Arthropoda > Insecta > Lepidoptera > Crambidae > Scirpophaga > Scirpophaga incertulas. The sequence goes on along the minus strand of CM071647.1, from coordinate 6,985,798 downwards.
ATTAAATCGGAGTAGATTTAATATACCATATATTCACGTTATGGAAACTGAGATGTGTGCGATTCCTTTAAAACTTAGAAGAGCATTCCTAACCAATAAATTTATTCTAAAATCTTTAAGCAGGCAAAACGATTTGTTTGATTTAATCACTGAATTTAAAAACTGTCTTGAATCAGGATTACATTATTGGAATAAACATGGTATTCCTAATATTGTCAACAGTCACAGAAATCTTAAAGAATTGAATATTAATCAATATGAAATTTGACCTCCATTTACACTTCCTTTACACCTTTTTGACACACCGATTGAAGACATGTTCAATAGACATTCCAACCATTAACCATCCTAAAAGAAAGTTATCTCCGTTAGAACTAAAATCTGCTACACACGATCTCCTTTATACTAAGTATTATAACTACGTGCATATATATACTGACGGATCGAAGTCATCAGGATACGGGGGGATGTGCATTTTATGACTCAACATCTAAAATAAAGGCTCAATTTCAAAATAACAATAAATACCTACCCATTATGAGCATTGAATTAATAGGGATTTCGGAAGCACTATCATACATAAAGAGCACAAACTATGATAACGTATTAATTGCGACAGACTCTCAAAGTAGTTTTCAACATTTGATTTCCTGTAGTAAAGGCAACATGGGTAGGAACGAGGCTTTCCTTATTATTAACCCGGCGTCAGCACAGTCAAAATATGCAACAACGACAGTATGGTTGGGTCAACAGGACCCGTATAAGAAAACTCCATAATCACAAAAGTTAAAATACATTTGATTTGTGGTTGTACTATCTGTATAATACGATTATCGTTATAAGTATTGAGTACAAAAAAAAGACAACATGATACGAATCTATCTTTATAATGACTTTTTTATAAAAGTATCACAAAATAATAACAAAATAGACAACCTCTGTCTTAAAATAATAAAATTTTAACAAAACAAACTCTTTTCTATAATATAAACTAATTTGTTACATGGTAATCAAATATTTAATAAACTAAGAATATTATACTATTTGTATCAGTGTCATACGTCAGCCATAGTATCCTTATCATCTGCGCAATCTTGGCAGTACAAAATTGCATGCTCACTGCAAATGTATTTGCTACAGCTCCGACAAATATTATTAGTTTTTCTATCTTTTTTGGCAGAACAGTCTTGACATCTCTTTCTTACATAAGGTATCTTCGCAGGTGGCTCCTCATCAGGTTCTCCTAAAAACTCTCTTATCCTTTTGCGCATAATTCTTGGTAATTGAATAACATCTTTACGATTGCACAAATGCTCACGAACCAGTGTAAGGCTTAAGTTCTTTAAAAATTTGCGCCGCTTTGACGTAGTGTTGTTATTCTTGTTATGTAATATGTACGCATTTATAACAGACATATTTAGAATGCCATAAAAAATCGTCACAGGCCATTTTATTGAATTACGGCTAACGTTATAAGTAGAACAAAGCTCGTCAGCAACATCGACTCCACCTTTTGTCACGTTATAAAATGTATTAACCTCCGTTTTTTTTGTCGCCAGTAGATTTATCAATACTAGCATCATGATGCAAGCTGGACATAAGTAACACCACTTTATTTTTTTTCGGGATATATGATACGATCGTGACATCTTTTTCAAAACCAAAAATCGACGAGTTTATTTCTTTACCCTTGGTTTTTGTGAATTCTGCGGGTATTTGCTTTTTATTTTTACGAATAGTACCCACAGATGTCAATTTATGTTTTTGAAGCAAGTGACTTATTAAGTCATAGCTGGTGTACCAATTATCGAATGTTACGTTCCGGTTTGTTTTAGAAACTTTCTGCACGAGACGGTCCACGACATCAAATGGCTTATTGCTTACATAATATGGGCCTTCGGGTTGTTTTCCTGCGTAAATCTCAAGGTTGACTATATAAAATGACTTTGAATCGACTAATGCATAAATTTTTAGACCGTACTTGGCGGGCTTTGATGGTATGTACTGTCTGAACTTACACCTGCCTCTAAATGCCAAGAGCATTTCGTCTATTGTAAGATTTTCTTCTGACATATAGCTATTGCGGCAATTATGTATGAATGATTCAAAAATATCGCAGATTGGAGCCAAATTATCTAATAATTTTCTTGAATCACGCGTAGTCACGTCATCAAAGCAAAGGTTACTTTGTATAAAATGGAAACGTCTCTGTGACATAGTCAACCTAAAGATATCTATGCCAGTACCATCTGATGCCCAAAGATCAGCCAAGTTTTGCCTCCCAGAGCGAAGCACACCAGCCATATACAAAAGTCCAATGAAAGCAAGAAATTCACGACGATTACATTCTTTCATGTAGCTGTATTTTGAAGGGTCTTGACAAGCTGCTATTTTAATTTGTATGCGAGCATTTGTATAAGCTAATATTTGGTCAACCATTTCGTCTGTAAAAAATATGTTCCAGCACTCTTTTTCAGATGAAGCATTCTGAGCTACTGGTAGAACACCTGGCGCTTGAGTTATAATATTTTCAGCCCTAGTTCGAACATTTTGGCGCAAAGGCGTCTTATGCCACTTTGTTCCGTCTTTTCCAAAAAAATAAGTAGTTCGTATCTGGCTTTCTGAAGAGCTTGTCGCAGTCGAGTTGGTATCAAAATCCTGCTGTAATTCTGATGGCGAAGAATGTAAGCGACGGCGTAGTTGAATCAGAGGTTCATCGTCGCTATTATTATCAGATGCATCTTGATCGGTGTCACTATCTTGGCTGCGAACACTCAGATACTTCTTCTTCAGTTTCGGATGTAAAACATTCGTGTTCGGAGTCGGATTCTTGCAAAATACTTAAAATTCGCTGCCGTTCACGTTCTTCGCTATCCATAATTGCAAAAGTTCTGAAAATAACAAAATAAACAATATTAAAGAAACAAAAAACATTTTTTTTAATCAGCGTAAAAATACGACATGAATAGTATGGTTGGGTCATATTTACCTTTTTAGCGTTTGGTCATGTCTATCACCCGCTGTGGCCGCAACACGACTGAATGGCGATATCCCGCACGGAGGGGGGACCGTTAGCTCCAGCTACGTAGAAGTTTGGCAACATCGTACAAAAATTTCTAGAAAACACGCTCATTTGAAAACTGCTCGGGTCAAATAGACCCAACTGTGCGAACGCCGGGTTAAATGTATTTATTACCTAATACGTAATGGAGTAAATGTCCGTCTGCAGTGGATACCATCAAATGTCGGGATTGTCGGTAACGAAATAGTGGACTCGTTAGCAAACATGACACAAACCGAGGGAATCCCAGTCGCTTCTCATTATACTGACTTTTTTGAACTAATTAGAGATAGAAGTAACGAAGAATGGGACACTTATTTTCAACAAAAATCTGTGGATTCCGGTATTTGGTATAGAACTACTGTGAATACACCGCCTAAACAGGCATGGTTCATATCTACAGATTTAAGTAAACGGGACTTAACTCTTTGCCTCCGTATTCGATCTAACCACATTCCGCTAAATAACTTTCTTTTTTTAATGCGTAAGGTTGATAGTGTTGAAGAGGTTGAAATTTTGTCTCTGGTAGGTTGTTAAAAAGCAAATGTGTTTGGCATTGAGTTTTTGATGGTTGAATTTGAAATTGTAGTGCGAAGGTTTTTTGTAATGTTTTATGTTTAAGTTTTTTATCTTGTATATTTAAATATATATATGTGGAAGAACAAAATGTATGGTAATTCGATCCCCTACAACAGATAGTCCCAATTGTACAGTATGTAACCGTTATGAAGATTATACCATCTTTTGATAGAATGTGAGAGGAATTAATGCTTGAGACAAGAACTGATCAAATACATAAGCTGTCATAGGATTAATTTGTTTTTTAAAATGCACAACATTTTCAGTTCTAATTTCTCTGTAGCTCATAGTGATAGAATTCTAAGTTTTGTTACTCAATCGTTGTATTTAAGAGAATTAGATATAAATTAGGCGAATTAATGTTGATTCAAATAATTTAATCAAACAAGACTGACGTGGTGTTCGATATGTAATAGAACTTTAAGCCTAGTTATATGTAAGAAAATTAATGTAAAATAATGTTAGTCGTTTGCAAACAAGGCTGACATAATCTCTAAGATGTAATGCCTATAAATAAAGAAAAGAAAATCCTCGTAGCTGCAAAGTTCAGTCGTAGCGCTATGATTGTATAATGCGGCTACCAAACTTTGCTACGAAGGCTACGGTGCTACGACTGCCTTCACTTGATTCTTTATATTTTACATGATTCGATTTCGGATAGGTTTACACCAAGATCTATATACTCTTTTCAAGAGAGTTTTCTAATCGCAGCTCCTTAATACGGCTTAAAAAAACTGTTTTGATCCATGTTTGTTTATGAATAGAACCCCTTTTCGGACGTATCTTGAGAATATTAAGATGTTAATACATTTTATTTAGTTATTCAACGTGCTACCCTGTGTTTACCGTCTTAATTACTATCCGGCCTAAACAAACATTGTGATCTAGTCTAGATTCCATCTATAATGTCGAAGTCCTATGATCAGTGACCAAGTGTTATCTAACCTAGGTTCCAGCTGTTAACTTGACTATTAAGCGAAAAATCTACGGTGAGAGACCTTGAACCTTCTTGTCATTTCATTTAAAAGTTTAAACAAGTTTACATTATATCTATAAACGCTATAGTTTCTTTTGTCTTTATAGTTTTTTTGTCTTTGTGTTAAGCGTCAATATTTCATATAGTCCATAGTTAACACCAGAAGTAATGAAAAAAAATATTTATTTTACATTATATGGAAGCGAAAGGTAATGAGGAAGCGATGTGCGTTCATTACAATAACAATATACTGCTATTTTTAAACATACATTTATATAATTGTTTACGCTAGAAATGAACTGACTCAGTACCGCCTTTTATTATTGTGAAATACAAAATCTGTCGTGATTTTTAAATTAGTACGTAGTTATTGCAATGCTAATACATGATTATGTACTGAATTACTTTACAGAAGCAGTAATGAATGCGTACTTGCCCTTATATCGTAAACAATCGCAATGAATCTGTATTACTTAATAAGGAGACTGCAGCCTTTATTTGTATATCTGTAATTACAGTAACCATAGTAATGACGTTACCAAAAAGTATAAACACACCAATAAATCAGCACCTATTGATTCAGTATAACGCAAACAAAGAAAACAAAGCTTTTAATTGTTTTAGAATTATAAAAGTCTTTATAGAGGTACTCTATTGCTTGACGATTTCCAGGCTTTTTATATCCCTACTGTTAGCTCCACCTATTGGCAATCTACATAACTAATATACCTGCTCCTTCCTTGACCTATCCCAGGACTTAAGAGACTTGATGAATAGTCATATCTAGATGGGGATGACTCTGACGCCGCGATAACGTCGTCTCCAGTTTATTGATTTGTTGAATTAGCATATTTTTCGCTAACCGCTTAATTCACCCGCCCCGAGGAAATCCATCTAACGGTTCGCATGCGCAAAGTTTGAACCCGGTGATACTGCACAAAAAATAGTGACATCGAAAGAGCCATCCATTCAAGCGGTAAGGCCCTTATGGCCAAGGTTAAGACTGGGTTTAGTTGGTAGGTCACGAGGGTCAGGGCGGCGCCGGGCTCGGTAGCACAGCTGCGGCGCCGCGCAGGTCGCCGTATCCACGAGCTTGACATTCTCGCGCCCGCTGGCGGCCCGGAAGGGACCACGCCTCCCCCAAGGAGGGCTCCCCTGGCAGGGGAGCGAAGGCTGGGGGTTCCTGGATGAGCCCCACATAACCGCCGGCTTAAAAAAAAACGTGACCTCCCTCACACTTGCCTTTGCGGTATCCTGGGTATAATTCCTGCTTATTAGTGAGAATGCTTAGATGGTTCGGCCATGTTGAAAAAATTAATGAAGATTAACGAAAGAGATACACAAGGTAAGAATGATAGGACGAATCGGTGCAGGTCGACCTAGGCGGACATATCTCGATCAAATCGAAGATGTCCTAAAGAAAGGTCGGGTCAAGAGTACTCGCAACCGACGAGCATGCATGAAGATGCTCGTGAAAGTGGAGGAAGCAAGAGAAGTGTGCCAGGAACGTAGCGCAAGTGGAGAGAGGTATTCTCTGCTTACCCCATTGGGAACAAGGCGTGACATAATATGTATGTATGTAAACTTGATTCAAAAATATATTTATAAAGATATAATATTAATTCAAAAAACTCAATAATAACCGTATTTCTTCACTATTTAATGGATGTTATTATAGGTACATATAAACCTTTCTCTTTAATCACTCTCTATTTAAAAAATAATCCTATCAAAATCCGTTGTGTAGTTTTAAAAATTTAAGCATACATAGGGATATAGGGACAGAAGATTTTTTTTTCCTTAGTAGAGGAGACTGAGAATCCATCATGGATACCAACGCAACAGGCAAGCAGGGATGCGTTGATTATGTCGGACCCCTGGTGAATCAAGGCGGCTCGACCACTCAGACCTACCGACTAAACTCAGCCTAAGCCTTTGGTCCTATTGACCCTACTGGCTTTATTGACGAGGGAGCCGCACCTCAGGAGAGGCACGGTTAGCGCTGCCCCATGGGGAGGGCATAAGCGCTAGAAGAAGGCACGATTCTCCAAAGTGGGACCGGCCTGTATTGAATGTTACATACATTCATATATGTCACGCCTTGTATGTATGTATTAGTGAGAATTCTCAGCCTCTCTCTCCTGAGGGGAAAAAATCGAAGGGGCCTCCGCAGCTGCTGAACCAGCAACCATGTCTTCCTTTTTTGTTTTTACTCTTCCAGAATTTACAGCACATATTTTTTTTTATTGTATTGTTAAGTGGACTAAATGGATTTTAATGAAACTATATAATATATTATCTTATACATCAGAATAACACATAAGTTAAAATATTTCTATACCTCTAAGTGATGAGGGCAGTCCATTGGTAAATTATTTTGTTTTATTTAATTATAAATTACCTAAAACTCTAAAATTGCAACCTTCTATCACAATCATTGTTTTTATTGTCATTTTAATATGTTTGTTTATTTTTATCTACCCTACAAAATCCTTAGAAGTCATTTTTAACCGACTTCAAACAAAAGAGTGTTCTCTATTCGACTGGTATATTTTTTATTTTTCTTATGTTTGTTCGCCGATTATTTCGCCATTTTTGAACCCATTTTGATGATTTTTTTAGTTAGAAAGATGATACTCCCGGAATGGTACCATGATGAGGGTCTGATGATGGGATCCTGGAGAAATCGAGGGGAATCGTACAATTTTATAGGCCGCGTTTTACATATTTTCTAAAGTTATATTGGCATTTGCTTCTGGCAATCATAATGTTATGCTGATGAGCTGATGATGGAAGGTGTAAGTCCTCAATTACTAGGAATTAGGAAATAGTTCTTTCAACATTGATATATGGATTTATACTCCTCTTCGTAGCTTTTATGAAGAGAAGTACAGGTTCACTAAACATTTCTTTTGTTATGAGCAAGTACCATGAGACCAGGATCTGATCATGGCATCCCAGGAAATCGAGAGGAACTGTCGAAACTCATGACTGTGACTCTATCTTTAAAACTCTTAAAATAAACTAATTTAATCTGACAAAATTGCTAAATTTCGTCGGTGCCAGTCAAACAAAATTAAATTCACTCACAAAATTAAATTCTGTTTTAGAGATAGAGTCACAGTCATGAGTTTGTGATTACAGGCTGACACCGACTCAAAATTAATTTATTATAGTAGCATTGTTAAAATAATTGTATATTGCTAAATTTTGTTACATTAAATTACATTTAAATTACAAAAATATTATGTAAATATTGTTTATAGTTTAAGGTTTAGGTAGATTGATCTGACGCGGGTGAAAATAAAGAAATTCTTAAGTTGTTAATCACAGTACTCATATTTAATTAAAAAACTTATTTCTTACTTTTTAGTACTTGTTGGTTATTTTCCATGTAAATCATAATTCGAATTATTTTGTGCTAAGTTAACCATTTTTTGGATTTTTAGTTTTTCTTTTTTCTTATGTTTATGACAGCACCCACGACACATGATAAAAATCCAAGTGGCGGAGGAAGATTAAAAAAAAATTTAAAACGAAAATGGCTTCGAATCTGTTTTTGTTACAAACAAAAGCTGTGCAAATATAAGTGACTGGGAATACTGGCACATCTTTGCACAAATATGTCGAAAAATTATATGAACATCCATATTTGAACAGACGCCATATTTACCCATTATATAGATACAATAAATGATGACTTAATGCATTTCTTTTTCAGTGACGTTAATTTATTGAATTAATTTGTAGTTGTTGCCAACTACGTACAATAATAATTAGGTAACTATTTTAGTAATGGCGTAATTGAGTCTTGGATTTATGCTTTCGTATTTGTGTGATATGAAATCTTTCTGGCCTAATTAACTTCGGTCTATCGTAATTTTCCATGAACGTTCTTAATCATCATTCCAGTTAATAGACGCCCACTGTTAGAAATAGATCTCGCCCAAGAACATCCATACTAAATACTACTGAATCACCATCTCATGAATCTGCTTTGTGAGGAGACACTCCAGCAAACCCAACTCCAACCTAAGCAGCTGTAAGTCCTGTAATGTGCCCAAGTTAAGGTTCCCAATTCTTCAGGTTATGCCGTTAATACTCGTTCTTCTGCGGATTGGATCACGCATAGAAACTCTGCACATAGCCCGCGAGCTCCATGACGCAGAAAGAGATTTTCCCGACCACGTACAGCAGTGAATTGGAGAATTCTAGTCAATTTAAATGAAAATGATTGGTGATATTTACAATCAAATAAGCAATCAGCTTGTTAGTTGATTATATACCTTAAGTCAATGGCGAAGAATTGTTATTACCATTAATAATTTAGAAATTAAAAACAGTTACTGCTTCAGATCTTACCTATAGATGTTAATTTACCTGTTACTATGCCGTCTGATTTATTATTATATTACGTCGGTTATCAACACGTGTCTCTATAAGACACGGTCCTTGATAAGGCTTGTCATATGGACTATGACTATGACTTTACATATGTTCAACGCGTAAAGACTATTTAAGCGAATACTTACTGGGTCAAAACTTTATCTACACAATGAGAAATGCAGCTAAAGACTATACCCAGTTAGATGCACAGAAGTGTTGTCATTACAGGTTTAAATACTTGAGGACTTATGGACTCATCTAATCATTTTGGAACATTTGTAGCAAGAAATCATTTGCAAAACAGTTACACGCCCTTTTTTTTTTAGAGGGGAAATGCATTATGCACCGTGACACCGTACTGGCTAGGCGCGGCCGTGTGTGGGGCTGATGGGTCTGACAAGACCGGCCAACCCACTAAAACCCCCCTGAGTTCCCTAGGCCCATGCGGGGCACATGGCGGGGTGCGCTTTCGCGATTCTACCGCTATGAGCTCCGGGGCCGGCTTGACGTAAGTCCGGCCGAGCCAGGGCCAAGGGAGGGACTGTCTGAGAACCCCTGGACAATCCCCCAAACGGAGAGACATCACCAGATGCGCACGTAGCCTCGCGGTAGGGTCATTAGGCGAACACCGCTCTTGCGTGTGCGCGCATTCTCCTATCTGTCCGTCTGCGGCGGAGAGGAGCGGCCTCGACGTCCTCCTTCAGCTCCCTCTCCACTGCCTCCTTCTGCGAGATGACGTTCTCGCAAAAGGAGGCGAGAGCCTCCCATGCCGCCTCGCCGGGGAGCATGGCCACGACCACGCTCGGCAGCGAGAGGTCGCTGCTTCCCAACGCAGCGATAAGGTCGCTACAGTTACACACCCTAGGTTTAATATTTATGTTTAGCGATGATAAAATAGAGGGAGCTAGCATAGAGAATAGGGGACATGTGACAAAATCGATTTATGAATGATAAGATTTAAGACTGTGTAAATTAAATTTAAGTAATTAAGCACATGAACAAATTGTACTGTCCAAGTCAAGGTGATCAGCAGTAGATATTCAAACTTTTCTTTGGTGTTCGTATCTTGGTTCAATAACGCCATGGAGTTGTAAATAGCATCTGGAATACGATCCTATGAGTTGTAAATTTTTATAACAAGTTTCCACATAGTGTAGCTGGATTGCCTTTTCATAATGACCGAATATTATTATGTATTTTCTCATACTATTATTATATATGCATGCATATATATACTCGTATATACATATTTATATTTATAACGTCACACAATGATTTATTTTATGTAAAATGTTCGCAAATTTTAGTAAACTCGAAACCCTCGGTTGTAGCAGAACACCAGTGCTTTGCTCACATCCTGTTGTGAGTAATTCCGATCACTGAGCTACGACCCTTTTACACTCTGCAGCGCACAATTTTAGTTTGGATTATTGTTTAAGTAAATTTAATGTTATAAGTCTTTGTTTTACTAAGTTTTGGTGTGATGAAAACGATTTTAAATAAAGATTTTATCTGTCTATCTATTGATACAGACACGCCGCTCTTGGAGCGTATAGGCCATCTCGCTTGCACTGCGGTTTCATTCCTGCTTGAAGTAATCATGGTAGGCTTTGAAGGTAAGAAACTCGGATGCTCTATTGTTACCTTGTTTTTTCTTTGTCATTTACAATGTTTAGTTAATGATTGACGATAAAACATATTTACATTGTTTCGTATACATTGGTATGGTGAAATATAAACATACAATTGCCATTAATAACATTTGTTCAAGATCAACTGACAGAACACTTAACTATAATAAAATTGTATATCTCTATAGTTAGGTTTCCGAAAACATTGTCTGTTTGTATGTTTCCCTAAATACATGATTGGGTAGTTTACTATTTTTAAAAGACTTTATAAAAAAGGTGGTTCTGAATTTTACTATATTGTTTTAGTTTCGTCGCCTCAGAATTTTTGATTGGGTGAACCAATTTTATTTTATTTTTGACATACCAACAAGAAATACACTAAGACAATGTTCATGGACAATATAATACTTAAAACTATGCTAAGTGCTATCATAATTAAAGGTTGCCACGACATTAACTACGAGCATATATAATTAAAAATAAAAGAAAAACGAAACGGAACACAAAACAAAAAAAATATATAATAGGAAACCACATGTACACAGGCGGATCAAAGGTGTGCGAAAAATTCAAGTACGTGTTTTTTTGTAACTGTACAGACTGTTACAAAATATGTCAATGTCGAAGTCGCTGCTCTGAAATAAGGTATTACTTAAATAATTTTGTCATTTATTTGATAGGTAGTATTTCTCGTTTAAACCGATTTCAATTAAGTCGAGTCCAATGGCGTCTTGACAAAATTATGTATGTTATAAATTTGCATATAGTATGTGCGCGATAAATATAGCAATAGACTGTTCATTCTCACAGCAGCCTAGGTGATCCACTCAGGGCGATGTCAGAGAAATTTCGTCTTTAATTATGGAATAATCTCTCTGCCGAAGTTTTTACCAGTAGTAGTAGTGTAACGGTGTAGCCGTTACATGTCTTATGTTGCCTATGGTTCACCATCGGTAAGCATTGTCTATGATATTAGAAATCCTCATGGGAATCCTGGCCGGTTTATTTCTTTCGTTTATGATTTTGGTTGTCATCAATGTCGCGTAGCGGAAGGCTACGGCTTGGGAGGGTTCTTAGTAGTCAATGCTCAAACTACAGTTGGCTGCTTGAGGTTGGTTTATTTAAACGATTTTACAAAAGGTATAAGTAATAAGAAAAAGAAAAGAGCCTGAAACAATATAAAAAAACTATTGTAGAAAAACTATAAAACTTTGGTTCTCTATGTCCGATAGAAAATTTAAAATTATGCGAACTTACCCTACAGCATTCCGTGTAGGACTCTTTCTTGAAATTTTTTAAATAAATATATAATTTCCAATATAATAAACAGGTAGTTTTTATGACATTGTATATAAATTATAAATTTGATTCGATTTGTACAAAAGCGAAACATAGAGTGAGTCAGCCTAGCTTATTTTGCTTTGGCAGATGACATATTTCGAATTTTGACTGACAACCAAAATCATAAACGAAAGAAATAAACCGGCCAGGATTCCCATGAGGATTCCTAATATCATAGACAATGCTTACCGATGGTGAACCATAGGCCAAAATAAGACATAGGCGGCGCCGGGCTCGCACTGAGAAAAAAATGGCTAACAAAGTGTCATAAAAACTTTGTTAAATAATTACAGTAACTGCAACAAAACACTTGACACACAATAACAAAGGTCTCATAGTGCCCTCTGCAATTTTTTTATTGTTAGAGAATTATTGTTCCTGCGGCTTCGGAAATCTGAATCAAAGTAACAATGTTTATTAACGTTGTTAAGACAGCAACCGCGACTGCTGTTCGAATATTAACTTTAGTGTTTATAGTATGACAAAATATCTGTAACAAAGCTAAAGTTGTTGTCATGTTATTTATTACGATGCTGGATGAACAATATTCAAAACTAACAAAATTTAAGATTGTTCGCTTAGCAAATAAATTAGTGTTATGTGACAACTTTCGAGTAGTTGTTTCGTTTTTATATACGCAGGACAGACCATTTCCTTCGCGAATGTTCGACCGAGCGGGCGCGTATTGTGTCGGTGTAGCACAATGGCGGAATATACTTTAAATCACGGTTGTGAACACTAATTATACTTCTGCTCTACTATTTAATGTGAATTTACAAGCAAGACAATTTAACAACTAGTGCTTAGATGTAAAGAACGGACATGAAAGCAGGTTGGGTGAATCGTTGGGGTTACCTACGAAATATCGAATTCCAAATGATCGAATATCGAAATACACTGATAATATTTTGATATTCGATCATTTGGAATACGATATTTCGTAGGTAACCAACGATTCACCCAACCTGCTTCATGTCCGTTCTTAATTATGGCAAAACGGGAATATTTATGGTGACAAAGCTAAATTGTTGGAGTAACTAATATGGGTTGTGTTATGGCACAAGATCACAATTGTTTTTTTTAACAACATAATATTGTTGCCGAATCTACCTAATTGTCGATTTCATTTGACAATAAAAAAATTGTTATGGTAGCAATTCACTATGAACGGCTCTCCCGGATCAACTTTTTGTTGTTCATTTAGCAGGATTTTTTTCTCAGTGCGGTAGCACAGCTGCGGCGCCGCCGCGGGTCGCCGGCGGGCGCGAGGAAGTCGCGACCGCTACGGCGACCCGGAATGGACCACGCCCCCTTCCGTGGCCGGGGGCGTCGTCGGTGGAGGGGACCGGGGGAGGTGGTAGCTTCCCCCGAGGAGGGCTCCCCTCTAGAGAGGGGAGCGGAGGCTGGGGTTCCCGGAAGTGGCCTTTGTGTTCCCGGGGGCTCCCTACATGCCTGAGGAAGGCCATCCCTGAGGTTTTTTAGTGGGTAGGCCTCCCCTTCTGGGGAGGAGAGCCCCACATAACCCCGGCTCGCCACAGCCGGGGTATGCAATTTAATGCATTTTCCTCAGGGAAAAAAAAGGCATGTAGGGAGCCTCCGGGAACATCAAGCTTCTTCCGGGAACCCCCAGCCTCCGCTCCCCCGTCGATACAGGGGAGCCCTCCTCGGGGGAGGCTCACTACCTACCCCGGTCTCCTCCACCGACGACGCCTCCCGGCCACGGAAGGGGGCGTGGTCCATCCCGGGTCGCCGTAGCGGTCGCGACTTCCTCGCGCCGCCGGCGACCCGCGGCGGCGCCGCAGCTGTGCTACCGAGCCCGGCGCCGCCTCCTTCGAGCGGGAATCGGCCATCTTCCGACCCCGCTCGGCAGCCTTCTTCTGGAGCATCACTGCTTCACAGAAGGAGGCCACAGCCCTCCAACCTCCCTCGTCCGCCAGCATTGCGCAATCATTGCCGGCGGAGACAGATCTCGCCCGATCTCTGCGACCAAGACTCGGCGCTCGGAGGCCCACGCGGAGCACTCCGCCAGCGTGTGCTGGGCCGAGTCAAGGTCGGATGCACAGTGGTGGCAATGTGCGATCCTCCCGTCCTATTCGAACAGATACTCACCGAAGCAGCCGTGCCCGGTGAGTATCTGAGTCAATCGGTAGGTGACCTCCTCCTTCCCGTGGAGCAACCTTCGAGGTGCGGAAAGTACGGCACCGACCGGCCCGCTGGCGCGCGTAGATCTGAATTCGAGGTGCGCACGCCAGGCCGCCACAATCCGTCGTTTGCCACTCGCGCTTAGCACTTTCGTGCGCGGGTTCCAGGGCTCCCCCATGTACGCTCCCCGGTCGACAACGCCGCGACGATACGTCGCGCGTACATGTCGGCCAGATGTCGAATGGGGGGGAAGCGTCCCAGAAACGTTCGCCCCTCGTACGAGATTGCTACGGTAGTGCAAGGTATTGGTTTCCCGGCTTGCAGAAATTTCTTTATTTATCCTTGACCAACCATGACATCTTACAACATGATTAAGTGAAACAAAAGAACTCAATTTATAATAAATTTATTTTCACAAAAAAAAAAGATACTGTATCTATATTGATATTACATTGTACTAAGTATTATTCTTTAAGTGTATCCTTTAAATTAATAATCATGTAGGACATAAGGTCCTACATGAGTTAGGTGAGGTGAGGTTCACCTCTGCTTAATTTGGGTAGAAATTCCAAAATTTATGATGTTTAAATGTCAGGGGCGTGGTATAAAAAGTTCGTGTGGAAAATATTATTGCTCCCAGAAACTTCTTAAACTCAGTGACTAATTATAAGACTCCATGAACTATATTTTGACTCTACACTCGGCGTGGAAGTAATGGACCGGTAGTACCTTGGAAGGTGATGCGAAGAACTATCCTCCAGGATCACTCACTGGTTTCCATAGAACAAGCCTCCAGAGGAACTTTCCGATGTCTGTGCCAGAGCTGGATCCGAGCTCATGCCACAGCCATGCAGACCGATGCCATCACTTCTTGTCCAAACCATCCAAATCGGACATCACTAATTTATCCAATACTTGAGAACTATGCAAAAACTTATACGAAGAACAAGAACACCGAGAATAATATAAGAATATCAAGAATTAATATTAAGATTAAAACCCGCATCAGAATTGAGGTAGCATTCCCTCGATTCAGTGCATCCCAAAATCCCAAACCGACTTTATTATTTTTATATAAGTAATCACTTCTCTGCACGTTGTGATATTGATTATTTTAAACTTTAATGTTATTTAGCCCATGATGGCCATAAAATACAAGGATATATTCCTTTTACTTTCTCCTCTCCAAATCTATTTCCAACCTTGAGGAGCAAAACCAGAGAGCTAAATGACGTCTGACATTTCTTCACAGAGCAACAAACGTCCTTATCAAGACACGTTCCGAAATGAGCAAATAACCATTTGTGTCCGAATTTAGATTTAGGATCAGAAAAATCTGCCACGTTACAATACCCTCCCCCCTAAAGGGTTTCGAGCGTAGTGAGAAACTTCGCTGCCCTCAGCGTACTAAGGTGAACTAAAAAAAATTAAGAGAAACTAAAGAAAACTACTCCACTAATACAACATACTTTTTAATTTACCATCTTAAACAATTCAAACCTAACCAGTAAATCGAACCTGAGTATGATGCTAAACGCCAGGACTGTTGTTCTGCAAACAAAAAAAACATCCTTACTGTCCGGGCTGTTTCTTACCCAACACTTTCATACAATCATCTGTCATATTTCACTTTCATACGAGTGGCAGCCAATTTTACTTCACATTTGCTGTCACCTGCAAACAAAAAATCCCTGAAGTATCAACTGTAAACCAGTGGTACTCCAATTTTCCCGTTTGGTATTAATGGTAATACCTAACCTTACCATGAGTCTATTATAAGCTTAGGTTAAACAAATAAATGGGGGAACTGAGTCACCACCAAAAACCACAGAGCACCGAAGTCACTCTGGAATTACTCAGGACTACTACGAGTCTCTGGGCAATAAGTCGCTAGTCACAACGCAAAGTTGGACATCTTCGCAACAAACACAAATAATGTAAGATTTCTAAAATCCTAACATTAATTTAAATTGTAGGCCTAAGTCCTAACCAACATACCAGCACTAATCTATAGTACTAACTACTTATAAAATATATAAGGTGAAACTACGTTCTGCCTTAATAAACCAACCTAAGTTGTAAAAACAATAAATAGTTAATCTACCATGCAAACTTAACTAGAACACAAAGTCTTGTGTTTAATGACAATTATTGTCATAGTGTCGCTTAGTAAAAATACTAGCGATCTGAAAAAAGAAAAGTCTGATTCTCTGATCTGACTTAAATGCTGAGAGAACCCAACATTTGGAATAGTCCAAAAAAAAAATATACGAAGTTTGTTCCTATACTTTTATATCCTTGATATGCCAAGTGCCAAGGTTTTTACCACTATACCCAACAAGTTCGTATACTAACGGCGACAAAACCTTTTTTACAATGCATTTCTCATACTTTGGAGCTAGTTTGGTAGCTTTGAACTTCTCCGCGTCACTCTGGATGTAGGTCTTCCTCCATACTTCCTGCCCTTCTCGCAATACTACGTGACGTCTGCGCAAGTTGTAATACTTGGTGTTTGTGGCATGGGCTTTTAGCATGTTGTTGCGGACCTTCTCGAACACATCCTTGAGGATTCCAAACTCTCCAGCGTACTCTTCTCTTGGCATTGCAACTTCGTATTCTCCCTCGTCACTGTCCCTATAAAACGAACCATTTATAATAGGTTCTCTGCCATGGACCAAAAAGAATGGTGTAAAACCAGTAGTTTCATTAACTGCGCTGTTTAATGCAAATTGAATTTTACAAAGTTGCAGATCCCACGTTCTGTGGTCATCCTTTACATACGACGAAACCGCCGTCATTACTGTTTTGTTGTAACGCTCAACCAGGTTGATTTGCGGTGTATATCGTGGGCAATAGTGTACTCTAGGAATATTATATTTCTCCAGAAGTTTACGAAACTCAGATCCCGTGAATTGAACCCCATTGTCGGTAATCACGGTTTCTGGAATCCCATGCACCAGAAAAACATAATTCTCCATATTTTTGGTCACCGCAGCACTTGTCGCGCGTCTCAACGGGAACAACAGTGTATACTTAGAAAAGCAGCATGTAATGACTAACAAATGCATGAATCCCGCACGAGATCTGGGTAGTGGTCCAACTAAATCCACAGATACTGCCTGGAATGGCCTATAACATTGTTTAGGTTGACCCATGAGTCCAGGTGTAAGAGAAGTTTTATGTTTATAAGCTGAACAAGTTGCACAGTTCTTTATGAAGTTGACTACGTCCCTATACATCCCCGGCCAATAGTACCTTAAACTTAGTCTACGGTGGGTTTTGAATACACCAAAATGTCCCGAGGTAGGTGGCACATGATTGTCAGAGATGACCTGATCACGCATAGGTTTAGGTACAACCTCCTTCCAATCAAACTCCTTTGTCAGCGAGTACTTACCCTTAGTGAGCCTAAACAATTTACCACTATCCACTCGATAGTTGGGGTAGTTCCTGGGATGCGTTGAACAAACCTGTACAACTCTATTGTACCACTCATCATCAACGTTTCCTGGAAGGGATGAAGAAATAACGTCGACCTTCAGTAAACGGGACAGAGTATCTGGGACAACATTGTCCTTACCCCTGCGGTGTTCTATGCTGAAATTAAATTGGGACAAACGACAACCCCAACGAGCTAACCGTCCAGTCGGATTTTCGAGTTTCATGAACCACTTCAGTGACGCGTGATCCGTTACCACAGTAAACGGTCTAGTACCTAGATATGGTTCAAACTTCTCAACAGCATAAATCACAGCTAATGCCTCCCTTTCGGTTGCACTGTAATTACGTTCACTCCTGTTAAGGGATCTGCTAACATAAGCTATAGGATGATCTTGCCCATCTATATTTTGGGTTAACATGCCTCCTATACCATAACTAGATGCATCACAATGAACAGCAAAAGTCCTTTCAAAATCAGGACATGCCAAAACAGGCGCAGAAACTAAACAATTTTTAAGACAATTAAACGCTTCTTCAGCTGCTTGGTTCCAAACGAATTTTATTTTTGTGCTGGTGAGGGCATTCAAAGGCGCTGCAATAGATGCAAAATTTCTAATGAACCTACGATACCACGAGCATGTTCCTAAAAACATTTTGACTTCCTTAGATGACTTTGGCACAGGAAATTCTAATATGGCGCGCACTTTGTCTGGGTCTGTCCTCAAACCACACTCATCAACAATGTATCCCAAATACTTGAGAGATTTTCGGAAAAATTTACTTTTTTCAAAGTTAATTGTTAAATTGGCACTTTCAATACGTTGATGTAACCGACGTAATAGTAATAAATGTGTTTCAAAATCCTCAGCCACGACAATGACGTCATCAACATAACAAAAGATCATACCTTTAGTTATATCACCGCAAAATGGTGTTCCGAACAGCATATCCATCAATCTTTGCTGTCGGGCAGGTGCTCCGCATAACCCAAAAGGCATAACCTTAAATTTAAACAGTCCTCTACCTGGCACAGTGAAACTGGTCTTCTCCTGAGATTGCTCGTCAAGTTTAATCTGCCAAAAAGAAGATTTAAAATCTATAGAACTGATATACTTTGCATTTTTGAGACTATCGAGTATCTGTGGTATATATGGAATCGCATAAGCATCACCCTTCGTCACTGCGTTTAGCTTGCGACAATCGAGACAAAACCGCCATGTTCCATCTGCTTTAGGAACCATAAGGACTGGATTATTCCACGGGCTTTCGCTCGGCATGATAACATCAAGTTCCAGCATCTTATCGACTTCCTTATGAAGTTCCCTAGTCTTTTCAGGAGACAAGGGATAAGGTCTACATTTGATTGGTATGGCATCTCCCGTATCTATTTTGTGCTCGATTAAATGTGTGCGTCCCAAACCTTTGTAATCAAACGAAATGTTATAAAACTGCTGAGTCATCATCTCCACCAGCTCCTTCTGTCCAGAATTTAGACTTTCAAAAGGTTCAACAAAATTAACAGTTTTATGAACAGAACTTGTAATAAAATCTACAGGTGCCTCAGAATAAGTAATATTTTTAAAAATTTCTGGCATTAATTTAAAACTCTTCCAAAAATCTACTCCGAAAATGACATTTGACACAATTGAGGGTATGACATAAAATTTAATAATATTTGTTATCCCTTGAAAGGTGATTGGCAAAAATAAATACCCTATAATGTCACAGATGGAACCATCAGCAACTGCAACTCTAGATTCACTTGTTTTTACAAGAGAATAGCCTAAGCTATCAAAGCGTTCATGAGCTCCATTTCCTATTATTGAAACTGCAGCTCCCGAATCTAATAATCCACAAACAATTATATCCAGAATGTTCACACTTAAATACGGCCGAGTATCATTCACATCAGGCTTAAACAAAACCGAAGTAACGCTATTAAGCTTAAAATATTCCTGTACTAAATCTAACCAATCATTAGATGAATAAGGCTCGACCTTCACCTTATTTTTACTGCGGTTCTGCCAAACTAGTTTTTTGATGTTTTTCCCTTATTACACTTAGGGCAAGATAGAACTGTATAACCCTCTTCACCACACTTAAAACAAACCAATTTTTTCTCCCTACAATATTTAGCAGTATGTGTATTTTTCTTACATTTATAACAAAAAAAATTATTTGCTTTATGGGCTGGTTTAGGCATATGGTGTGATGATGTAGATGGTTGCATCACCACATTCACCGGTTTTGGTTGTCTACCTCTATAAACATACTCGGGATTTATGTCAGATTGTTTAGGTGGTTCCATAAACAAACCAGTTTTCTGGCGAGCTGACTCAATTTTTCGACATTTGGTCTTTAAATCCTCAATAGATTCAATGTCATGCAACGCCAAAGCTTCAGAGAATGAAGGCCTAATATTATGCATCAAGATCTCAAGTTTATCTTGATCTAAAAGTGGTTTTTTAAGACGTGAAAACATTCCATTCATAACTGCAAAATAAATATGAGTAGGTTCTTCATGACCTTGAGTACGTGTGCGAATTTCACCCAACAAACGATAGTCATAATCTACAGGTGCAAACTCCTCAACCAGCAATGAAGTTAGTTCCCCCATGACGAGACTTTATCTTTAACCCCTCTGTACCATAACAATGCTTGTCCGGAGAAAAAACAAAATGCCGCTCTAAATAAAATGCTATCACTAATACCGAAGGCTGTAGCTCGTTCATTCAATAAATCCAAAAATGAGTGAACACTATTACGACCATCAAAAGAAATATTCCACTTCAAAAAATTAACCTTCGGTTGACAACCAGCAACCACAACATCTTCAGGAATGGAACTAGTGGAAGATTCCCCATCCTGTTTTTTGGTAGTAACAGTTTCCAGAGTTGCATAACAAGAATTTAGCTTCTGTCTTAAGCTAGATTTGATCTCCAAGTCTACTGCTTCCTGACACATTAATCTGTCTAACCTATGCGTTAGATGACAGTATAAAGCCTTAGCACGGGTCAACTGGTGCCGTTCCCTACTTCTCCTGAAATTCTCTAAAATATTTTGCAACTCCTTGACTTTTTCAGTAATAATGGGCAACTCCACACTTGGCTTGAGTTCCTCATCCATAATTTCATCCGGACTAAAATCAGTACAAATTTTTTTTAACTGTTTTCTTAATTTGTCAACTGTATCCTCAGGAGTTTCAGCTCGAATATTCACCTCATAAACTAACTCATCACGCAACAAAGAATGATAATATACCTTTCTAGTATCCATCCTTGTTATTCAAAACAAGAAAAGAAATCAAAAAAAAAAAATTAAAAAAAAAATAAAATAAAATTCTATGTACTAAGTAATATGACCTGTTCTTTATTTCTGGTGAGCACCGCACTATTCAGTATGTCGCACATTAAACCTATCCTTTTATGTCTGTATGTAAGAATGAACGCGAGAGAGAAAAAAAAATTATATCTCACCAACTAAGCAAAGATGAACCTCAACCATTCACTTACAATATTGTTCATAAACAAGAGAACTTATCAGTGTGATAAAATTCTATTAACAGTACACTATATTTATCAATATACACTATATAAGTATATATATATAATAGTGACTAATAAAGTCTAAAGTCAATCACAAGTATTTAAAAAAATACTAATACAAAATTACATTAGTTGCAAGTTATACTTGAAACTGTAATACAATAGAAATATAAAATAAAATGAAGTTACTATTTAAAAGTGAACTTCATCAACCACTAAGGTAACAAGCATGGTAGTACACTATGAACTTATTATTATAAAACACACTCAATATAAAGCACTGTGAATACTCATACACAAATGGATATCAACTAACATTCGTTTGTTATTTACTGACAAGGAGAAGAAAAAAAAATATTATTATGTTTCAATTTCCCAACAATTTCACAAACACAAAATTCAATTTAATTTTTAAAGTTAAAAAAAGAATAGATGTTGAAAAAACCCTCTAATACTTATGTTGTGGAAAGTGAAACACAAATAAATCCTAAGTCCATGAATATTCACAGAACAAAAAAAGAAAAAGCGATAACAAAACCTAAATAATCAAAAAAAAATTTTTTTTTTTTTTCCCTCAATATATTTTTCTTATTTTTATTGCTTCAATAGTACAAGACTGACCTATCATTAGATTTTTATTTAAAAAACCTGCTTTATTTTAGGTACACAAAACAAGTAAATTGTAAGCAAATGGACAAAAAAAATACAAAAAAATTAAACACAAAACACAACACAAACATGAGAGATGTAATTAATTATGTGTTACCCCATATAAAACACAATACATATAAATTTAACACTATGAGAGAAAAGTCAACAAATTAATTATCTATTTTATTGACTAAAAATAAAGAAAGGAGCAACAATATTTCCCAAGGAAGGGTAAAAAACCAATCTTCCTCCTATATGTGGGCGCCACTGCAAGGTATTGGTTTCCCGGCTTGCAGAAATTTCTTTATTTATCCTTGACCAACCATGACATCTTACAACATGATTAAGTGAAACAAAAGAACTCAATTTATAATAAATTTATTTTCACAAAAAAAAAAAAGATACTTGTATCTATATTGATTATTTTAAGTGTATAGTAATCATGTAGGATTTGAGAGGTGAGTTTCACCTCTGCTTAATTTGGGTAGAAATTCCAAAATTTATGATGTTTAAATGTCAGGGGCGTGGTATAAAAAGTTCGTGTGGAAAATATTATTGCTCCCAGAAACTTCTTAAACTCAGTGACTAATTATAAGACTCCATGAACTATATTTTGACTCTACACTCGGCGTGGAAGTAATGGACCGGTAGTACCTTGGAAGGTGATGCGAAGAACTATCCTCCAGGATCACTCACTGGTTTCCATAGAACAAGCCTCCAGAGGAACTTTCCGATGTCTGTGCCAGAGCTGGATCCGAGCTCATGCCACAGCCATGCAGACCGATGCCATCACTTCTTGTCCAAACCATCCAAATCGGACATCACTAATTTATCCAATACTTGAGAACTATGCAAAAACTTATACGAAGAACAAGAACACCGAGAATAATATAAGAATATCAAGATTAATATATAAGATTAAAACCCGCATCAGAATTGAGGTAGCATTCCCTCGATTCAGTGCATCCCAAAATCCCAAACCGACTTTATTATTTTATATAAGGGGTAATCACATCTCTCACGTTGTGTTGATATTTAACTTTAATGTTATTTAGCCCATGATGGCCATAAAATACAAGGATATATTCCTTTTACTTTCTCCTCTCCAAATCTATTTCCAACCTTGAGGAGCAAAACCAGAGAGCTAAATGACGTCTGACATTTCTTCACAGAGCAACAAACGTCCTTATCAAGACACGTTCCGAAATGAGCAAATAACCATTTGTGTCCGAATTTAGATTTAGGATCAGAAAAATCTGCCACGTTACAGTAGCCTCGTACGTTCCGTATGGCCATTTCCGCTGCAGGCTCCGTAGCAGAGCTCTGCAGCGGGGGGACCTCGCGCAGTCTTGCGACCACACGGGAGCCCCATACATGGCCACGGATCGCACGACGCCCTCGTACAGGCGGCGAACTCCATCCTCGTCCCCGAGATTGGGCAGCAGGCGATGCAATGCGCCCGCCACCCTTTTGGCTCGGGGGACCAACTGCACGAAATGCTCCTCGAAGCTCCTCCGGTTTGTACACCTACAATACCATATGGATTTCTACCTAAGTTTTCGAAAATGTAAATAGGGCACGTTTCTGAGCGTTACGTGACTTCTCATTTGGGCATTCTGTGAAAAACCTTTGAGCTGTACGCTTGAATAAAGTAAATGTTTTGCTATTGCTTCTGAGCTTTATTACAATATGCTAGCTTAGACCCAGAGAATGTGACCTAAAAATCAAATGATATTTTTATATTATTTAACTAATTTATAGAAGATATGTCTTTTTAATTCAATTAGCATTCCCCTATTAGTTAAATGTCTCGTTTCAAAATATATGATTTCGGTGTTATCAAATAATCTACACTATATTATAGTACACCTCGAAGAGGCCTATGTCCAGCAATGGACGAAGAGGGGCTGATGATGATGATGATGATGATATTATAAAGAGGAAAGATTTGTATTTTTGTATGTAACGAATAAACTCAAAAAGTACTGGACCGATTTTAATAATTCTTTATTTACACTGAGTAACTTAGGCTATATTTAGTAATTCAAGATTACTATAGAAATCTTTAGAAATTCTTATTAACACCAACCGAAGGTGTAAAATAATAACATAAAATGTCTTTGCATACTCTGCGAAGAGTAATGTCTACCCGTGCGAAGCCGGAAGGGGCCGCTAGTATCAAATATAAGGGTATAAGCAAAATGGTTTTATTTTTTTTCAGGAGGGAGGCTGAAAATCCTCAATATAGAGCACGAAGCGTGCCCAGGATTCCACTATATGTAATTATGTCGGACTTCATTCCAACCGGAGTATACTCAGCCCTGAACCTTGGCGATAAGGGCCCAGGGAAAATTGACACAAATCGTCAATATAAATATCTGGGTAATCTATGGAATCAACCCTCAAAATTTTTAGCAAACGTTGTTTTCAAACTTATATTAAGAACAAATAAAAAAATATTTAATTAACGAAAAATATTACTTACTACTTTCAACGAAATATGACATTGCTAATTAGGTATAGTTGTTGCTGAAGATTATTTGAACAGATGTACTGAACATGAAGCGGTGATTCTAGAGCGGACCAGTTAAAAGCAATTATGTTGTTCGAACGCAAGTTGGATTAAAACGATTTCGCATATGTTTTGATACATTGATGTGAATAGAAATTGTAACACATTTCATACTAATTTTCAAATGCATAATTTAAGCACAAGAAATAAAATTAAACTTGCCGTTCCAACGTACAGGCTACAAAGAACTAGAGGTTCGCTTATGGGCAAATGTATATTTTTTTATAACAAGATTCCACATAGTGTAGCTGAATTGACTTTTTCATAATTTCAAGGTATGTTAAAAAGACACTAATGAGTAAAAGCTATTACCGCTCCATTATTCGAGGCATTCCCTGACCTTACCCCCTATTCAATGTCGCCTTAAGCGACTAACCTTTCACCAAGTTCCTAATGTGACTTCCGCAGGGACCTCTATTCCCAACGAACTGTCTCTTTGCTAGTATTCTCTTTTAATCAATATTTCAATCGAGCCCTTCAGGCAACAATGAATATTCGGCAGAGGATGTGTGGATCGGAACGTATCCTTAGCGACTCCCTTAACCAATATATGCAGGACCTTCCAGACCTGTAGCGGCGGCGTCTGAGCCGTCGCCTCCCTTGTCACCCCTAATCGGCAGCCTTCTGCTTAGCCACGAGTAGGTTCTCTGTCAATATAGGCCGGTCCCACTTTGGTGAACCGTGCCTCTTCTAGCGCCTATGCCCTCTCCATGGGCCAGCGCTATCCGTGCCTCTCCTGAGGTGCGGCTCTCGTCAATATAAGCCAGTAGGGTCTCTAGGACCAAAGGCTCAGGCTGAGTTTAGTTGGTAGGTCTGTTGGGTCGAGCCGCCTCGATTCACCAGGAGTCCGACATAATCAACGCATCCCTGCTTGCCTGTTGCGTTGGTATCCATGAGGATTCTCAGCCTCCTTTCCTGAGGAAAAAAAAAAAAAGGGCTATTACAAAGTCAATCATTATTTAAATGATACATTCAAAGGTGTAAATATTTATTTTCCCGTATAAATTGTAAACACGTACTATTTATGTATATTTACATTGTATGATAACGACATATGTAATTTATTGTAAATGTTGTTATTACTTTTCATAAAACGGATAAGTTTCTTGCGCCCATTCATCTTATCAGCTAAAAAATACGTCCTGAATTGGTGGTAGGAAAAATAAAATTTGAACGATTCAAAAGAGCTTTCTATAAAGTCATATTTGAATAAAGTTTGATTTTGATTTAACTTATGTAGGTACCGATATGATTCACATTCGAAGCATCTCAAGGTTTCCTTTCAACTTTACATATAGATTACTAGCTTTTGCCCGCGACTTCGTCCGCGTGGAATAGTGACTTCCGGCAGATTTTTTATTTCGACCAAATTTGGTACCATAAAAACGGTCATTGTGACTAAACCTTAAAAGATAGACATATGCCGTCGCGGACTTTTTTTAGATCATGTATAGAGGAATAATTCTTTCATACATATTTTTTGTGTATCTTGAACCGTTTTCGCAGCGCACGCAAAGAAAGCCTTCAAAAATGAATAATTTTCCCCGTTTTTTACACATTTACCGCTCTGTCTTTGCTCCTATTGGTCATAGCGTAATGTTATTTAGCCTATAGCCTTCCTCGATAAATGGACTATCCAACAAAAAAAGAATTATTCAAATCGCACCAGTAGTTTCGGAGATTAGCGCGTTCAAACAAACAAACAAACAAACTCTTCAGCTTTATTATATTAGTATAGATAAAGTCTGTAATTTAGTGTATTCTCGTAAATTAAAAATATATGGAAATTATTAATATCAATAATGAGTTGTTAAAAATAATTCAGCAAGGAGATTTCACAGCTTTTGACTAAAACCATTCATACATACATACATATATGTCACGCCTTGTTCCCAATGGGGTAAGCAGAGACCACCTCTCTCCACTTGCTACGATCTTGGCACACTTCTCTTGCTTCCTCCACTTTCATGAGCGTCTTCATGCATGCTCGTCGGTTGCGAGTATTCTTGACCCGGCCTTTCTTTAGGACATCTTCGATTTGATCGAGATATGTCCGCCTAGGTCAACCTGCACCGATTCGTCCTATCATTCTAATTCCTAACCATTCATATGATGCGGATTTGTAAGCTCATTTGGAACTAGCTACATAATCCATTTAAAAAAATCGCATGGCCATAATGTTATCAAAATCTCGTACATACGAGTAATTGTACGAGGTCGATAGCGTCCTCGTACCTCGTACGGAAGACCACAAATCTCGTATTTGTACGAGGAACCCCGTACGGTTGGCAATCCTGGTTACAATATAAAATATACATAACTAAGTCCATAAAATAAGGTTTCCAACATACTCAAATAAAACTCAGTATTTTGTTCCTTAAATTTACTTTACTAAAATATAATTTACACCTTAACCTCTTGAAAATGGCGGCTCGGCGTTTGTGTCCAAGTGGTAAATACCAGTCGATCTGTAAAATATGATAAAAAAATATATATGTCAGTGTAAGTATATATATATAACATAATTAGTATTATAAACCACTATTACATACAGTCAATTACATATAGTGAGCAAAGGATGGCGCTATACACGCTCAATAGCGCCATCCCTTTCTATCTATTCTAACTATACTCTATCGACCTACTCCGGTGACTACACTGATTATAAATATATGCTTTGGAGTTATTAATTTTTTATTGTTTTTAATAGATTTTGTTTATTATAAATTAAATTAGAATTCAATGATTTCAACCAATTAAAGCCTATAGTATAGTGCAAAGAGTAAAAATCTACTTATAAATAATAATATCACTACACTAGTATAAAGCAAAGTCGCTTTCCGCCGTCTGTTTGTCCCTATGTAAGCTTAGATCTTTAAAACTACGCAACGGATTTTGATCCAACTTTTTTAATAGATAGAGTGATTCTTAAGGAAGGTTTATATGTATAATACATACAACATATAGTAGAGAAACACAGATAAATTTAGAGGTTTCTAATGTGATGTCGTAAATAAGCACGTTTTTGCGCTTATATTGCAAAAACGCTGGCTGAATATGGAATGTATAAGGACATTTTGTAGTAGGTATATTTACATAAGCATTGCACCCGTGCGAACCCGTCGCTAGTATCATATAAAATAAAGTCTAATAATATTAATAGCGATACCATGTAAAGTGTTAAGAAATTATTGATAATAATAAAAATTGGTTGTCTATAGAACTCCGTCTACTGCCGATATTTGAACGTGATAACGTCTATTACATGGTAATTTTTTCTGGGTGTAAAGTAGGCGTGGACTCCGTGTGGCGTCAGATTCGACCGTTACGGTGTTTTCGAGAATGACTCCACGCCGTACCAATTTAATAGACGTTGTCACGTCAATAAAGTAATGTATAACATTTATATTTTTATTACGTTGCCGTGTGGCGTCAGATCGGCCGTTACGCCGTTCGTGGACTCCGTGTGGCGTCAGATTCAGCCGTTACGGTGTTTTCGAGAATGACTCCACGCCGTACCAATTTAATAGACGTTGTCACGTCAAAATAATAATAAGAAAAATGTCGATAATATAAAGATTAAATAAATACAATTATCATTATGTCTAAACAATCTAATCTAACCTGAACAAATTGTTACATTATGTTGTTTGTGGTATTTAGTACCGTCTCTTGGACTTTTAAGAAGGGATGCAATCATCGAAAAGACGGTGTTGGACCTGACCCACGCTCTTCACGCATCAAAGACGCGCATCGCTTGCGCATAGGGTTGCCAGGCCATAAAATGCAGAAGCCGGACTGCGCACTATATAAGGCCGGACATTTTGCCCTAAAAGCCGGATATGTTTTCTTTTATTGCATACGTAATGTTTTTACGGCTGGGCTGTTGAAAAAAGTATTCATACGTAATGTTAAGTGGGGATAAGATTTTGCCGGGAGACAGCTTGCTCTCCGCTCGCCCTTGTCCGCTCGGGTCGAGGACTAGTCCGCCCATCGTCGTACGAATCGCCACTCTGACAAAAAGCCTGACAAAAGCCGGACAAGCCGAATACGTACATATTTGGCCGGACGCGACCGCCATAAACCAAACATGTCCGTCCGGCTAAAGCCGGACACCTGGCGAGCCTACTTGTGCATACTGGTATTAAAACAAAACACGCGTGCCGCCGTAAACAAGGCCGACGCGCTGTAAAGCCGAGGCAGTCCCTAAACGCATTATTGTATTGGATTCGAAGGGCACTGTAGCGTTTTGTTGTCTTATTCTTATTTTTCATGAGAATACGCTTCACCATATTGTAACGGTGTTAATTTGACAAGGTTCCTTCTATCGCCTTTTACGATACCCACAAAAAAAGGCGATAGAAGGAATCTAGTCATTACTAAGTCTACCTGACATAGAGCCGTGTGGTAGCGGCTCGCTAAAGAATACTACTTCCCCATATCTTCCTGGGGGTATCGTAAAAGGCGATAGAAGGAATCTAGTCATTACTAAGTCTACCTGACACAGAGCCGTGTGGTAGCGGCTCTCCAAAGAATACTACTTCCCTATATCTTCCTGTGGGTATCGTAAAAGGCGATAGAAGGAACCTTGTCAAATTAAAAAAAATAAAGACAAGCATTATTTTCTTAATTCCCCATATCTTCCTGTGGGTATCGTAAAAGGCGATAGAAGGAACCTTGTCAAATTAACACCGTTACAATATCTGATGATTAGTTTTTTTGTACTTGCAGAAAGAAAGTCAAATAAGCGTAACATGGATAAAACTAAAATTTTCTTTTTGATTTGCTATTCGTTTCTTTACGCTTTTATTGTAAAATTTTTGTTTACAACTTATTATTACAACAATAAGCTAAAAGATGAAATACTATTTTGAAGGTTCAATATAATATTTTTACAATCTCTGAAAATAGTAAGCTCACAGACACATCCATACTATTGATGTCACAAAATCGCAAGTACATAAAATTAAACTACCTATTTCAAGCACTTCTGGTGATATTTTTAAATGTTTTAATTATAACAAAAGAACTTACCCAGTCTTAGCCACCAACCCTCCCATTCTCAGACTACCGGGTAAGAAGCAGTTAGCAGACATAGCAGTGAGATACGAAGCACAACGACGGCCAGTAAACCCTCCAGATGTGAGAGACTCCGCTAGGTAAAAATAGGACCTGGAATGTAGAATATTAATATATATATATGTGTAAATTTTACTTATTATTATTATTATTTATTAACGACTGACAAAAGAAATATGTGGCAAATATGAATGCACCGGTTGGTAGGGTGCAACCTAGACTAACATGGACCCTTGGACTAGGGATATTCAATTAATATCGATATATCGAATTATTCGATAGTTGCCATACGATATATCGAAATAATCAAAATATATCCAAATAAATTATTTTGACAAAGAATTTTTTTATTCGATATATCGAATTATTTATGAAAATATCGAATCGATCAAAAAAGCTAAAGCTGACTCATAATGACAACCGAAGTAAATTATGACATTACTCAATGAATTCTATTTTGAATCAATTTCATTAACCTATATCTTCTGTGTATGCCGATCAACATTTTTCTATTTTTAACATAGATGAAGTATTCCGATATGAATATTCTTAATGTTGGCTACACTTATTGTCCGTGTACATAATCTGTGAGTTTCTGGATTCACACCGACGACTCATAAGTTCCTTTGACCATCTTCCAGCTCCATCGTCAGGTCACCCTGGTTACTTTATTACACTATTAGTATAACTATCTCACTCTGGTCTTTTATTAAACTTTCACATATAAGATACAAACAACAACAAACTGTCTGCTTTTGATAAGAAAAGGACAATATAAAATTTTTGTGAGAAATTTTCGATATTGAAAAAATATCGATATTTTCAAACAATATATCGAAACGTATCGATATCACGTTTCGATATTTTATAGCAATAAAATGTGTCGATATATTTTTTGAGTGGACACGCCTACCTTGGACCAAGTTGGTGATATGACGATAAGTGTCAAGTAAATTGGCAAAAATCTATCATCTATTCACACGAAGTCGCGGTAGCAGCTAGAACGTTCTATAGAACGAGAATGATAGAGATTGTATATATACTCGGCATGGGTACTGGGTTTTAGATTATTTTTATAAGTTATCCTCACTTCTACTAATGTTGTACCAGGATCCATGATGTGCATTATTAATTGGTGATGCCTATAAATAACATTGTGGAAAGCAAAATAAATAAATAATCAATTACCTTGCATGATCGCAATCCTGCGAATCGCAGCCGGGCATGTTGTTTCCACCATTAGGATAAAAGTCTACGTGGCCGAGAGGAGTTAAAAAGCCCAAAACACCAGCATTAGTATGGATAACTTCTGTGTATGCGCTGTCTTCAGCTCGGAGACGGTTGTCAGTGTTGGAGATAAAACCAGGCAAAGCAGCTTCCAGACCTAAAAGGGATGAAAGAAATCAAATTAAGGAATCGTTTCAGAACCATCTGTAAATTAACATTTTGCATTCAATAAATTTTTCACAAAAGGATTAAAAGAAGCTTGAGCTGCCTGTATCCAGTTTTTATGAAGCCCCTTCATCGAACATGCCAAGGAAAACCAATATAGGCTATCATTTAGTACAACTGCGATTCAACTATGGAATAGTCTATCCTACCACATTTTAAATTCTCATTGAACACTGTTCAAATATTGATATTCTATATCAATCAATACATAGTATAAAACAAACTCGCTTTCGCTGTATGTCCGTATGTATGCTTAGATCTTTAAAACTACGCAACGGATTTTGACGCGGTTTTTTTTAATAGATAGAGTGATTCTTAAGGAAGGTTTGTGTGTATAATAAATGCATAATATAGTAGAGAAACACTGATAAATTTAAAGGTTTCTAATGTGATGTCGTAAATAAGCACGTTTTTTTGCGCTTATATTGCAAACGCTGGCTGAACCCTACGAGATAGACCAAAATAATGTACTACAGTATTGTACAACTTACAAAAATCCACAAAAAAGTCCGCGATGGTATATGTCTATCTCTTAGGGATAACTATTTTTTCACTGCACCCGTGCGAAGCCGGGGCGGGTCGCTAGTTATATATAATTTTATATGTCTATGTATGCTTTGTATATGTATTAGATGGGTCAGTTCGTAACAGTTTTGATCATTGTCTGCGCAAAATACAGTTCTTTATAACTCGGTAGTATATTGTGAAATAAAAATTAAAATATTCATGATAAGGACCAAAAGACTATTATCATTTATCGAAAAAACGAACAAATAATCAGGTGAAGTTATTTTACAAGTTCTTTATGCTCTCAATTACCAATATCAGATTATCAGAGCAATCTTCTTTCATCTTTCTATTTTCCTTCCTAGTTCCTGATTAATATTATACGTGCGATAATAATTCCGTCTGTCTGTCTATAAATTGCGCTTTCACATCAAAATTACTGAACCAATTTAAATTAATATTAGTACCGGAAGATTTAAACCTAAGATAGGGCTTATGCCCTGTCTTAGGTTTAAATCTTCAAATTAGTGTTTATGCCGTAGCTTATGCTACTTGTTGAAATAGGGGATGAAAGTTAAAATATCTGAAACCTATTATTTAAGGGTTTTGATTAGCCATATATAAATACAAGTACGTAAATCCATAGTGGTACAGTGGTAACACTTACCAGTAATATAAGCAAGCCTTCCATCCAAATTCCTGCCGATGATGCCGGCCTTGTGTGCGCCCAAGCTATGCCCGATGATATGGAAGAAAGCGGGACTGGAACCAGTAGCTTGGTTCAGCCAGTTTATAAAGCGAGCTACGGCTTGCCCTGGAACGTGTAACCAATGTAAAGCCAATCCAGAAAAACTTAGTTCCAGATAAAATGTCTGTCGCCAGTACAAAAACCACTAACTAAAACTGCAGCACACAGCAAAACATCAAAGTAAGATATTGTATTGCCTAGATTGCTGTTCTCCAGTTTGGAGTAGAAAGTACGAATTTTATTTACTCATCATTGCACTGTAAAAGGTACAATTGACTTAATGCAGCAGGGTATCTCCGATAAACGGATATTTTACCTGTTCCTGCGTACCGTGATTTAGTTATTGTGTCATCCAGAAGCTGTTGTACTTTTAAGGAGTGTATATTTTAGTGAAATATAAGGCCAGTAAATAACAAACTGATAACAAATTTTTCCTAACCCAGTTCTTCAAATTAGAATAAGGAGAAAATATCCCATTTAGATACTTATTCTGAATATAAAAGGGTTTTTAAATGGTTAAAGACTCGCAGATCTAAAGATGGGGTTTGTTAAAATAACATGTTGCCCACGATTTCGTAAGCGTGGAATCGTGGTAGCATTTTTAATGACTGAGAGTGTTACAAACGTAAGAGTAGACAAATATAATCAGAAAGCTTCAAACTGCTAAGCTATCGGGAGTTACACGTGTTATTGTGAGTCAACCATAAAAACTAGACATACGCTGTCGTGGGATATTTTTTATATAATTTTAAGGAGAGCATTTCCGTCATAGATGATTTCTGTGTAGCTTTAACCATTAAGGTTGTACACGCGACGGAAGCTTAAAAAATGGAGTAACTTCTCCCGTTTTCCCAGCATTTCCTTTCACTGCTCTGCTCCTATTGATTGTAGCGTGATAAAAAGTATACTATAACCAGCTCAGGAGTATGAAAAATGATTGTACCAAGTTTCGTTAAATCCATCGAGTAGTTTTTGTTTCTATAAGGGTCATACACAAAAATTAAAAAAAAAGCGTTCACTTACTTTAATGCTAACTTAGTATTTACTTAACTTGCTTAGTTTTCTAATTTATGAAAATCACATTTATGTCCATTTAATTATATAAAAAGGAAAAATAAAATATTCAATTAGTTATTTAAATTTAACTTTATCATTATAAAATTCTCCTCCTGTAGACTGTTCAGATACTGAGTACAGATCTTTGGAGGGCAATAAAAAATACTTTTGTGGTTTTAAAATAACAGGTATTTTTATTATAATGACATGTATGTATGTAGGTACACACTTAATGAAGATTTTCAGAAATAAGTGTGTTAATTATTCATTTAAAATAAATAAAAATGTTGTTCTAAATTTTGACATCTTTCCTGTAGACTAAAAAATAAACGATTATTTTTTTCGTAACAGATCGCATATTCAACTTTTATTTTTTGTGTTGGTAACACTGAGTCACGCATCAGTTGCCGGTTGAATGCTGAGAAGAAAGTCCTATACTTTTTGATAAAATATTATCATAATTAAATACACAAGTTTTTGTCAAACATCAGTGCATCTTTTCTTAGTGATTTATTGCAAAGTAATTATGACTATTTCTTATGTTAAACTACTTTGGCATTATGTGATTTAAGAACTAGTTTATAACTGTGCCATAGTTAAGATTCTAACCTTAAAATTTTGATTGTATTATTTTTTTTTTGTTTCGTTTGTCTCTCCTGTAGAAATCTCTTCTGCAGATATCATGTCTACAGAAAAGATAAATTCTACAGAAGAGAAATTTAGACTTTTGTGTCATTCTTTTGATAAGTTGGTATTTAAATAAGCTTTATTATATGTCTTGACTTATTAATTTCAAGTATAAATGTACATAGTTTATTGTTTATAACCTTTTCACTTGAATGCTACTGAATTAATTTTGATGATTTAGAGTATTACCGACAAATAACTATCAACTTTATTCAAAACTAGCTTTGTTTTGCTTTATATAAAATTTTCCCGCGAGGTAAGTTGACGTAAGCAAAGTCACGGGCGTGCGATAATATAAAAATTATAACATTTTGAATCGATTGCGTGACTTTTATTTTGTGCGTTTTCTTTTTCGAGTGTTTTGTGTATGACCCATTAACGGTTATACAGACAAACAAAAATTATAAATTTTACTGATTGCATTTTTGGCATCAATATCAATCCTTAATTACCCCCTGATAGTAATTTTGGTACAGAATTGACCTCTCTACAGATTTATTATAAGTATAGATGTACCCCGTCAAACACTTACTCAATAGAGTTTGTTTGTCAGGATCTCCTAGTCTGATGACCCTAGAAGATTCCAATGCATATCAGTCGGTTCGTTCGTCACCAAAACGATATAAACAATACCATTTTCATAAAATGTTCGCACCTCCTGTAACAGTATTAGCGACCGCGGTGGCGTAGTTTATATCACCAGCACCAGCGCTCCAGTCCACGACGATCACGTTGACGTCCTCAGCCGAAAGGAAAGCTGTGACATAGTAAATATTTATATTATTTTATAACGTTTCTACAAAAAAATTATATAGAACTTTCATTTTAGCTGTATCTTATAAGGTAAGTGAAAAACAACTTTTACTTTCTTTATTGGTGACTGTATTACAACAGAGTAATAATTCTTGTCCAGTCAAAAAAGTGCATTTTTAAACAGACAAAAACAATTGAGGCAGTAGTCGAATGACGCAATTTGAAGAGATTTTACAGTGTACAGTCAAATAAACCTCTTTTATTAGTACACGAAACAACATCAAGGTCAATCTGTAGTCTCACTTGTAACGAATAGCAACGAATTACTCTCCCAATAATTAAAACACAGAGAACCAAGACCTCTTTCTTTTTTTCTATTTCCTTTTTAACTGTAATCAAATATATTTTAAATTATAAATAATTAAATATATTCTGTCAGATTTTTAAACACATCAGGAAAGTTCTACCTCTTTATTTTTCTGACAGTACCTAAATAATGATAAGCATCACAGTGACGTCACCACTGCTCTATTTATTAACTGAGGAACTTTTTTTTAAATATTAATATAAAATACAAATACACAGATAGATCGATTTTGTTTTGGAGAAACCTTGATGGCTGTATAAACTGGAAATACATAATATAATAAGGCTATATAACTGGCAAGCAAGGTATTATTTATAAAGCCTTCAGGTACAACATGTTGATTTTGATAATCACAAGTCAGGCCTAGTCCTGTGTGGATATCACAGTATCTGTAACTGATTATTGCTGTGTATTTGAGAAATAAATCATAATTAAAATTATTATTCTAACTTTACCAGAATAGCTTGCATGTACTTAATACAGGACATTAAAAAGGGTTTCGTAATCGAATATTCATCAAATAGGTATGAAATCAAGCCTACCTTTTTTGGTAGCGTAGACTTCTAAACAAAGATCTCTCTCTTCTTCCACAGTTCCCTATACAGGCTTCTTGTTTTCATCTTTCACTTGCGAGCCAAAATCGGAAGTTTTAATCACATATTCACACATCAATACTAGTTATATTCATTTACCCCACCGAAAAGCACTACCGAAGAATCCCAAATAAGGGTAATCAGCCTACATTCAACCATCATACTTACAATCAACTTTACAAAAAAAATGCAGATATATTCCAAGACCCATAAAAAAATTGGTGAATAGTAGAATCGACTAGAAAAACCTGGACCTCCAGGTTCGAAGCACACTACCGAGATGTCACCGTCACAGATACATAGGACACATACCTGGAACTAAAAGACTGTTCATCTGAGCATCTGCGCCAACCCTCCATCCGTGTAGGAGAACAATAGTCCGTCTCCTGGCATTGTAGTTTGTCATGCCAAGTAGACCATTGTTGCCGTGGAGAAGTGGCTGACTGACAGTGGGGTTTGTCCTATAACAGAGAAACTATAGATAGAACTGTATTGCTAAGATACCAATATATGCAATAGGAGTAGGCGGAGATCGCAGTATACTTTTTTTTTAAAGGATAGGGCAGCAAACGGATCACCTGATCGTAAGAGATAACGGTTGCCCATGGACACCCAACACCAGAGGAGTCACAGATGCGTTGCCGGCCTTTTAAATGGGAATGTGCTCTTTTTTTGAAGGTTTCGATATCGCATCGGCTCGGAAATACTGCAGGGGACAATTTATTCCACAGTTTAGTAGTGCGTGGCAGAAAATTCCTGGTAAAATGCACTGTGGTGGACTGCCAAGCATCTGGGTGATGAAGATGAATGTTTTGTCGCGTAGAACGGTGATGGAAACGTGCAGCAGGAATTAATCCGAACAATTCCTCGGAGCACTCCCCGTAATAATAAATATAAGTGATAGAGGATACATAGCGAAGCTACATCTCCACGCAGCGCCAAGGAGTCTAGCCGACATGTAATATCCGGGCAGTCAACGATTCGAGTCACTCTCAGTTGGATGCGGTCTAGAGGGAGAAGCTGGTCCTGGGGAGCCCCTACCCAAAGATGGGAACAGTATTCCATATGTGGCCGAACTTGCTACTTATAAAGCGATTCGATACTTCGATTATCTACTTGCTACGACCCAAACATACTTAGCTTCCTCGACTTTCATTAATACTTTCATAGACGCTAGTCGATTATGGGCCTATTTAGTGTAAGTATGTTCTTCTTGGTGGTCTCCTTTTTTTATTTGGGGGGGGGGGGGAATGCGACCCTATGCACCATGACACTGAGCTGGCAAGGCTCTTTTTTTTATGTATTATGGACAGGCATTTGGCCTCGATCTCACCGCCATGCCTGCCTATTCACTCTTGCCTTGAAAAGGCCCAGATTGTATTTATCAGGGAAAATATCCGGCGGGAGGGAGCACTCCTTTGCTGTGCGAATTATAAAAGTAGAAGCGAAACGCTTAGTGCGTATAGGTGGTATATCAACAACATAAGGGTGGAAGCCCAACTGCTGTCTAGTTCCCCTGAGGTGGAATGGGGATGCTGGAATCAAATTGTGCAATTTTATCGCACACTCTCCGAAATGCATCCGATAAAAGATGGCCATAGAGGCTACCTTGCTTTGGTGATCGAGGCTCTGCAGTTTAGCCTCTACTAGATGTGAGTCACCAATGAGCCTCCTAGCACGTTTCTCGATTGAGTCCAAGGCAGCCAGTTGGTATTTGGCAGAGCTGCCCCAAAGATGACAGCAGTATTCCATACACGATCGGCTCTTGGTCGTCTCCTACCAACTAGCCCATATTTTCGTGCATCCTATTCTACGTGTCCAAACCATTTAAGTATTTCCTTTTTAACTTTAGCCACTACAAATTTTTCACACTGAAAATTTTCCTAACACACTATTTCGCAATGTATCCTTTACTGTTACTCCGGCAATTTCCCTCAAAGCTCAAAGTATCGACTGCATTAATCTCGCTAATTAAAGAAGGATAAATCCTTCTTTTACCACACTCAGAATTCAATCCCATACATAAGCGTAGAGACCAATATGCCACAATACTTTGTACGATACGTCGGCTGAGGAAAACTGGACTGTATTAGATTTAAGAAGTTCAGTATGTAAAACAATTAAATTTTAAATGTAAGCAGCGATGTGTGATGCTGACCAATTCCTGCGTCCCAAGGAGGATAGCAAAACATTACCGCCAACTGGCTGGGTATTTTTTATACGGATAAACAACACTCAACCAGTAAAAGTCACGGACCAGGTCGTGACTTCTGCTGCAATTCTCGATTATGTGCGCACCATTATGTAGTTTTCTAGATCACAAACTTAATGTGTACTCCACCAATATGAAACGTTCAGGCGGCAGAACGTTTGCGCTAGTGCCCGCGGTAAGCGTGGATAGACAACTGCCTAAATTAGGTGCCACATTTAGTCATCGGATTAGTCTCTCAATCAAAACACAAGAATCGGGCAGCATTTATAACCCGTTCATCCTGCTACCCGCCATTAGTCTTCTTTCAATATCAAGCTCGTATTTACCATCTTTTGTAAACAGATCCTAGATATACAAACTCTTTCCTGCTCAAAGCATTCGTTTCCGATCGTAACCTTACATTTTAACATATATTCGTCTCTTTAATTTATTATGTAAAATAGTCACAATATATCAGAGAAGACAATAAGTATGATCAAAGTGAACTCACACTTGTAAATTCCAATCTGTCATTTTGAAATATTTTTAAATTTCAGAAGCATTTGAATAGCAATATATAAATTTTTGCACATCAGACTACAACAGTATTGTTTTATTTTAATTTGATTATGAAATCTATGCGAATAACATAAAGTTGTGAAATGGTTGAAGAAATTCATCACATTTGGATATCTGTTTTATTCTCCGAAAAAAGTGTGTATCAAAATGACATCTGGACCCGGCATTCGAAGTTACATAACACGTATATATTGTCGTCGAGGACTTTGCTGTCAGCGTCTGTAAATTACTATATTAATGTGTATTAAAATACTCTTTCATTTGTGTAGCTACGAACAACACGTCTTATCCAGCTGTACAAACTTACCGAGTGAACAAATGGTACACAGTTTGCCTGTCCGGATCGAATCTTGCGGCCCTCGTGAAGTCTTCGGATGTCATCCAATGATCAGCAAGATGGATACCACCATCTGTGTCCTCAACATACTGATACCGAAGTCCATCGTCTAACTTAAATAGCACGGTGTCTGGTCTTGGAAGGCCTGCAATGATGGAAGATTATAAGGCATAGACAACGACGAACGAGTAGTGACCTAACCTTTTTTAGAAGTTTTGTATTTATATATTCTTTTTTTATAAACTTTATATGTTGCCTAAAAACAAAGGTTTACAACCAGTGTGTGTAGCAGTGATGACTTACGGCTCTGATGCCTTCTAAAAAGGGTTTTTGTGAAGTACCACGTGTACTTCACAAAAACCCTTTTTAGAAGGCTCAAAGTCGCTCAGCGAGCTATGGAGAGGGCTATGCTCGGTATTTCTCAACGTGATCGAATCACAAATGAGGAGATCCGTAGACGAACCAAAGTCACTAACATAGCCCATAGGATTAGTAAGCTGAAGTGGCAATGGGCCGGCCACATAGCACGAAGATTGGACGGTCGATGGGGCAAAACGGTTCTTGGGCGGAGACCACGTACTACCAAGCGCA
This sequence comes from Scirpophaga incertulas, assembly GCA_036419045.1. Taxonomy (NCBI): domain Eukaryota; kingdom Metazoa; phylum Arthropoda; class Insecta; order Lepidoptera; family Crambidae; genus Scirpophaga; species Scirpophaga incertulas. The sequence goes on along the minus strand of CM071647.1, from coordinate 6,946,533 downwards.
GTGTGGGACGGCCACCTACCAGATGGATCGACGACCTAGTGAAAATCGCTGGGTCTCGTTGTTTGGCAATGGACCGGTCGCGCTGGAAATCGATTGGAGAGGCCTATGTCCAGCAGTGGACGGCGATAGGCTAAGATGATGATATGTTTTTGATTTTGTCTTTCGTCTTGTGTTTTGTGTGTCACATATTTTTTTTTTTTTATATGCTAGGCGCGGCAGATGACCTCCTCCCGCCTGATGTTAAGCGGTGAAAGAGGCCCAAATGAGATGACAGATAGGATAGTGACTTTACTCCACTCTCCTACCTGCCCTATCCCTGCCGGCCCAAAAGATGCCTCTTTTGAAGGAACCCATGTTGTAGGATGTAGGAAACATACGCAGGCAGAGAATTCCAAGTGCGTGAAGTACGGCAGAAGAAGGAATCTTGGAATTTCTTAGTGCGGTGTGGAATGGGGGACGTAGTGTACGGATGTGATTACGGATTGCTACTAAGCAGCAGCCCATTTTAGATTTTCCCAGTTTTTACCTAAACCGGCACGGCACATACGAATAATTGCCCTGCAGTCCGTGACAATATGACCACATATTTAAGGGATCATATGTGTATATCCAGATAAATAATCAACAGAATTAGGAAAGTACTTCCAAGCTTCTAGAACGACTTTCAAATAATCTCGTGCAGGAATCAGTTTAGAAATAACGGGACATGTTTGTAATTATTTGCTGTAATCATGGATTATGGAATCGAAAAGAAGGAACGATTGACCTTTAAAAACTGTTTTTTCTCGCAGGAAACAGAGGCGGTTTTATAGTCAAGATTTAAGAAGAAGATTATACTGAAGAAACTGTATCTTGAACTGAATCCGTAAACTTTCGTATGTAGCGTTGAAAGAAACGCGTATGCGCTCTACTGTCCCGAGTGCTAACAATGTTTTGGTCCCGAGAAATAGTTATTTGTGCAACAAGTGAGCAAAGTTGATGTTTGCTGCGCGTGCTGATTTGAGTCCCGAGCAAGCGAAGGATTCTGTTTGAATCACGAGCGAAGCGAGTGATTCTAGAGTAGAATCCTGAGCGTGTCGAGGGATTCAAAGGCACGAGATGCAAACAACTTTGCTCTCGTGTGACACACATAACTTTTCACTTCAGCAGCGAGAACAAATATCATACCTACTTTGGAAATATCACGTCAATTATGCCTGACACTTCTCGTTTTTCCGTGTTACGCATACCACTTTAAACAAATGTAAAATAAATTGTCAAAAGAACAGAAAAATAATTGTTAAAATATGTCTTCAAAAATAATAAGTAAGTAAATTATTGTTATTATTATTCCCTGTTAGTAAATTAAGCGAATTAAATAAAAAAAAATATTAAAATCTCAAGAATGTATGATGCGTGGAAAGGAACTTCTGTCAATAGTTCCGTTCCGCGCATCATTCTTGAGATTTTAATAAGTACTTATTATGTTCCGTTCCGAAGAGACATTTTTTTAACAATTATTTTTCTGATTTCTTGCCAATTTATTTTACATTAGTTTAAAGTGGTACCTATGCGTGACACGGAACAACGAGAAGTGTCAGGCAGATCCAATGTCCATGGGCATATTATCTTAGGGCGAAACAACATAGTCTGTATGGTTATCCCATTAGTTACTATACATAGGTTACTATAATCTGTGGTTAGCTTTGTCTCACTAGTGAGTAAAAATCGATTTTACTCACTGATTTTAAGCAGCAAAACCTTCATGTTTGAGCTACTGAAGTGAAAATTATATTGAAATCGATATCAGCTGAATTTAAGTCAAAGATATCATTAATTATATAAACCAAATCTATGACACGCTCCTAACGACATATTTTTACGTTCTAATTTTAATCTGACTCTGGATATACCACCCGAAGTACCGACTATTTTTCATATTCTTTTTCGGCTTATGCCGTCCGGTAGTGGAACTCTCTCCCTCAAGGTATTAGGGGAGCGCGAACGCTGGAATCCTTTAAGAATCAAGTCCGTGTTCACTTCCTGTCAAAGATTCCTTAACTTAAACTAGATATAGCCTATTGTCCTGTCCAATTACTGTACCCATCCTATATTTAAATTTCCTTTTAATATTTCCCTGGTCCTAGGTTGCCTGGAAGAGATTGCTGTTTAGCAACAAGGCCGCCTTTTGTACATTTGTTATTTTCTTTTTTTGTGTGTGAATATTTTATGAATACAATAAAGGGTTATGTTATGTTGTGTTATTTTAATAATTTATTTATTGAGAGTTAACAAACAGTTACAATATATATATAGTATGAATTAGTTTACAATATCCAAGCATGCTAATACTGTAACCAACAACGTTTTCCACAAATTAAAAAGAAACGAAAATTGTGCACCACATTTGATCTCAGCACCACACACGCACTCACACATACTCACACACATATATATACACCATGAACAGCAACCAATTTGTTTAATTTTTTATGTTTAATATAAAACAAAACAAAAAAACCGGCCAAGTGCGAGTCGGACTCGCGCACCGAGGGTTCCGTACAAACCTGCAAGGTTTACAAAGTTCGTTCATTACAATAATCGAGTCATAACTTTGTTAAGTGGTCTTTAGGTTTTAATTCCCTTGCGTGTAGTTGTGAGTTTCAAAATATGCGGTATCAATGGTTGTACTTTTGCGTTTTTGCGTTGACTTAGAATTATTTTTTTTTTTCACGGGTTAAAGGCAATTAGATCTAAGTATTTGATATGAATTTCAACTTGATAGCTCTACGCGTTCATGAGGAAAAAAGTAATAAGTTTATATTTATTAAAAAATATATATTTTGTAATGTAACTAAAAATTTAAGGTTTTCAGAATTTTTCCTTTATGTGTGCTATAAAACGTTGCTTCATGCAAATTTCAAGATTCTAGGTCGACTGGAAGTACCCTTTAGGTTTTGATTCCTTGCGAGTACTTGCGAGTTTCAAAATATGCAGCTTAAATTGCTGTTTCTTTTGATTGCGTTGACATAGAAGTTTGATTTTGTTACAGCTTAAAAGTATTATAGAACTGAGTATTTGGTATGAATTTCAATTTAATACCTCTACGCGTTATGAGGAAATGGGTAGTAAGTTAAAAAAATATAAAAAAAATATATATTATGTGATGTAACTAAAAATTTATGGTTTTCGTAATTTTTCCTTTATCTATGCTATAAGACGTTGCTTCGTACCAAATTTCAAGATTCTGAGTTCACGGGAAGCACCCTGTAGGTTTTGATTCCCTTGCAAGTGGCGAAAATTTGCGGCATAAACGGCTGTATCGTTTGATTGCGTTGGCTTAGAAGTTTGATTTTTTCACAGCATCAAGGGACAGTAGACCTGAGTAATTGATATAAATTTCAGCTTCATACCTCCACGCTTTCCTGAGAAAAAGGGTCTTGACAGACGGACGGACAGATGGATAAGGGTTCCGTTTTTTCCTTTTGAGGTACGGAACCCTAAAAAATCAAACAAATTAAGTTAAATATATAAACATATAAATAAACAACATTTAACTAATTAATATTAATTACAATTACATGATTAGATGTTAGTGCTTGAATCTTTAAGTAATATTCTTAACAATTCCAATTTAAAGATGTGGTTTGACTAATTAAATACATCTATGGATACAAACATACAATTATAATTTTTCAAAATGCGATATAGAAGACAGCGCAGTCCAGTGTACGTACGACAAACACTGATAGCATACAAATTGTCAACGCAGACCTTACGCTTAAGAGCGGATCTCGGAGCTGTGTATTAAATTTTACTAGTAAGGTCCATGCAGTCAAATTTATTGTTAATGTTACGAGCTGGGGTCAGTAAATCAAACGGCGGTCTACGAAAACACTGAACTTTTATTAATTAGCACACTAACAGTCACTAATCACTTCTTAGATGTTTTCGCACTGTATCGCAAAACAATACTCTAATATCACTTCTTAGATGTTTTCGCACTGTATCGCAAAACAATACTCTCCTCCCGGCGGCCGGACACAGCCTTATATAGTTCCCTAAGGTACTTGCCACTCTTGCCAGAACATTCGCGGACACACTCGAATGTGTAGTCCAATACATAAGCGCGTAGGAATGACGTCGCGCGTTCGAGACGTTTCGAGTATAACTGTCTCTTCCTTGTGCTATCCTTATCCTTAGGGTCAATTTCTACTTGCCAGTAGCCACTTTTTAAATCTAACGTGCTGAACCACTTCACTCCGGTAAGCATATCAAGCGTGTCATCAATCCTGGGTAATGGATAGCTGTCCTTCTTTGTGATGTCGTTCAGGCGGCGGTAGTCAACACAAAAACGCATGCTGCCATCCTTTTTCCTTACAAGCACCACGGGTGAAGACCATGGGCTGGACGAAGGCTCTATAACACCTTGCTTCACCATTCCTTCAATCATGGTCTCCACTTCCTTTTCCCGTGCTATCGGTAGTCTTCTTGGTCGCTGGCGGATAGGCAATTCGTTCCCAGTGTTAATTCTGTGTTGAACTAAACTCGTCTTCCCAATGTCCTCGTCGTTAGTAGAGAAAACATCAGCGTACTTGAGTAACATCTTCTTAGCCTTGTCTATCTGTTCCTTAGACAAAACGTCTCGACAGTCTTCCAAAAGTTTTGACACGCTGATTCCTTCATTATTGTTGACGTTTGTATGAGTCGTGTCTTGACAACGACGCAACCAGTCTACCTCCCCAGCTCGTAATATTAATAATTGCGTACAAAATATTCATCTCCAGGTACCTACGTCTGTCCTCCAAAGACAACATTTTATACTTCTTAAGAAGCTGCGAATAATAAAAACGTGATAAATACGAGTATTTGTACCTAATTTACAAGTTTTATGTTAGTTTTAGTATTTCATCCTTGGGTGATGGAAAATCGGTGTTGTTGTCATCAGACAATCACACACCGAACCTGGACCCTTCTTGCTCCTTCAAACACATCCATTTCTACTGGAAATTTCTTTGCAATATAGTAAGTACTCTGTGTAATCTGTGTTGCAAAAAAAAATAACTCATTATCTATCTATATCATTCAATGACTTATTTCTTTATTACATATTTTATCGTCATCGGATCTGGAGACGTATTTTTGAATCATTAGATGTGAATTTGGAATTCGAATACGAATACAAATCGTGCGCGAAATTATTTTATACTGCTTACAATTTTATAGATTTTTGAATTACTCGAATTCAGTGTTGTCATTAAAAACAAATTCATAATTAGATTCCGTTTCACACAAAAAAAAAATAACAACAACAAAAATTAAAATATATGTACTCAAACAATATTTACTTATTATTATGTACCTACTAGCTGTTGACCGCGACTTCGTTCGCGTGGACTTCAGGTTCCTAAAACCTCAAAAATTGTAGCCTATGTGTTATTCTGATGTATAAGCTATATTGTGGTAAAGTTTCATTCAAATCCATTCAGTAGTTTTTACGTGAAAGAGTAACAAACATCCATACTTACAAACTTACAAACTTTCGCCTTTATAATAGTAGTAGGATTTACAAACTTTACATTAACCAGAGTAAATTTATTACTGTCAACGTCACTTCAGCATTGGATATTCTACTAGTAGAAATCAAAAACGAGTGGGTTGAACGACTCGTTGCACAATGCACGAAATGAAAGTTCAGGAATAGTGAATTCCATAATTCGTATACGAATCTCACATTTTCGAATGCGAATTGGTTTTCTATTGTTTCAAAAATTCGTCTCCTGCTCTATAGCTAACAACTTACTCGTATGTGTTAATAAGACATGTCAAGATAGCCTGATTGATTAGAGCAAATAAAAACAAGTTAATCGTCACAAAATTACTTTTTATTATCTGACACGTGTTTTAATCTATAGGATTAATGAGCACATGTGTAACTAATTATTATTATATTAATTGCAAAATTTCCTATAATACGTTGTGACGTTTTGAAAACAGCCGAGGCAACAAATATGGCCCATGAGGCGTTTTTTTTCAAGGTCTTGCCAACAGCCTTCATCTTGTATTCTAATCACTACATTGAGATCGACGCCCAAGACACACAGACTGGCATGATAATCGAGGTTAATTTATTGACCCTTCTTTTTCGTTCAAGAGAGCAGAGGCTAATGGCCGTTTTCACCAACCTTGTCTTAGCTTAGGCGACACCTAAGTGACACGCTGTCACTTTTTGTATTAACTGAAAAGAGTGAGACAGCATGTCTCTTAGGAGTCACCTAAGCTAAGACAAGGTTGGTGAAAACGGCCATAAGACTCTCATGGCTACCACCGCAACCTAAGTACCACAATGGTTACGTCGGACTCCAGATCGATGACCTAACCCCTCGCCTTTCACTGACGAGAACGAAAGACAAAGGTTATGCCAAAATCCAAACGATTATACGATATATTTCTTACTTTCCATCAAGTTGAGGATAAAATTAGTTCTAGACTTGATTGAAACGCAATTACCTGACACAGCCAAGATGAAAGCGCTAAACACTATTACACCTTTGCACACAGCCATTTTCAAACAGATTTCGTGTTACTAGAACCTTTAGTTTTTAAATAACATCTTTATCTTATCACGCATAAGATTGATTTTCAATTATCTGCTTAGTTTTGTTATTGTGACGTATACTTAGATTTAAAGAATGCCTATATAGATAAAATAAGTGTAAATACGAAAACAGTTATGACTTCGCTTTTATATCTTTGAATTTTCATTCTTGGCGGCAATTGTTAACACCATGGTAAAACCATGGTACTATGTACCATATGTGGTTATGTCGGACTCCAGATCGATCGGATGCGGCTCGACCAATGTGACCAACCGACCAAACTCAGTCTAAGTCTTCGTCCTAATGACTTGTAGTGAGAGCAACCTATCCTTAGGAGAAACCTTTCCTTCATTTAAAGACATTAAAGTAAGTGACTATCTAAATGATCACAGTATTTAGGAATAGGGACACTATTCATAGAGCCAGGTTTGGTAAGAACATTATTTATAATATTGTATTATTTTTATATCTGTATGTAAACATACATACGACTGTAATCGTATTAGGTATGATTGTATCTTATACTATATTGTATTTTTATATTATATTAATGTAATTATTAACATTGTAAAGAGGAGATAAAAAATAGACCTTCAGAGTTTCTTGCCTGTTCTTCTCGAGAAGGCTCTCCCAATTTCCGAACAGGTGTCGAGTGTTTTTTTTTATTTTTTTCCTTATTCGTAGGTACGGACAAGGTTTTTGTTTTTTTTTTTAAGCTTTGTTTTTTTTTGTTTTGTCTGTTGACGTCAATAAGTGCCTGTAAAGGTCTATGTTGAATAAAGATTATTTTGATTTTGATTTTCATTTTTGATTAATATAATGTGTAGTAATGAAAGGGACTAAACAAAAAGACATTGAAAAGTTTGTGTAAGTGTTAGGTAGGTAACCGTTTCTTTTGTGTACAAGCAGATTAACTAAGTTTACAATAAATATATCCGCCGACTTACGTCAGAGTGGTCTTCACAGCATCGAATGATAGTCTTTGGGGAATAAATGTCATTCCTCTTCGCCGCTTGAAACCACATTTTTCTCAGTTTTGAGTCAGAAGGTCCAGTCAAAAACAATTTATTAGGAATCTTATTTGAAGTAGATGGACACATTGGCACAAAACATACGTCCATACGGTTTTTTTTTTCAGAGTATCAATGGCATAGTTATGATCATCTGATGTTGATGGATAGTCCATTGTAATTTTTACAAAATAATACCTTGAAAGTGGAGATAAATGCAAAAACAACTAAAGCCAGCAATGACCCGCGCAGTACAATCAGTGAGCCAGTGACAATGACAGACAGGAGTGACGTCATACGAACTACAGGTCCGTTTTCGCGTGAAAATTTACATTGACAATTTTAAACCGCATTTTTTTCAGTAATATACAGTCTTTTAATTTTTTAATATACTTGTGGTCTATTCTACGTGGAGTTCTTTAAAATGAACACAAAAATAAAAATATTGCATCTTCCCTATTTAAACTAAAAAAAATATATAAATTCAGTAATATACAGTCTTTTAATTTTTTAATATACTTGTGGTCTATTCTACGTGGAGTTATTTAAAATGAACACAAAAATAAAAATATTGCATCTTCCCTATTTAAACTAAATAAAATATATAAATATATATAAAGCTAGAGGTTCGTTTATGGGCAAATGTATAAATTTTTATAACTTATATATGTATACAATTTTTCCCTAACACTGCGCATGTCGTTATAATATGAATTTATAGGAGGTCACCTACCGATTGACTCAGATACTCACCGGGTACGGCTGCTTCGGTGAGTATTTGTGTCGAATAGGACGGGAGGGATCGACACATTGCCACCACTGCGCATCCGACCTCGACTCGGCCTAGCACACGCTGGCGGAGTGCCCCGCGTGGGTCTCCGAGCGCCGAGTCTTGGTTGCAGAGATCGGGCGAGATCTGTCTCCGCTGGCATTGATTGCAGCAATGCTGGCGGACGAGGGAGGTTGGAAGGCTGTGGCCTCCTTCTGTGAAGCAGTGATGCTTCAGATGGAGGCCTCCGAGCGGGGTCGGGAGATGGCCGATCCCGCTCGAAGGAGGCGGCGCCGGGCTCGGTAGCACCACGCCCCTTCCGTAGCCTCCCACGAGGAGGGCTCCCCTGTATCGGCGGGGGAGCGGAGGCTGGGTGTTCCCGGAAGTAGCTTGGTGTTCCCGGGGGCTCCCTACATGCCTGAGGAAGGCCATCCCTGAGGTTTTTAGTGGGGCTCTCCTCCCCAGAAGGGGGAGGCCTACCCACTAAAAACCTCAGGGATGGCCTTCCTCAGGCATGTAGGGGGCCCCCGGGAACATCAAGCAACTTCCAGGAACCCCCAGCCTCCGCTCCCCTGCCTAGAGGGGAGCCCTCCTCGGGGGAGGCTACTACCTCCCCCGGTCTCCTCCACCGACGACGCCCCCCGGCCACAGAAGGGGCGTGGTCCATCCCGGGTCGCCGTAGCAGTCGCGACTTCCTCGCGCCCGGCGGCGACCCGTGGCGGCGCCGCAGCTGTGCTACCGAGCCCGGCGCCGCCTTCTTCGAGCGGGATCGGCCATCTCCCGACCCCGCTTGGCGGCCTCCTTCTGGAGCATCACTGCTTCACAGAAGGAGGCCACAGCCCTCCAACCTCCCTCGTCCGCCAGCATTGCCGCAATTAATGCCGGCGGAGACAGATCTCGCCCGATCTCTGCGACCAAGACTCGGCGCTCGGAGGCCCACGCGGGGCACTCCGCCAGTGTATTACTGCCCAAGTTTCGCTGCCATATGTGAGGACCGGTCTGATCATGCTCCTATAGACTAAGCCTTTGAGTTTCACAGGCATTCGTTTATCACAGGTTACGCCAGCCACTTCTCGCCATTTAAGCCAGGCAGCTGCTATACGATGTTGAATGTTTACATCTACATTTCCAGAAGAGTGCAACATTGAGCCCAAGTATTTATATTCGTCACACTTAGTCACTTGTTGTCCGTCGATGATTAGAGGGTCGTGTGCTGAAATGGGATCGTTGCAAACCATGTATTGTGTCTTCGAAACACTCAACATCAAGCCACCCCTTGGCAGCGAGACTTCTTATTAAATATTAATAAATTAAAAATTTTAAACTTATATTAAACAATTATTATGTACGTAATAAACTAACCATTCACGATTTTGTAGAAAGATATATTGAAAATCACAACAGTAGCATCTTTGGCGTGCAAAAATGATAGTGAAAATTCCATTTGAAGAATAAATTTTATATATTGCTTTTTTACAAAAAGAATGTAAATATTCATGCAAGTTTTCGTGCTGGAAAGGGGAAAAATAAATAAAGCCTTATAAACTCATCAGCGCTATCATTTATTTATTACAATCATTATGTGTTTTTGAACAGTTAATTTATAAAGATTATTTACGAGTGGCTGCGACACATTCTTGCTCGCACATACTTTTTAATATTCACACAATAGCTGTGGTTAATTGACATTCAAAATTCCGTTTCCTCGGTTTTGTGATTGCGATGCCAGCTGTCAATATTATAATAAAAAGTTTTGATTGAGCTTGTAAATTTGTACAATAAAACAAGAGAAATTTATTTATTTATCAACACGCAGGTATACACAAAGAAATGGTCTCAAGCCAAGTATATTATCCCCTGGAGTAAGGCGGTGCTGCGTTCGTCTCCAAATAGTAAATGCCTGTTGCCCTATAAAAAAGAAGAAAAAGTCAATCACCTAGGTCCAAAAATACAAGGCAACAAAATCATAGATACATTTTTTTCCGGTATTCAAACAGATTACTATCACAATGATATCATAATGATGATATTAAATTCATATTATTACAATAATTATTGAAAATTAAAAAGTAAACATAAATGAAAATAAATATACAAAAATCGCCATCGGCATCGGTCGCCATCTCTGAGGTCCCGGATTTGCGTTTCGGTGGGACAAGAAGTTTGTGTATACAGGGTTACCTGGTAAGTCGTGCGAACCCCGTTAGGGGGTCGTGGTTCCCACCATTTCTAACAGATTTCCCCTTGGAACCCCGCCCCCCAACTTAACCCTTTTCAAGTTATAAGGCTTCAAAGACTTTTTTGAAAAAATTACCGATTTTTGTCTATTGGCCCATTTTTTTTTGTTTATTATAATTCAAATATTTAGTTTTATACTATTTTTGTGTAGCAGATTAGTTTGTTCATCATAATGCAAAAATAAAATAGAGTGACCTCAACTAAATAGGTTGTAGATAGAAGATTGATAGTTATAGCATCAAACAAAAATCAGTACAAATCAAACTTCAACCAGCAATAGTAAAAAAAAATCTATGACACGTAGGCTGCAGACACCTTTAAAAATATCTACGTTTCATTAGCTATTCAACAAGGTAATACAAGGTAGGCTGCTATTAGATTTCTTGGAATAATCTTTGGTGAAAGTCCTAAAAGGAGTAGTGAAATTAATGTAAATCCAATCAAATGGTCCAATCAAATGGTTTGATATTATGCCATCCACACATTTACGCTGAATCTTCTTTGAGGTCCTCTTGGTCGCTTCTTATTGGGATTTCCCTGTTGTTTGGGGCCCAATAATGAGCGTTATGGTAATTAGTGATCCCATCTTTGTCAAATTTAGACTCGTCTGTCCACAAGATGTTTTTTAAAAAATGGATGGATCTTCCAAATCGGCGTGAGCATAAATCGGCAAAAATCTAGCCTCCTCACTGGATCCCCTTCCTCTATAACATTACTTACCCCTGAATCTTATTAGAAACATGTGGTTTCAACACGACGGTTGCCTGGCACATTATAGCAGATGTGTCCGAGAATGGTTAGACACAAACTATACCAATAGGTGGATCGGGAGAGGTGGACCTATACCGTGGCCAACGTGGAGAAGCCCAGACCTGACCCCCATGGATTTTTATGTATGGGGGCACATGAAAAGCATAGTATACGACGAAAACCACCCAATTGAGTCTGTAGACGTGTTAAAGGAAAAGATTTAATGGCAGCAGATCAAATAAGAAGAGGTTTAACAACATCGGTGGTTAAAAGTGGACTTAGAAACAGAATGCGGAGTGTGTGTGCGAAAACAGAGGTGGACATGTTGAACACGAAAGATAAAATAAAATACATTTGTTTAACCTAATTTAAATTGTTTTATTTTATTTTGTAACATAATTGAAAATTACATTAATTTCACTACTCCTTTTAGGACTTTTACCAAAGATTATTCCAAGAAATCTAATAGCAGCCTACCTTGTTATACTTGTTGAATAGCTAATGAAACGTAGATATTTTTAAAGGTGTCTGCAGCCTACGTGTCATAGATTTTTTTTACTATTGCTGGTTGAAGTTTGATTTGTACTGATTTTTGTTTGATGCTATAACTATCAATCTTCTATCTACAACCTATTTAGTTGAGGTAACTCTATTTTTATTTTGCATTATGATGAACAAACTAATCTGCTACACAAAAATAGTATAAAACTAAATATTTGAATTATAATAAACAAAAAAATGGGCCAATAGACAAAAATCGGTCATTTTTTCAAAAAAGTTTTGAAGCTTTATAACTTGAAAAGGGTTAAGTTGGGGGGCGGGGTTCCAAGGGGAAATCTATCAGAAATGGTGGGAACCACGACCCCCTAACGGGGTTCGCACGACTTACCAGGTAACCCTGTATATATATATCCCAACTAATATTATAAATACTGAAGTAACTCTGTCTGTCTGTCTGTTACGCTTTCCCGCATAAACCTCGCAACCGATTTTGATGAAATTTGGTACAGAAAGATCTTTAGACCCTGAGACAGAACATAGGCTACTTTTTATTTCGTAAAAAGGGATGAAGGGGTTGAAATAGAGGTTGAAAGTTTGTATGGGATTTCTTAATTTTAAAAGATAAAACCATGAAACTTTATATTTAAGCACTTGATAAGAAATCATTAAACATTTCTGTATTGAGTTGATTGTTGGCTCTTGGTGGAACTTATTATACATGTTGAATAAAACTCTTGTACTGTTCCACTAATTTTAATTATTGTCGACCTGACCGGTTTCGCTTTACAGCATTATCAAAGGCATTATCAAAACACCTTTGATAATGCTGTAAAGCGAAACCGGTCAGGTCGACAATAATTAAATTAGTGGAACAGTACAAGAGTTTTATTCAACACATTAAAATTTGTTCTAGCATTTTTGCAATTTCGACCAGCTAGGGGGTGAAATAAGTTAGTATGCAAGTTCGTCAAACGTCATAAAGAACAAATCGTTTGTTCTAGCATTTTGCAATTTTTACCAGTGTGGGGGTGAAATAGGGGTTGAATTGAAGATAAGATCATGAATCTTGGTACCTTAGACATACGGGACTAGGATTGACAAAAACTAATTTCCTAATTAATACCCTAACTCTCCTTACACAAGCCTTACTTTGGGTTAGACTTATCGGTGTAAGTGTAAGAAGTATTTATTTATTTAAATTTCATCACGGGAGACAAAGAATAGTTAAAACAATTATGTTATTAACGTATTGGCAACAATAAATAAATAAATATTTCTTACACTAACAACATCAAACCTAGTCAAAAGTAAACACTGTAAGGCTTGTGTTATATGATCTAGGGTAAAAGATAGACGCGGCGCCGGGCTCGGTAGCACAGCTGCGGCGCCGCCGCGGGTCGCCGGCGGGCGCGAGGAATTTGCGCCCGCGGATACGGCGACCCGGGAGGGACCACGTCCCTTCCGTGGCTGGGGGGCGTCGTCGGTGGCGGAGATCGGGGGAGGTATCGTAGCCTCCCCCGAGGAGGACTCCCCTGTATCGGCGGGGGAGCGGAGGCTGGGGGTTCCCGGATGTCGCTTGGTGTTCCCGGGGGCTCCCTACATGCTTGAGGAAGGCCTTCCTCCCCCTCCCCCTTCTGGGGAGGAGAGCCCCACATAACCGCCGGCTCGCCACGGCAGGGGTATGCAATTTAATGCATTTTCCTCAGGGGAACAAAAAAAATAAGGTAAAAGATAGACATACATATATATATTAACAACCATGACTAAAGCACAAATGCTCGCATTAATCAGAGTAACATCTGCCCCCACCCGACTCGAACCCGGGCCGTCTGAGAAATCTTGAAAATAATTATTTAATGGTATATATATGCAATTAAATAAAATTACTTACCCAGTCTTCGGTACAAGCCCTCCCATTCTCAGACTTCCAGGTAGCAGACAATTTCCGGACATAGCAGTCAGATATGATAAGCAAGCACGGCCTCTGAACCCGCCCCTTAGGAGAGATTCGGCGAAGTAGTAGTAACACCTAGAAATAAAAATAGATTTTGTATCAGTAATACTTTGGCGTCATTTGCCTTTATGACATAAACAAAATAAAAAAATACACGGAGTTAGTAAAAGTTAACTTCTCCTTAACAATTTCTTGCGCAAAATAACAGTGTTTTCATTGCAGTGTTCTACTGGTGTGAAAGATATGATAAGTAGAGAAATTAACGGATACTGTGACATAGTATATGTTGGCAACGTACACTATGATTTCTGTTACAAGAACTATATGTTAGTATATATAATACTTGTACCATGATTCCCACATGGGACAGATATTTTGTGTGTTCTTTTTGGACATAGCATATGTCCTATGCTGAAGCCTCAGATGGCTATGTTCAGCTTTGCAGTAAGTGTGTTTGTGGAAGGCGCACGAAAAGAAGGTTTGAGCCGAGGCGCTATCTATCGGGGTGTAATCTACCATTCTTTGAATGAGAGTATTGGGGTGAGAGTATTGGGGTCAGAGCGTTAGCGAAGTAGCGGGAGGCTAAGGGGGCGTTCAAGTTCAACCCCACGAAGACACAAGTGTGCGCGTTCACTGCGAAGAAAGACCCATTTATCGTAGTGCCTCAGTTTCAGGGAGTCGCTCTTCGTATGTCCGAGTCTATTGGGATTCTAGGTGTGGAAATTTCAGCCACAGTGCAGTTCGGGAGTCATTTGGAGGACAAAGCCAAAATGGCAAGCAAAAAATTGGGTGTTCTCAACAGAGCGAAGCGGTACTTCACGCCCAGTCAGCGTCTGATGCTTTATAAAGCTCAAATACGGCCGCATATGGAGTACTGTTCACACCTCTGGGCTGGAGCCCCCAAATATCAACTCGACCCTTTTGACTCCCTGCAAAGGCGTGCTTTCCGTATCATCGGTGATCCCAATATTACGGCCTCAACAGAGACCTTGGAGCAGCGGAGAGACTTTGGCTCTCTGTGTGTTCTTTATAGGCTCTTTTTTTCTTTCTTTCTTTTTTTACTATTTGCAATGGTGCCTTCGTCACCTTTTTACTATCGCACCACCCGCCACCGCAGTAGAGTTCATCCATATCACCTGGAACCGATCTTGTCTAGTACAGTTCGGTTTCAGCGTTCATTCCTTCCACGTACATGCAAACTCTGGAATGAGCTCCCAGCTGCGATGTTTCCTGAGCGCTACGATATGTCTAACTTCAAACGAGGCTTAAAAAGAGCATTTCTCTCCAGGTAGGCAGCAGCTCAGCTGTGCCCCTGGCACTGCAGATGTCCATGAGCGATGGTTACTACTTACCATCAGGTGGGCCATTTGCTCGTCTGCCACCGTATGGAATAAAAAAAAAAGTATTACGTAACGCAATTTTCTCGGTAAAATGTTACGATGCGTTATAGGGACAGGAGCGGGTCTTTCTTACAACACCGTATGTAACATTGTTTCTTTTTTATAACAAATTGGCAACCCTTTTCGTTTACGTTTTACGGGGAATCCCTTGATTGTATTAGTATGGTCGTCATTTAATTTTTTCACGCAAGTTGTTTAATGTTACGGTGCGTTACAAGGGGGGGGGGGGCGTCAAACATCTTCAACAATTGCGTTACGTAATACTTGAACGCTCCCTAAATCATTAATATGGGATTCGATCGAAGGAAGGTCTAGATCGTAATGCAAGTCTGTGCTGCGTGAGTACCACGGGGCACCCAGGGCACGACGTATGAACTTATTCTGAACTACCTGTAATTTGTGCAACCGGCACGCAGGGTCGTGGGCGAACACTATGGACGCGTAGGTAAGTATCGGGCGTATGATATTTTGTATGACCTGTGGGCGTGTGGGGCGACGTTTTAAAAAAAATCATACAATATTCTTCTTACCACCAAATAGTCTGATTATTTGTCGATAAATATTATAAAAAAGACTACTGCAACGAACCTAGAATGATCACACTCCTGAGAGTTACAGCCAGGCATATTGATTCCACCGTTGGGATAAAAGTCCACATGTCCCAAAGGAAGGACATAGCCGAGAAGGCCAGCGTTGGTGTGCACCACTTCAGTATAGCCTCCATCATTAGCACTGAAGCGATTGGCGTTGGTTATCCATCCAGGCAAAGCAGGGTCAAGAGCTGGAGAAAAAAATTGGTTGTCTGTAGAACTCCGTCTACTGCCGATATTTGAACGTGACAACGTCTATTACATGGTATTTTTTTCTGGGTGCAATGAAATTATTTAAAATAAAGTAATGTATAACATTTATATTTTTATTACGTTGCCGTGTGGCGTCAGATCAGCCGTTACGCCGTTTCCGAGTATGCCTTAGGGCGCTCTAGGGGTGGGGGTAAAGTAGGCGTGGACTCCGTGTGGCGTCAGATTCGGCCGTTACGGTGTTTTCGAGAATGACTCCACGCCGTACCAATTTAACAGACGTTGTCACGTCAAAATACATTTAAAAATAATCTTATAGAGTAAAAACCTTAAGGTGTATTATAATCTCGGCAACAAGTCAAGATCCAGTCCAGTTGCACATCCACCATTGCTTGTTTTCTTCCTCTCAAACAAAATAAATTGCAAGCATTATATGGAAGTGTACTGAGAAACACGCTTTTGCACACATGCACCAGTCTCTCACAATCTTTATGGTGAGTATATATACACTTACATGTAATTTCTTTCTTTTTTCTTTCTGTCTTTCTTTCTTTCTTTACATATCTCCAACAAACTTTTGTTGGAGATTAGTAAATGCATTAATATGTAACTTAATATCACGCGCCTTTATAAGGCGTGGACCACACACGTAGAGACCACTTAAGCAAAATAGGGAATTTATCTCTTTTTTGAAAAGAATCTTAATTTGATCCTTGCGTGTCAGTAAACCATATAGTAAAAATATAAAAATTTTATACACTCGTTAAGTACTATAAAAATTGCATTAAAATTTAATATTTTCAAATTTCGCGCGTAATTAGACGAAGGCGCCGCACGAGTTGTTACTCTGTAGCGATGACGTCAATACGGCATGTAAATAATAAACAAAGCTCTATGTTGGATGCTATGTATTATTATATTCATAATTTAAAAATGAGTTATTATCTTTTATATATAAACAACTAATAAAGGAATAATAATAAAAGAGTAATACTGACATCGATGTTTTAATACTCCGTAACTTGGCAAAACAAAAGTCGGGATTTGCAGCAAAGAATTTTCCGACCATTAATGCATTTATTTTTGGTAAATTTGTACTATCTCCTTTTACAAAACTGCTTTCCATAGTGTGATTCACGTGCGATTTCAATTTAACTTACGTATTTATAACGTTCTCTTACATTAAAAAAGCAACCTACAAACTTCTTTTTTTATTGTTTTGCAGCTTTATACGTACTATGATTCATAATGACATTGACACGCATAAGTTTACAGTACCTTATGACGTCACGACATGGCGGCCTATGTTTCGCTCTTGTTTTACGTATAGATTAAAAAAGTGAATACTTTGAAACTAATTTTTATATCATTTTTGTTATTTTATGTACTTAAACATGATGGTTCCGACTATTTAATGCATAAGCTATCATAGTTATATGCTTTTAGATCTTTTCTAATATAGAGGGAAGTACCCTATTTCATGAAAGTGTAATAGGAGTGTACCAACTGGGTGTAATCTCCATCTGCACAATGAGAAATGCAGCTAAAGACACCCAGATAAATGCACAAAAACTATTGTCATTACAGATCAAAACGTTTGTGGACGCAATTTCGATTTTGGTGGCAATGAGAATCGGGCTATGGAAGAAACTCCAGTCCCCTGCCTTCTCAAAAGCCTTCTAATTGTGTGCGAAGAGAGCAACATTGGTGTGAACGGCTAAGGGTGTAGAGAGGTGTGTCTGCGACAGCGTTCGAGACGCCGTCGACGTTATGACATTATTACACTTCCACCCTTCGAGCACTGCACTGACGGGGTATTTATAGGGCATTATTATTAATATTTTTCTTTGTGTGTTTTCTATCGCTTATACAACGGGTTGTGTTCCAAAGAATTGTTCGACATGATGCCCACGGCCACATTCTACCATCGCACCGCTCGCCATCGGCAGGGTGTTCATCCTCACATGCTGGAGCCTAAATGGTCACGCACAGTGCGGTTTCAACGTAATTTCCTTCCGCGCACGCTCCGATTGTGGAACGAGCTCCCTGCTGAGGCTTTCCCGGGGGATTACAGTATGGGGTTCTTCAAAAAGGGAGTAAATAGGTTTTTAAAAAGGTCGGCAAAGCGTTTGTGATGCCCCTAGTGTTGCAAGCGTCCATAGGCGACGGTGACTGCTTACCATCAGGCAGGCCGTAAGCCTTTTTGCTACCGTTGTAGTATAAAAAAAATCAATAGTGAAAACATAAAATATTTGTAATATTCGCCCTTTGGCTTATAAAATATATTGCCTTACCAGTTATATAGGCAATAGTTCCTTGAACATTCCTCCCGATGATTCCAGCTTGGTGCGCGCCTAAGCTATGACCGGCAATGTGGTATTGGGCGGGCGTCGCTCCTGTAACGCTATTCAGCCAGTTGATAAAACGCCCTACACTCTCACCTGAGAAGAAAATAAGGTTTTATGACTTTTGGAAGTTTATGTTTCAGACCAGATTTTTGCAACATTTTGTTCATCACCACTTTGACTCATCGGCATCACATGTCTTCCTCTTCTACTCTCTTCAATCTATCACTTCATCAGTCTCTCTCACACGCTTATATATATATATATAA
Source organism: Scirpophaga incertulas (assembly GCA_036419045.1). Classification (NCBI taxonomy): domain Eukaryota; kingdom Metazoa; phylum Arthropoda; class Insecta; order Lepidoptera; family Crambidae; genus Scirpophaga; species Scirpophaga incertulas. The sequence goes on along the minus strand of CM071647.1, from coordinate 6,927,919 downwards.
GTCTATCTATGTGCATATAAATTAATACATATAAAATAAATACTGGGTGTCTCATATAACTATAATATCATGTTGTATATAATTCAGTGATCAATGTTGGTTATCGTAACTTTAATTTATATTTATATTTGTATAGTTTGTGTGCAAGTGCATATTAGAAAAGTATTTAGCTAATTTCGATTTGAACTGCCTCTCTTACCGTATAATGATCTCCTCGCGAAGACTGTTAGATAGTTATAGCGACCTGGGCGATACAGTTTATCGAACGATCAGTCAAGAAGCGGTATACTTCCAAGCAGGATCGCTACCTTATAATATCGACGCTTATGTCCTCAAAGATGTGGTGTGTGGTGTACCTATATAACTTATATATATATATATAAACATGTTATATATATACTACACTTATAATACTTATTTATAATAATAATTAAAACAACAATCTTATCAACTTATATCTAAAAACGTTCTAGCTAATATCTATATAATATATTAAAACATATTATTAATATACTTATACAATACATTATATTTATATTTACATAAATATCATTGTTGTATGTCAGGAGGTCGAGTCCGCATAATATATTAGTTGTTCGCATCGCACAAGATGTGCAATTCGCCTTACGTATTGCTATTGTTGCTTATCGCTCCGCGAACCTGTTTCTGCGAATAGAACACTCGACGTTCCCGGCGACCGCTTGCCAGTACGCAATAGCCTACACCTAGCTTGGACGTAAACAATTCGTTTTACCTGCGACGCATACCTTCCTGTCTTTCGCGCGATATTTACATACAAAAGTTGTTTTTTATTTATCGTACTCCTTCTATAAATAATACCACGGGAAATATTCATACATTCCCCCAACCAAAGGTGTATAGGTGATATGTATGTATGTATGTATATGTATATATTTGTTGAATATTTTAATAATATTTATAAAAATAAATATGTGTCGGTATTAATTGCACATTTTACCCTTGATGACCTACGTGATCGAAAATCAGCTGGTTCCAAGTCGTCGCCATATTTATTTTGTAGTGCGGAGTTCGTGTCCCAGAGGGGGCAGTTAATTAAATGTTGGCACACACATAGACCACCCATTTTATGGTAAGTGATAACCTATAGTATATATACTTCCTGAGAGATTCGCAACATCCTCTTCGTCTCCATTTTCTTCTAGATTTAAAAAGTCTTTATATGTGCTTAACAAATAATTAGCAACAGCTACCTCCAATTCGTCGGAAAAATAACAAATTAATAAGCACCGATTGTGTAGATAGCTGTACAATGATGGTATCAATGATGACCAATCTGGTGATGGTCTATCATAGACCATATATAATCATAAAATATAATCTAAATCATCTATAATCGCCGATTGTGTAGAGGAGCCTTTATGAGTACAGTACAGATGTACAGGTGCGACAGAAATCAGAGCAGAGTCATCATGATATAGCATTATAACTGAACAGTAACCTTATTATTTGAACGTCAATCCACCTGTAACAAACATCTCAATGTACATTATATAAAAACAAAGAACTGGTTTACTTGAGCGATGTGATGACCTTCCTTTTGTTTGTTGATCGCTTATGTAGAATATACATACATACATGTAAATATATACTCGTGCTTCTTTCCCAGGATGGTAGAGATCACATTTTTTACTTACTTCTCAACTTTCAATTAATCTGTTTGGTATTTATTATACACACCTACTCTCACACCTCTTTCTCATGGGGGTAGGCAGATAAACACATTTCCACTTCTTCCGCACCAAATTACTTCATTAATACTTATTTTTTTTTATAGGATAGGATTTTATATAGGAGTCTTGGTCGCAGAGATCGGGCGAGATCTGTCTCCAACGGCGTTGATTGCGACAATGCTAGCGGACGAGAGAGGTTGGAGGGCTGTGGCCTCCTTCTGTGAAACAGTGATGCTCCAGAAGTAGGCCGCCGAGTGGGGTCGGGTAATGGCCGATCCCGTTCGAAGGAGACGGCGCCGGGCTCGGTAGCGCGGCTGCGGCTCGGCCGCGGGTCGCCGGCGGACGCGAGTAAGTCGCGCCCGCGGGTACGTTGACCCGGGAGGGACCACGCCCCTCCCGTGGCCGGGGCCGTTGTCGGTAGAGGAGATCGGGGAAGGTATCGAAGCCTCCCCCGAGGAGGGCTCCCCTGCGGCAGGGGAGCGGAGGCTGGGGGTTCCCGGAAGTCGATTACCATTCCCGGGGGCTCCCTACATGCCTGAGGAAGGCCATCCAGGATGTTTTTAGCGTCCGTAGTTAAAGTGTCCCTTGGGCGCCCGACGGCGAGGTGGCGGGCGCTTGGGATGAGATCCATTCAGTGTCGCTGACCTCAGGGCAGCAACGTCCATAAACGGAAATTTTACCTGGTAAAAAAAGGGCAGCAAACGAGCAAACAGATCACCTGATGATGGTAAGCACAACCGCTGCCCATAGACACCTGCAACACCAGAGGAGTCGCTGATGCGTTGCCGGCCTTTTAAATGGGAATATGCTCTTTTTTGAAGGTTTCGATATCGCATCGGTTCGGAAAAACTGCAGGCGACAATTCATTCCACAGCTTAGTAGTGCGTGGCAGAAAATTCCTAGAAAAATGTTTGCTCGTCAGTAACGGGTATTGTTGACCTGACCGAAGGAACAGTATATCATCTATTTTTCAAGTATGTTCGTCTAGGTCGTCTCTTACCAACTGACCCATTCACATTTGCCTTTTAAATTTCTTTCATCAATCATTTTTCGTCCATCATTTTTACGTGTTCAACCCTGCTAATCATTCTCTTATTTACATCTTAGACGCCGCACGTTTCTCTTATTCTAACATTTCACAATTTACAAGAGTCACTTAAGATTGCAAATCGCTCAAATACGATGGTGTTTGAGCAATTGCTGGAGCATAAAAAATGTCTAAATATCAGCCGCAGTTCCTTACAGGAAAATGCTCTCAACGTGAAATTAAGCAAAGTACCTGAAACCAAGGTGTTGGTGACAGCTGTCACATAGTTCACAGTTCCCGATCCAGAGTTCCAGTCCACAACGATGACATTGACATCTTCGGCTTGCAGGAAAGCTGTCAAATGAAATCAGTAAATTAACGGGTGACCTTCGATAGCGCTTTTTTTTATTGATAGGTGGTTAAAGTATGAAATCGCCTTATGTATTTGATAACTTTATGTTAATTTACACACACACATTAATAAACATTAAACTGAGTAAGAACACATAATTAAAAGCACAATAATTAAATGTCACAAAGCTATAGTGAAAAATGTACAAAATTCTGACGATGATAATGATGATGGTGATGATGACGGTTCTTTTTAGGATTTCTTTTATATTTAAAATAACCCAATTTTAATTGACAATTTCATTAAAGACCAATCAATAATCTATCAAGAGCCTCAATGATTAAATGAAAACTAACCGAAAACTGTAACAGGAGTAAACAATCCGACTAAAATTAATTCTAAAGCGGAACATACAGCTTTTAACATTCTGGAACCATCCCTACTAATACTGCAAACCCGAAAGTTTGTAAGTATGAATGAACGTTTGTTAATCTATCACGTAAAAACTACTAAATGGATTTTAATGAAACTGTACGATAATATAGCTTATATACTCGTATAACAAAAACGCATAGGCATATATAGAGATATTTTGTGAATTATTCAAAATATAAGAATAAGTGTCTTGAGCAGACGAAGATGCGGGCACCAACTTGTTAAATATATCAACCAACTCAATCATCAATAATTACCGGGAACTAGGGCGGAATTGAACTCCCCAGCAACTGAGTCCATCCAACCGTGCAGGAGGATTATAGTCCTTCGCCGAGGGTTGAAATTCGTCACTCCGAGCAGACCATTGCTGGTAGCTACCATAGGCTGACTAACCGTAGGATTTTGTCTGGAACAAATAGAGACTATTAGTAACCATAACAGTAGTAATGATAATAGAGCGTAGGGAAGTGACGACCCCATCGCCCGCTGGTGGGGTATTTAATGCCCCTTAACTGCCATAAATTCCCCATTATTGCAGTCTGCCTCGAGGCAGCTTGTGACGAGCTGTCAATGAGTTACGTCACCGAGGGTTCCGATATACTTCATGGAGGTGTATGCCACCTGCTTCTGTCTTGCCTTAACCAGCTGGACGCAGCTACAAAAGTAGCTAAAGCGCGCGACAGCTACTTGTGACCGGTGGTCGCCACTTGTTATCGGTAGCTATTACTTTTTTTAACCCAGGCATGCAGTATCATAATGGACTCGGACGTAAAAGATTTAACTGCGATACTTTTGATAAAAAGACGTCGGTGTAGAAGACAAAACCGTAGTTATTGGATAGTTTACTGAAAGGGAGAGCGGGGTGCGGAATCGCGCGAGTGGCGTGTGGCGGCTTTTTGTGTGGGCGTTTAGTGGCCAATGCGGGCCATAAGAAACCAGCTGCGACGATTTGTAGAATGTGGCCGCTACCAGCGCCAACCGTGTACGGCGAGTCCATATAAAATGTATAAAAAATACGAAAATATGCCATTGGCGGCGTTTTGTGGTTGTGGCTGGTGGCCCGTGTGCGGGAGCGCTAATAGGTGATCAAAACAGCAAACACTCCAGCAGTAATAATTTACCTCGTAAAAAGGTGGAAGTTGTTGTGGTCATCAGGATTATATCTAGCCTGTTCAGACAGGTCACTGACTTTCATCCACATATCCACCAGGTGGAGAGCGCCATCGGGGCCTTCCACATATTGGTACCGAAGACCTGGGTCAGTCTTCCTGATGACAGGGTCTGTTGGGAAAGCTAGAAAGAAAAAAAAAAGTAGTTTTGTTATCTTGGCGTATAAGAGGTTGCGCTGTGGTATGCATAGTGTACGAGGGCTGTTCCGATAATAGTTTGCTACACTGTGATTATGACCTCTTTTTTGTTGGAACTTTTTTATAATTTATGACATATTTCAATACTAACCTCCTTGCTGAAAATCACTGGCCATCAACAAAACCTTATTTTCTTTTAATACTTTTAAAATGCCTGTCACGCTTTTTTGTTTTAAACAATGAAGGTCTCTCGGGAAGCATTTCCAGCTATGATTTTCTATGACATAACTTATATCGTAGATAATCTTCCAAATTATATCGTCATTTTGTATCCAATTATACCTAATGGCAGACTATACGTTTTGGATACAATACACTGACCGATTATACATATTTTGTATCCAAATAATACGATCTGGCAACCCTGCCTCCGAATCATCTAATTCTTAGACAAGTGCCGAGACCACAGCGCAACTGTGCTGGTTCGATAAAAGGCCCTATTTGTTGTGCTAAATTATCTTCAAATAAAATACTGTTAATAAAACTTGGAAGATAAACACAAAAATATATTCAAAGAAAACAAATTAAATTACACGAATAAAAATTATATTTACAAGAACTTCAAAAATTATTCGTCACCACAACATTTTTTAAATCGTAACGACCTGGAGACCTATTTTTGAATTACGAATGCGACTTAGAAATCACAGATGTGACTAATAATCACCGATTTTCAATAATTCTTATTTTTGAATATCACTTATGTGACTACTTTAGTCACCGATGTCATTTCATTACGTACCCTCACCCACTCGTAATCAAGTCATACTTGTGGAAATGTTATCTGTGTTTTGTTTAAACATATTGACAAGAGTCTAAAGTTGATGTGTTGATTTTTCAGTCTATATATATATATAAACCATAATGGTTAAGCCGGTAATAACCGGTAGCGGCTACATTCTGCGTGGAACCGAACTCTTACATTTATGTGTGTACTTTATCTATGTTGGCAGCTCTGCGAGAGACTTTCAAATATTGGATGTTTAGGAATCCGTGACCTCAAAGTCACCGCTGACTATTTAGTCAGCGGTGATTTCTAAGTTGCATTCGTAATTCAAAAATAGGTCTCCAGTACACGTTTACTTAGGTACTAATACAATCCATAGCAGCATCCAAAGTTCATTTTTTACGACATCCAACATTGATCACTGAATGAAATTTTAGTTTACTAGCGACCCGCCCCGGCTTCGCACGGGTGCAATGCTGATATTGAATACACTACAGAAAAACTGTGAACGTTGTATACAATTGTTTGCAATGTAAGCGAAAAAAGGGATATAATTTAATGGATGTTATTATACACCTTCCTCTTCAATCACTCTATCTATTAAAAAAAAAACAGCATCAAAATTCGTAGCGTACTTTTAAAGATTTAAGCATACATAGGGACAGAGAAAGCGATTTTTTTTATACTATGTAATAATGTGACGCCCAGTATTTGAATATTATTTGTTTTTTTTTTTTGTTATACTTCTGAGTGAATGTTTTTAATATGCATTTTTTTTATTTGTGGACTTGTTTACATTTATACGGATACATATGTATACATGTTTATATACACATACATACATATTTATAATTATATGGACAAACTATGTATGATTTATTTTATGTTAAATCTTCGCAAATTATTGGTAAGCAAAAAACGCTCAGGTTGTAGCAGAAAACCAGTGCTTTGTTCACATCCTTTTGTGGGTAATTCACAGCACACAACTTTTGGCTGGTACTGGGTTATGGTTTTAAGTAAAGGAGATATCCTCTTATTACAAGGAGGTTCATTTTTCGGGATCAGTGTTAACTAACAAACACCAAACCACATTAAATTGAAAGCCGAAAAAATATGAAGTATGAAACAAATAAAAGAAATATTTTTACCACCCCCAATTATTTTTAAATAAATAAAACATGTTTATAAGAAATATTTCATATGGCAACACCTTAATGATGTTTTTATTAATCTAATCTGTGACTACCGGTATCTTACTCTATGTCACAAATACTATTGCTGGTCTGATCATAATCATAAAATCAAAACTATGACATTGACAGCAGGTGTCTGACTTGTCAGTTGATTTTTTATTAATATTTTTTTCTGGCTCTAGATAACATACATTAAGTAACATAGCAGTCCCTATATTTTGTTAGTTAAAAACTTCTCAAAATTAGAAATATTCGGTTCATTAAAGCAATTATGTATGTATTTAGATTTTTAAAAGGCTTGTTGATAATTTTTTTTAAGCAATGTGTAATTATTGCATTAAAGATATTTCATTTTTTATTATACTAGAATACGAATTATTAAAAATCGGGGGTCTTGAAAATAACATGACTTACGGCAATTACTTTCTTTTAGAGCCTTCTATCCAAATATATCAAATTTACCCGAGTTAGTTACTATAAACCAATACGGGACATCTCCTCTAATTCTCTTTGTGTTCCTATGTTTGTGTGCGATGAAGATGTTTGTAAATAAATATTTTATCTATCTATCTATCTTTTTCATATTCAAGGACCTATCATATAACGCCATTGTTAGCAACCATTTTAAACGTAACTGTTAATTAGAGGCGTGATCGACCTTTTCTAAGCAGACTATACGATATTTTCCTGCATCGCAAAAACGTCTAATAAATGTACGTACATTCGAACGTAAATACATTGATACACATAGCACTATGTCTATATATGTTGACCTTGTGACAGCTCTATTGTCACTGTCGTCGTATGGCGTTAAGGGGGCGTCCATACATTACGTTAAGAGGGGAGGGGGTCGAGTCAAATCTCCTCTAATCTTACGTTGGAGGGTCTCGGCAAATATCACGCATTTTTTATCTGATTGAAACAAAAAAATACAATTTTGGTCTATTTAATCCAGACTGTCCACGCTTAAGATTTTATCTTAAGCGTAATCGTAAGTCAATTAATATCATTCACTTATTCGTTCAAAAGAAAATAATTTCACCCATACTTCGAAGTTATACGTCTCCTGGCTGCCAAACCAACATATTTGTTTTATACCTCAATATAAGCAATAGCTCAATTTAATCTGAATTTACGGTACAGTGTTACCCGTCCTTTATTTTCGCGCCACTGTCACAAACGCGCGACTCGGTGAACGAGAGCGTACGAGCTGAGTGGCAGCGAAATCATATGGACATGTTGGTTCCAATAGTCTCTCTTCCGCGAATATTTCTCCATTTACTGATTTAGAGTAGATATTATTTTCTTTTATCACAGTAGTCACGATTTAATTATTCTATTGTTAAATTTTTATTACACTTTAATAACTCTTAGCAATATTGATTATTATCTAGTCTTGACTAATCGCAAATAAGAGCTCGAAGCGATTTCTTTTTCTTTTTACTATAACAATCCAACTCGTTTACGTAAGGAACACACATTTTGAAAAATTTCGCTTGAGATTTGGGGACGGGGGAGAGAGTTAAATAAAATCTCACAACATCACACCAAGGGGGCAGGGAGGGACAGAAAATTTAAAAAAGCACCTCACGTAATTTATGAACGCCTCCTAAGATCCTAAATGAAACTTGACGTATTGCTGACGATAACATGACGCCACAGACAAAACAGCGTCATTGTAGCATAATAAAATGCGATGTACTGATTATTATGTTCATTAATGTATTCAGAGTATTGTCTTTTATTTGCAGAAACACAACAAACGCAAAAGAAACAAGATTCCGGTTTTATTTAGTTTATATTTTGATGTTATAACATGGTGGTTACAACATAGTCTTTAAAATGGTAGTAAGTTTCAATGATGAAAACGTTTATTTATTGTCTGTTGAGTGAAGACAATAAAATATTACAATATTTTAACATCAAAATTAACAATATAAATCTGAAAAGTCATCCTTCAGAGATCTGGAGACCTATTTTTGAATTACGAATGCGACTTCGAAATCACCGATGTGACTAATAATCACCGATTTTCAGTAATTCTTATTTTTGAATATCACTGATTTACGACATTGACATTACGATTTACGACATTACAGGCACTTTAAAAACGGATGGATGGATTAAATCTTAAAGATTTTTCCTGTTTTTTCCAATTATATAATAATTTTTTTTTGGAAAATAATACTAATGAACGGTTTTCGGAGATTTTTTTTTATACTACAATGGTAGCAAAAAGGCTTACGGCCTGCCTGATGGTAAGCAGTCACCGTCGCCTATGGACGCTTGCAACACTAGGGGCATCACAAACGCTTTGCCGACCTTTTTAAAAACCTATTTACTCCCTTTTAGAAGAACCCCATACTGTAATCCCCCGAGAAAGCCTCAGCAGGGAGCTCGTTCCACAATCGGAGCGTGCGCGGAAGGAAATTTCGTTGAAACCGCACTGTGCGTGACCATTTAGGCTCCAGCATGTGAGGATGAACACCCTGCCGGTGGCGAGCGGTGCGATGGTAGAATGTGGCCGTGGGCATCATGTCGAACAATTCTTTGGAACACAACCCGTTGTATAAGCGATAGAAAACACACAGAGAGGCACAGTCTCTTCTCAGACTTAAGGGCTCAATACCGCATGTGAGTATGGGATCGTCAACGATACGCTCAGCGCGTCTTTGGACCGAATCAAAAGGATCAAGTCGGTATCGAGGTGCTCCCGCCCACAGGTGACAGCAGTACTCCATATGGGGCCTGACTTGCGATTTGTATAATAGCAGTCGTTGCCTCGGAAGGAAGTACCGCTTAGCTCTGTTAAGCACACCTAGTTTTTTGGAAGCCAACTTGACCTTGTCATCTAAGTGACTTCGGAATTGAACGTCACTGGAGATGTTGACACCGTGTGTTCTGGAATTGTGGGGCTACAGTGAATGGGGCTTTTTTAGCGGTGAACGCACAAACTTGTGTCTTAGAGGGGTTAAATCGGACTAAATTGTCCCACCCCCAATCGGAGACTCTGGTTAGTGTACTCTCGATTTCAGACACAAGTTGTTCACGACTTTTCTCCACAATGAAACGAGGGGTATTTGCACGGCCCGTGTAAACAGCATCTCCAGTGCTGTCGTCCGCATAGCAATGGATGCCGCCAAGCGACAGGATATCATGGTATGCAGCAGAAACAGTGTTGGAGATAGCACAGAGACTTGTGGGACGCCAGCATTTATTATCCGAGTTTCAGAGCAGCTGCCGTCAACTACGGCTCTAGTGCTCCTCCCTTTCCTTTACTTGTGCTACATGATATTGCTTCTTGCCAAATGTCATGATTCTAGGTCAAACGAGAGCATAGGTATTGATTCCCTTGTAAATGTCAAAATATGCAATATAAATATGCAATATAAAATCTAATATATACCCATAAAAACATTCATTTATTTAGTAAAAACAGTGATGTCCATAGCTTCAATACTAGAAATAAGAATAAATTACATTTGCCTCACACTAGACTCCATAAAATTAATAATTCATTCAGAGGTAACTGTGTGCGTTTTTACAACAAAGTTCCAAGCAATATTGTACAATTAAGCCTAAATAAATTTAAAATCATTGTTAAAAGTGTACTTATTAGCAAAGCCTATTATACGGTTACTGATTATATAAAAGACATGAATGCTTGGACTTAATGTTTCTTAGTTCCACCAGGCATTGCCATGAACCTTTGTAATTATACTTGTACCTATAAGTTGACTTTTGTATGACTTGGTAACGATATATATTTTTGTAAATGTCGTTGCTTCTGTAAAAGTTATAGAGTTTCTTGCGCCCGTTCTTCTCTATAACTAAAAGAAGTCCGAATGGGTAGTAGGGAAAAAAAAAATTTGGACTATTCAAAAGAGCATATCTAATTGCCTACTTGAAATAAATATTTTGACTTTGACTTTGAAATGGAACATAAGCGGCCATATCCTTTTATTGCGTTGATTTAGAAATATTCACTGCTTCGAGAGATAGGAGGCCTGAGTATGTAATATTAATTTCAACTTGATATCTCGACGCGTTGCTGAAAAATAATAGTAAATAGTAGTAATAATAATAAAATAGGTGGACGGACGGACGGACAACAAAGTGATCCTATAAGGTTCCGTTTTTACCTTTGGACGTACGGCACCCTAAATAGATCTCGGCCCTCCCTAAAATGTTTATCCTGTGGGTGCAGTCACAAACATAGCATTGCATATGCACACACACCCAGACCGGAAGAAGTTATTGTAATTACACAAAATATCAGTTCCTTGCATGCATAATTGCATGGAAGTATATAAATAAGCTTGAACGCATGCGATTGTCTTGGCAGGATATTAAATTGCAATAGTGAGACAAGTTCGGGGCAAATCATATATTCATTTACTATTGCTTTTATTATATAATTAGCTGTGCCCGAGACTTCGTAAAGGACATTGTTAAATTTTGGCCTAAGAACCGATGTGAATATAAATTATACCTACTATAATTTTCATTTATTTTTATATTATTTGAAACAAATGTTAGTATTCCACGGACACTTCAAATAAATAAATTCCAAATAAAAGTTGGGTCACAATTATTGATGCCGTATAGAATGTTTTCCGTCAGCCAGTGCTGCCAGTTTCGGAAGTTTTCGCGATTTCGGTGAATACGGATCGAATTGAGAACCGGTTTTTGAAGTCGGTTATTAAAATTAGTTGATAACATTTTATTCATTTAAATTCCTAAATTTACTAGCTAGAAAAAAACTAATATTATATATTTTTTAAGCAAAATCGCGAATTTCTAGCTTGGCATTCGAGTATTATAGTTTTCGTAATTGGCAACACTGGTGTACTTCATACCTTATCTCTGTCCGTTTCATTCAATTTTTGATTGCTTTGCGACTATCGTCTAGAAGAGAACATATATAGCTGTACATAGTATTGTTAATATAACTTTGATATTACTACTCTGATATTTCACGCAAGCTATTTTTATTTATAACCTCAAAATATTAACTTTTTTCGTAATTATTTTAGTTTCCTGAAGTGTCCGTTCGTGAAAACTTATTTCATAGGATTCCATATAATTTTAAGAGTTTATATAAGTTACTTTCGATTCGAACGGTTCTTAGGCAGAACACTTATTGAGCCGGAACAATGTCCTTTAGGTAGCATGTTTACTGACTAAGAGTGTTATAAACGTAAGAGCAGACAAATATAATCAGAAAGCTTCGATCTGCTAAGGGGGCGTCCATAAATTACGTCAGGTGTTTTATTAAATTTTCTGCGCCTAAGGTGAGATGCCGTGAGATTTTATTTAAACTTCTCCCCCATCCTCCATTGTTTTTTGCGTAAACACATTGGATTGTGCTTCGCGCTTTTATTTACGACTATTTAAGAGTAGTAATTAATGTAGCTGAGAGTTATTAAAGTGTAATTAAAATTTAACAGTAGAGTATTTACAAGAGCTATTTGGTGTAAAAAAATATAGTGGTTTGACAGTCAGTAGATGTATAACGTCGAAATATCAGTGAAAATATTTTCTTTCGAACGAATCAGTGAATGATCTTAAATGCATTATGATTACGCTTAAGATTAAATCTTAAGCATGTTCAATCTGAATTAAGTCCAAACCTAATTCGTTGTCGTCCAATCAAAGTCGTTGAACCAAAATCTATAACTTTCAATTTTTGTTTCAATCAGAAAATTGCGTAATATTTGCCGAGCCCCCCCCCCCCCTCTCCAACGTAAGATTAGATGCGATTTCACTCAACCCCCTCACCCCCTTCACACGTAATTTATGGACGCATAACCTATCGGGAGTTACACGTGGGATATTTTTTATATAATTTTAAGGAGAACATTTTCGTCATACATGATTTCTGTGCAACTTTTACGAAAGGAAAACGAAAGAAAGTTAATATGGCCATTTGGTAGAGTACGATATAGACCAACATACTTGGACCAAATAGGTGACGTATTGAAAGAAGGCTAAGTCAAGATTACCCGTAACCGACGGGCGTGCACGAAAGAATGAATGAAAGCCGAGAAAGATAAACTGTTATCTCTGCCTACCCCTATGGGAAAGAGTGTAACGGTGTAGCCGTTACATGTCTTATGTTGCCTATGGTTCACCATCGGTAAGCATTGTCTATGATATTAGGAATCCTCATGGGAATCCTGGCCGGTTTATTTCTTTCGTTTATGATTTTGGTTGTCAGTCAAAATTCGAGAATATGTCATTTGCCAAAGCAATTAATTAAGCTAGGCTGACTTACTCTATGTTTCGCTTTTGTACAAATCGAATCAAATTTATAATTTATATATAATGTCATAAAATACTACCTGTTTAAAATTTCAAGAAAGAGTCCTACACGGAATGCTGTAGGGTAAGTTCGCATAATTTAAATTTTCTATCGGACATAGAGAACCAATGTATTTTATAGTTTTTCTACAATAGTTTTTTTATATTGTTTCAGACTTTTTCTTTTACTTATTACTTATACCTTTTGTGAAATCGTTTAAATAAACCAACCTCAAGCAGCCAACTGTAGTTTGAGCATTGACTACTAAGAACCCCCCAAGCCGTAGCCTTCCGCTACGCGACAAGAGGAGCGAGTACATGGATGTATTTGTGTATTTACATATATGAAATATAATATTCTAAAACGTACCCGAAACAGCAGCTATACCCAAGATAAAAATCCAGCGGAACGCCATTCTCTAAGTTGCGCTATTTTAAAAGTAGCATATGTAATTTTCAATTTATAAACAGCGGTGTTTTGATAAGTGATTATTTTGTTATCTGTGACGTTTATTTGTATATTTTTAATCTTTGAATATATTTCGATTGTGAAGATAAATTGGTTTTGATTACGATTAGGTCTAAGCCCTGACTACTGTATTACGTGCTGATACCGGAATTAATTCAAAAGTTTTGCCAAACAGCAACTATCTAAGTAAACAATCACATATATATATGTGTGTGTGTGTGCATGTGTATGTATTGTGTATATAGGTATATTTTATAAGTCTATTTATGTATGTGTGCCAAGAATTAGGTAGATGACAATTTCTTTTATTCTATACATAATAGCAGTTCTCTTCTAGATGAGAAATATTGTAGAAGTAACGACGTATCTGCGATTATTACTTTTGCAAATACAGTGTACAGTTTCCAGCGCTGTCGCGGGTCGCTCAAAAACGCAACATACTCGTACAAAGTACACTGTAATCGTAACGTAATCTTAATCTCATAATTTACTAAGGTCGCCTAATTTGTATGAACATAGAAGCAAAATTGCCAATAACTTTCTTTAGTCAAAAGACGGGAAGTAGCAGATGTAATATATCTTTTGAAAATTCTACAAGAAAAAATTGACTCTCCTGAATTGTTATCAAAATTGAAATTCAACGTACCAACTAGGTCTACCAGGCCCCCCTTTACATCTCAGTGCCCGTCGAACTATCGTCAAAACTCTTTCTTGTTGCGAGCTAGTAAAACTTTAAATGATTTGTGTAAATGTAAAAACATTGATATATATAACTGTAGCTTGGCGACAGTGAGGCGTATACTTAGTGAGGATTTTTAAGATGATTAGTTCGGATCTTAAATATTTAATAGTAATTGTTCACACCTAATCTTATTTCAATGTATGTTTCCATACGTGAAGACCCATTATTGGCTAACTGTTTTATATATATATATATATATATATAATATATTATATATATATATATATATATATATATATAATATATATTATGTTTTATGTGCTGTCGGTCTTCCAAAACAATCTATACTAATATTATAAAGAAGTAAAGTTTGTGTGTTTGTATATTTGTATATTTGTTAAATTGTAAAGGGTAATCTCGGGATCTACTGAACCGATTTTAAAATTCTTTCACCAATAGAAAGCCACATTATCGCTGAGTGTCATAGGTTATATAAGAAACCGAAAAATAAAAAGGCTTTTATGTGGTAGCCCGTTTTGCAAAGTGAATCGGAGAAAAACCGGTCGAATGAATGCGTTTCTTGCGAACTGCCTTAAATATGAAAGATATATTTTTGACTCTAGAGAAAAAATGTGGAGCTTGAAAATGCCTACAAAAAAGTCAACGACAGCGTATGTCTAACTTTTATATTTAAATTACAAAAAGTATATTTTTTAACATTAGCATAGACAATTTAATTTTTTATATTAATAAAATAATTCAAATCATTAGGTCATATTTATTAGTCATATATTACGAAAAATTATGAATCTATGAAAACAAGTTAACTCATCGTCATAAGTGTGAAGGCCAAAACAGCGGACGGCGCGCGATGGCTTCGGGTTTAATTCGGTTCGCGTTCGTGCTCGCTTCGGGGATTATTAATATTATGCCCAACGAAGTGGGCACGGGTCAGCTAGTCCCAACTAATATTATAAAATGCGAAAGTGTGTTTGTTTGTTTATTTGTTTGTTTGTTTGTTTGTTTGTTACCTCTTCACGCTTAAACTACTGGACCGATTTCAAAAATTCTTTCACCTTGGGAAAGCTACATTCCCCCGAGTAACATAGGCTACTTTTTATCCCGGAAAAATCGACAGATCCCACGGGATGCGCAATAAAGGCTTCGCTCAAAAACTACTGCACAGATTTTTATGCGGTTTTCATCAATAGATAGAGTGATTCTTGAGGAGTTTTGCGGCATTTTTTATCTCGGAAAAAACGGATAGTCCCACGGGAAGCGCGATAAAATCTTCGCACCATAAACCGACTTCCGCGTATATGTAGCCGTGGGCAAAAGCTATGACCCAACCCTCTACACCCAATCCCGAAATCCACGCGGGCGAAGCCGCGGGCAGAAAGCTAGTAATAAATAAATGAATAATAAACTTTGTTATTTGTACGTTTATAGATATACTTTCTATATTACATAATGTTACATTTAATGTGAGGAAGTTAGAGAAAGGTATTCGTTTCATTAGAATTTTCTAAAAATTAATTGTACATTTATTAGAAATCAAAAGACAATATTAATACAAAATTAAAGTAAAATTTCTATATTGACTTACGTGCATGAGATGGAAATTGCTCAACTTTGATAATTATATCCTACTACTATTATAAAGGCGAAAGTTTGTAAGTTTGTAAGTATGGATGTTTGTTACTCTTTCACGTAAAAACTACTGAATGGATTTGAATGAAACTTTACCACAATATAGCTTATACATCAGAATAACACATAGGCTACATTTTTGAGGTTTCTATGAGGTCGTAAAAAAAACACATTTATTGCGCTTACTTTGCAAACGCTGACTGAATCCTACAAGATAGATCAAAACAATTTACTACAGTATTGTACAACTTAAAAAGGTCTACAAAAAAGTCCGTGATGGTATATGTTTATCTTTTAGGAATAACCCACAATAACCATTTTTTTCCTGAAGTCCACGCGAACGAAGTCGCGGGCAAAAGCTAGTCTATAATAAAAATAGCCATATTCAGTTGTAGTTATCTACCCTATTAAAGATATTTTGGTATATTAAGTGTTATTTTATTATGTTTTTTTATGGAAATCGCACACCGTCCACAGTTGTTAACACATTTAGTAGCTTGACTGGTAAAGAATACCCCTGGCATTAAGTCCGCCATTTGTACACTTTTTTATGTTGTGCAACAGTTTAAATAAATCTTAAATAAATATTTCTTACACACACACAAATTAGCCTAGCCCAAAGTAAATACTGTAAAGCTTTTGTTATAGGTTCTAGGATAACTCCTGGGGACCTTCCCATATAGATCTTTTGTGATAGTCCATGTTCCTTATCATAGTCTACCATCTCGACTACATTATCAGTCGGATCTAAGAAGCTCAAAAACTTGGTGTCTTTTGCTGGTATAGTCCTGTAATCTGCCGGTTTTGGGTATCAATCGCTGCTTTTGTCTCCTTCAGGCTACTATATTGTAATAGAGTAACAGGTGTTTTGAAATTATTCTATCTGTCAACTGACCTGGAGACGTATTTTTGAATCATTAGATGTGAATTTGGAATTCGAATACGAATACAAATCGTGCACGAAATTATTTTCTACTGCTTACATTTTTGTAGATCTTTGAATTACTCAAATTCAGTGTTGTCATTAAAAACAAATTCTTAATTAGATTCCGTCTCACGAGCGTCGGTGGCGCTGTGGTCTCGGCACTGGTTTGAGCGCCGCATAGAATCGGGAGGCCCGCGATCTAATCCCCGCCGTGTACCAATGTGTTTTTCGTTCCGAATCTCATATGTACATTTATCCGACGCTCCTACGGTGAAGGAAAACATCGTGAGGAAACCTGCGTACATCTGCGAAGCGATTCAAAGGTGTACGTAGTCAACCAACCCGCACTGGCCAGCGTGGTTGACTAAGGCCTAATCGCCCTAACCTAGTTAGGGTAGGCTCGAGCCTCTCGGTGAGGACGTATGTGAGCTGTGATGATGATGATTCCGTCTCACGCAGAAAAATTAAAAATTATAACATCAAAACAATAAACCACGTGAAACGGCTCACTGTCAACGTCACTTCAGCGTTGGATATTCTATTAGTAGAAATAAAAAACAAGTGGGTCCACTCGTTGCACAACGCACGAAATGAAAGTTCAGAAATAGTGAATTCAGTAATTCGTATACGAATCTCTCGATTTCGAATGCGAATTGGTTTTCTATTGTTTCGAAAATTCATTTCCTGTCAAGGTAAATGGCAACTGAATTCGTACGGTTCTTGTTAATTATGAAACACTAGCTGACCCGCGCCACTTCGTTGGGCATAATATTAATAATCCCCGAAGCGAGCACGAAAGCGAACTGAATTAAACCCGAAGCCATCGCGCGCCGTCCGCTAATGATGATGATGATGATGATGATGATGATGATGATGATGTGATGACACTCAACAATAATGTGGCTTTCTATTGGTGAAAGAATTTTTAAAATCGATGATAATGATGATGATGATGATGATGATGACACTCCGCAATAATGTGGCTTTCTATTGGTGAAAGAATTACAAACAATACAATTTACAAACACACAAACTTTACTTCTTTATAATATTAGTATAGATGTAGGTATCTTTGATATCGCCACTGGTATGAAACGTCAAATTCAGAAGTCGGAAACAAAAGAAACTCAAATATTTTGTCAAATAATTTGTCTTTATTTGTCAAAATTTAGACATATGTCAAAATTTTATAGATTCCACATTTGAATTTTCTTTTTATTACATTTCTTAATCAATTACCGTGATAAGTTTATGGATATTGAGTTTGGGATAACTTTTCTTAACATCTTTATTTAACATCAGGTGAGAATTAGATCAATGAAAGACTTCCCTGTCACGTGAAAATAAAAAACATCGCTTTAAACAGATTTTATGCATTTTTAACAAATACGAGTAATACTGATAAGATTATTTCATTATCGCTTAATAGGATAAAAATATTTTTTACAAAAATAATTAGTCGATTCTCTGATAAGGTGTTAAATATAATAACGTCGATCAATCTGAAAATATTGGGGGAACCGAAGATATTATGTAACATTGGCAATCTCCATGCTTCGATTAGGCAAAGCCACCTAACTTTCCATTATAAATCTTGGGTTATAATAACTGAAAGAAAAGAAACTCCTTCAGAGTTTCTCAACTGTTACTTTGGAGAAGGCTCAGCTAATTTTCCAACGGCTGAGAAAAATGATAACTTATTTTAATACAATAGACGTAAAAGGCTACGAAACTCATTATTTCACTCACTTTCATATCATTTTTTTTATTTGTTTGAAATATAGTGCCTGTAAAAGCTAATGTTGAATAAAAATTATTTTATTCAATATAGACTATGTCATATGCACTTACTGATGTCATATGAAAATTCGATTTATCGTATAAAAATTATAACGCATTTCATTCTAATTTTCAAATGCATAATTTAACCACAAGAAATAAAAATAAACTTGCCGTTCCAACGTACAGGCCACAAAAAACTAGAGGTTCGTTTATGGGCAAATGTATACATTTTTATAACAAGATTTCATATAGTGTAGCTGAATCGCCTCTTCATAAGTTCAAGGTACCTTTAGTTTTTTGTGGTATGTACGTTTGAACGGCAAGTTTATTTTTATTTCTTGTGTGTAAGTTATGCATTTGAAAATTAGTATGAAATGTGTTATAATTTTTATACGATAATTTTTACTAATGAGTAAGGGCTAGTACTAAGTCAATGATTAGTTAAATGATGCCAATGCTTGGTGTTGATTTGAAGACATTACATTCTAAAGTGTAAATGTTTGTTTTCCCTTATAAATTGTAAACACATATGTACGAGTACGTTGTATGATAACGACATAATTTATTGTAAATCTTGTTATTACTTTTGATAAAGCTGATAAGTTTCTTGCGCCCATTCTTCTTATCAGCCAAAAAATACGTCCTGAATGGGTGGTAGGGAAAACATTTGGACGATTCAAAAGGGCTTTCTGTTAAATTATATTTCAATAAAGTTTTATTTTGATTTTGATTTTCATAAATATTGATGTCAACATAATAGCTTAAGAGAACACAAATCTTGTACGTGAATATGAAATAATAAACAAAATTGACTCTACATCTATTTATTAATTTACTATATTACTAGCTGGCCCAACAGACGTTGTCCTGTCAATGTCTCAAATGTCAAATGTCTCAAATGTCACGTTGTCTCACGTTGTCTCAAATGTTTTTAAATAAATAATTTAGCTGAAAAACAATATCTATATGACCGTATTGTGAATCTAAACCATTCTCAAGCCCCCTGGAATACACACAAAAAATTTCATCAAAATTGGTCCAGTCGTTTAGGAGGAGTTCAGTCACATACACACGCACACAAGAAATATATATATTAAGATTATATATACTATTAATACTATACTGTACTATTAATCCATAAATTAAACACGAGAAACAAAACAAAAACAAAAAAAAATTGATTCGAGGTATGTGTTATCGCTTTTAACGTCCTACAAAGATAAACTCAAACATTTTCTATGCGGCGTAACCTACTAGATATGGCATTTTTGCATAAAACTTTGAATAACGGCATTGACAGTCCTGAACTTCTCAGTCACTTCTCCATTAATGTTCCTGCTAGAATACCAAATATCCGTGTAGTCTATTAAGAAAAAAATTCTGTAGAACTAGAATGGGTTGCAATTCACCAGTTGTCCGTTTGGCTCGTCTTTACAACAGTTATACCAAGAATTTGCCTGAACTAGACATAAACTTCCATAGTCTTCCTAAATTTATGAGACTCTTGAAATCTATTGACATTGACACCTCCTAATTTTAAGCATATATTATTATTTATTATAATTTCCTGTGTACTTTCTTTAGCGTTTTTTTGTTCTATGTTACCTATAGGAAATTATTTATGTATATTTGCATGCTGTGGTTACCTATAATTGTAACATTTTCACTGTTAACAAAGATTTATGTTTACTGTTACTTATGTTGGTGACCCTATTAATAAATAAATAAATAAAGAAATAAAAATAAGCTTGCTGTTACAACTCACAGGGTGCAATAACCTAGAGGCTCTTTCTTCTATAGAAAAATGCATAACCTTTTACAACTAAGTTCCACAAAGTGTTACCGATATGCCTTTTCACAAATTTAAATCTCTTGTCAAAAACACATACATACATACATACACCCACGCCTTTTTCCCATGGGGGTAGGCAGAGATTACGTCTTTCCACTTGCTACGGTCTTTACATATCTCTTTCGCTTCATCTACTTTCATAACATTCTTCATACATGCTCGACGATTGCGGGTACTTCTGACCTGGCCTTTTTTGAGGACATTTTCGATTTGTTCGAAATATGTTCGCCTAGGTCTTCTTCGTCCAGTATCTCCACTCACTCCAGTTCCTCCAATCCGTTCCACATGCCCAAACCACCCAAGCATCCCTTTCTCTATTCTTGTCACGATATCCTCTTTCAAACCACATTTCTTTCTAATCACTTCATTATACAATCTGTCACTCAGTTTTACTCCTGCCATACTCCGCAAAGCTCTCATTTCTACTGCATTTATTCTGCTTTCATGTCGTTTCTCCCATACCCAACTTTCACTTCCGTACATTAATGTTGGGACCAGCACGCCCTCATGCACTGCTAGTCGCGCCTTTTCTGAAATACTCTTATGAAAAAAGGTTATTATTAAACTGTTAGGGATTATTTAAATGATAACAATGCTTAGGTTTAATTTTAATAACTCATTAGTTACGTCTGTATAGATATAATGTAAAATAGTAGGTATTTATAGATATACTGTGGATTTGTTTGAAATTGTTAAGGAAGAGTTTAGATTATTTATCTGAGACCGGCTTTTAATTAACGGATCTGTAAAAATACAGATTTCAATAATAGTCATTACTGGTTTTCTTGCTGGTTCTTTCCAGTACAAGATGGACTTATGAACCAATGGTGTAGCATCTGTGACGTGAAAAAGTGATTGTAAATATTCCATTTGATGAAGACATTTTTGATTTTGATTTTGATAGATGTAATGTTACTTTAATATAAAAAGACAGTACAATTACGTTCCGCTATGGGTGCTGCATAATAGGCGAAGGCGGGCACACGCAAGCGCTGTGTTCGCCTAATGACCCTACCGCGAGGCTGCGTGTGCGTCTGGCTACTGGTGATGTCTTCTCCGTCTGGAGGACTGTCCAGGGGCTCTCGGACAGTCCCCCAGACGGAGAGCCCTTGGCGTTGGCTCAGCCAGACCTAGGTCGAGCCGGCCCCGGAGCCGTAAGTAAGCCGGTCCTCTCAGACCGGAGAGCCCCACATACGGCCGCGCCTAGCCAGCGCGGTGTCACGGAGCATGAGGTGCATTTCCCCTCAAAAAAAAGAAGGCACAAACTGTAACTAGAATAACCTTGTATTGACAAACTCCACAGAATTGAGTTATAATACGTTTATTAAGATATAGATAGATAATGTATTTATTTTGTTACAACGCACATATTCATACACTAGCTTTTGCCCGCGACTTCGTTCGCGTGGACTTCAGGTTCGTCCCGTCTAGTCTAGTAATAAGTAAGAAATACGGTAACTAAGCACTGCAGAGCCCTAATCATAGGCCTATAGGTAGCTACTGCAGTATGCTCCTATAAACTACATTTAACGATCTTTTTCCTTTTGTGGGTTATTCCTAAGAGATAAACATATACCATCACGGACTTTTTTGTAGACCTTTTTAAGTTGTACAATACTGTAGTAAATTGTTTTGATCTATCTTGTAGGATTCAGTCAGCGTTTGCAATGTAAGCGCAAAAAATGTGTTTTTTTACGACCTCACATTAGAAACCTCAAAAATTGTAGCCTATGTGTTATTCTGATGTATAAGCTATATTGTGGTAAAGTTTCATTCAAATCCATTCAGTAGTTTTTACGTGAAAGAGTAACAAACATCCATACATCCATACTTACAAACTTTCGCCTTTATAATAGTAAGTAGGATATTAAATGAAGTATATATTACGCAGAATACTAAATCACAAAGAAATAAGCTACCTCTGCCATATAAGCCTTAAGAAATACCTATGCTTGCGTGTGTGTGTGGAATTTGCGAAACAAACACATATATAAGAATTTAAAATAAGAATAAAATATATACATAAATTATAATAAAAAAAAACTCGGATCACTTACATATCGATTATGTAACGATCCATAATCGATACTATGATGTCTGCATGGGTTTGATTTTAGAATATTATTATATTAATTAGTATTTAATGTAGATAAGAAATATTTCGAAGATAGATGGAATTAAATTAATTGATTAATTTGCCTCGTGGCAAAGCTAATCACTAGTTCAATTATTTTAATAAGAACAATATAAAGATCTGAAGATACGCAGTTTATCAAATATTCTAAATTAGATATATTTTCATGATAATTTCGAATTACATTTAAAAAATATACTTACGTAAAATATAATAATTGCCAAAGGCTGAAGGTATAGATTATGCATCGTTACACATAATGAAGTTTTTCAACACGTGCTTACATTAAGAATAATATTCTATAATCAAACCCATACACAAATCTCAGCTTAAGTTTGTTTTTAGAATACGACCCTTAATCTACACTTCGAAACAACAAAGACGTTTTACAAGTATCGATTATGAAATGATGCATAATCGATACTATAACGTCTACATGGGTTTGATTTTAGAATACGATCCATAATCTACACTACGAAATAACATAAACGTTTTTCAAGTATCAATTATGTAACAATGCATAATCGATACTATAAATGTAAAGGTTCGATGTAGCCCTATTATTGTGCTTAATATATTATTATTCAAATTCAAATTCAAATTCTTTATTTCTTAAGCCTTATATTCAATTGTACATACAAATTTTCTGAGATCCTCCCAGTAAGCTTCAGTAGAAGCCTGTGGTAGGGGGTCTCGCTCTCGATAACAATTTTATTATTATATATTAGGCTACAGTAACCTATGGCAAAATTAACATGTTCACAAAAAAGAAACTGATTAAATTCAAAATTAAATAAACGTACAGCAGTTCTTAGATACGTTCGCACTCAGCTGCGGTCCAGGGGCAAGAGGATTATCTTCAAATAAAAACTACACTTGGAAGATAAACCAAATAAAAATATATTTAAAGGAAAAAGACAACTCAATTACACCATTAAAAATTACATTGACACATCCCAAACAATTATGACATTTCGCTCTATATATTTTCAAACTATGTAAGTCAGCCAGCCAGCTATTCCAAATCATAACAATAAAGTTGGCATGGGTTTGATTTTAGAATACGATCCTTGATTTGCACACATCAATCGAAAATCAATAGCGAATATGCAGATTTGATATGTATATAATGTAAAAAAAATAATATAAATAATGACCATTCTAAAAATTATATGGACACAAACATAACAGCTTGATATAAATGAATTTTATTTATTTAAATTTCGATAGGTTCTAATCTTATTTAAATATTTCCTTCTGCTGTGTGGATGTATATGGCATTTTTTATTGTGAGAAATAAATAACACTCGAATTACTCATACACATGTATGCTATTCAATAACATTTATGGCGATAAAATAATTTTACGACTCTTTTGTCGTTGGACTCAAAAATAAAAGAATGAGAGGCGTATTCATAATTATCTTATTTGGTAAGAAATATTCCCCTTTTCTTGGAATTCACATATATTTTGCTTACATATATAACTTAGTCGTTAACTGGATTAAGGTTGGTTGCTAAGTCAAGTTTCATTTTGACGCCCTCGACTCAACTCTAGGAGTATGTCGTTGTTTCACGTGCCACTCAGCGAACAAATTATTGTAAGAACACTGTTATCAATGGTTCATATTTTTTTTATAACAATAACTTTGGGTCTGTCGATCTTTTTATGTTAAATATTGATAAGTTTAAGAGCAGTATTCGTGACCCATGGCTCTTCATGTTTGTTGTTATAAATACTATGTATTTTGTTTCTTAAAATATTCAGCGATCTACTTGAATTATATTTTATTAATTAAGTGGAAAGTTCACTGGTGTGTGATAAATAATTTTATGCCTTTAAGTAAAATGTTTCCCAAATATTTATAAAGTAAAATAAATTACATAGATGAGTACTCTAAAATACTGTGGGATTGCTCTCTTGCTGAAGAGATTTCTAGAAACTTTTTCTTATTAAGCAAGAGTTATTTATATGAATATTAGAGGTGTGTTAATCTGCTTAAGTTATATAATGTAGCATAACGTTATGCTACAATTAAATATTATGTTATTTGTTTACTATAATTATAACACTTACTTTATAAAATAAAGTAAATATAGTATGCTATTTAATTTTAATACCTATCTAAATTTTATATTTACAATATTAAACTGGTAAATTTACGAACGAAATGCACGATCCCGAGCGCATGAAACTCCGAACGTCAATCCTCGCGATCGAGGTTTGCACATTACTAGAGCTTAAATTAAAATATAGCAGAAAAATAAAATCTTCATTAAATTATAAGTTATAAACTGATTTGCTTATTATAATCTAGTCATTATTTTATTGCGGAGGGATGAAAGTCATGTCACAAAGCGAATGTTGAATATGAAAGTGGAGGGATACACGGGCAGAGGAAGGCCGAATAAAAGATGGATCGATTGTGTGTGAAGAATGATATAAGAATGAAAGGAGTAAGCATGGAAATGACGGCCGATAGAGAGGAATGGAAGGAAAAGATCTACTGCGCCGACCCCAGATAATGGGAAATGGGCAAGAGGATGATGAATCTAGTCATTATTGACAACTCAAAATTCATGGAAATAGAGTTCAATTTCGAATGTCTGTTGTAGCGCCATCTTGCCAGTCTACGCTGGATTGGGTGTGATTTGGCAGTTCTTCTCAACTATACTAGATGTCGCTAACTCAAGCATCTATATGGTTTCATTTATTACCAGATATTTAACAGTAGCAGTAAAAGTTATACTATTTTGCAGTATTGAAATGGGAAATTAACGAAATCAAAACATCCAATGCCGTAACTCGTATTAATTACATCAAAAACAGGAGCAACATACAGGAATTATCTAAGTTCATCGAGTACCTTAATAAAGTAGAAACTAACGTTCCAAATTTTGATAATCAAGAACATGGTAAGAGATTTATTTGTGTATTTTAATCCAATTCCTTAGGGTGTACGGTGACCTTTGTTCATCTGCAGAGAGGAAAGGCTGAGACCCTTATGGCTACCACGCAACCAAGTGGCCAAGCGGTGGTTATGTCTGTGACTTACCGATCATACTCAGCCTGAGCCAATGGTCCTAAGGACCCTTTTTTCCATTTTATGTTTTTTTTTTTATATGCTAGGCGCGGCAGATGACATCCTCCCGCCTGATGTTAAGCGGTGAAAGAGGCCCAAATGAGATGACAGATAGGATAGTGACTTTACTTCACTCTCCTACCTGCCCTATCCCTGCCGGCCCAAAAGATGCCTTTTCACGCCTCTTTTGAAGGAACCTATGTTGTAGAATGTAGGAAACACATACGCAGGCAGAGAATTCCAAGTGCGGGAAGTACGGCAGAATAAGGAATCTTGGAATTTCTTAGTGCGGTGTGGAATGGGGGACGTAGTGTACGGATGGCTCCGAAGACCCTTACGTGTGTTTCTATAAAGGAAAGGAGAGGGAGGGATAAGGCTAAAGAGTTCTTCAGAGCATTCCCCATTTGCAATTATGTGGGAGAAATGCTCCTTAAGCACCGTGAGATCGCGCTGGTAAGGCGCGGTCGTGTGTGGGGCTCTCCGGCCTGAAAGACCGACCTACGCACTAAAACCCCCGTGTGCCTCAGAGCAGTTGCAGGAATATGTAAGACACCGCATCTTTGGTAGACCTGCCACTTTGTTATAGAAAGCAGGAAGGCGCTGGACGCTAGCTATACCGACCAGTGTGGATATCCTTGGGGCAGGTTTTTGTCCAGCTCTTGAATTCAATATTTCCTTTTTATAATATTTTGTACGTTGTTTTTGAATCAGTATTTATTTAACTTTCCATATAGGTTCATACAAAATCTTCGATTTAATGAAGATCTTACAGAAGAATTATGATGTAGGAAAGCAGATGAGGAACAAAATACGACAACCTGCAGTTAGGTTGTATGTTATCAAAAACCCTAAGGTCTTAGAGAAGTATCAGAAAAAATTGATGAGAAAGTAAGTGTACGGTTTGTTTTTTTTTTAAGATCTGTTACTTACCCTAAGGATAAACGCAGAAGAGTACAACAACAACAATAGATAATCGCCTCTTGACTTGTGCCCGTTCCTATAATCAACGGATCGTCATAATATAAAAGCTACTACCCCGTTTTTATTTAACTGACTACGAGTCGTAATCACAATTCATTTTTTATACCAGCTACCAACGAACGTCCGTTGATCAGTAAATACCGAGCCCTCTTTACTCAAAGATGTGCGTTTCGTTATAAGGAAATAGGAACTAAAGTTTTCACAAAATTTAAGTTATACTAAGTTTGTTTACACACAATAGCTCCATAAATTTTGTCAAAACTTTTGTCACTCGTTAAATATCATTTAATTAAAGCTAAATAGCTGATATATATATATTTTTTTCAGTACCAATCGCATAGAATGCAGCGTACACATAACAAGAACGGAACGTTTTTTTTTTTTTTTTTTTTTTTTTTTTATATATTTAAAGTCAAATCTGCAGACTCTATGGTCCGCACCTTTTTTAGTTTTTGTGTTTATTTGTCATTTTGTTTTTTTTCGAGATATTTTACATCCGCATTTCTCCACAATAATATTCTTCAGAGTATGTACTCGCTTTGAGGACTTGCTATTTTTCGTCACAGTTGTCGCAGTACGATATAAAGAAAAATACAAAGAGCTTATATATACAAATGTACATGTTCATTTTTTACAGATTTACATATTTTACAGTTTTACATTTTACTATCATCTATCATGCTTTTTTTTTTTTTTTATTTTATTGAATTTTTTTTTTCTATATTGATTTTTTTTAATTATTTATTATTTTATAAGTTCATTTTTTTTATTTTTATTATTATTATATATATATATACATTTTTTTTTATGCAATGCTGCTTACAATTTTTTTGTCTTATGCTACTATTAGATACATGGTTTTTTTTTTTTTTTTTTATAAAATTAATTCGGTCTAAAATCACATTCTTGTTGTTACATCAGAGAAGTTACAGGCTAAGGGTTTTCATCCCCGTGAGGGGTGGAGTCCACTGTGGACTCCCACCCTCAGGGGGACGGCTTACAGCTAACTTGCAACTGATCTCTCTCTCACGGTTTGAGCGGTGACGTGTTATTCTGCCTCCGTCTCCTGTAGGCGTTGGAGGAGACTTTCCCTTACTTCGACGTCTCCGCTCTTTATTGCCATCTTGTAGTTGTATTCCCTGATCTCAGAGATCGTCGCGTTTTTGGCGTTTATTATAAATTGGGCTATTGCGTCGTCAGTGCAGTACCGGGTATAGTATGTGCATGTCCCGGTATGTCTTGATATTCCGACGACTGCGTGGGAGACACTTTTATAAATTTTACCTAATTTGTGTGATGCACGCACTATCACCACCGCCTCACTTTTCAGTCCCTGAGCTTCGTGTATAGTTAGGGTTCGGGATCCCGTCAGTTCTCCATACCCCTGACTGATGAGCAGAGCTTTCTCAGCCTGGGTGTGGGCCAGGTATAGCGTGTTGGCCATGTTCGGGACTTCCACTCCCCCTAACATTTTCAGCGATAGGGACCTTACGTTGGGCCGGGACGAGTACACTCCGTCATAGATTTCTCTAAGCGCGTATGCTACGTCCTGCGGATTCCTGTGCGTGCATAGAAGATTTTTGGTTATTTCCACTATTTTCGTTGGCCTACTGTATATCATGGGGAAGAGGTCATTCCTGTCAATATAGGGTAATTGATTTATGTCTCCTATAATGACCACTTCCCTGGCTCTTGTCAATTGGGTTGCCATCACTATCGCTCCAAAGTGATTCATCAGGGCCTCGTCTACAAAAAGCTTTGAACACTTTTCGCCCTTTTTGAGGCCGTTCACTAGGAGCGACGCCATGGTGCGCACTCGGTGTTTTACGCTGTACCCTTTCCTCAGTGCCAGCCTTTCTCTCAGGTCGTTTGCAGCTTCCAAGGTGGTTGTAACCGCTATATCGTTAGCGATGTCAATCCGCGATGTGACCCACTCCGTTTTCCCGCACCCTGGCACGCCGTTGACCCATTCGATCGCGGTGTCCGCCCAGCTCCCGGGGGGTGCGCCTTCCAGTGATTCGCTCGCCATAGTTTTTGCCCTAGTGAGCACTTCACCTTCTAGCATTACCCTCGTGCACTTTGCGACCACCACCACCGGGTCCTCAGGCGGGGTGTTGAAGAGCCTACCTGTCTTACTCGCGGACACGAAACCTGACGACCCGCTGTAAGCTGCCATATACGACCCAGACATATTGCCCGCAAGAACTCGCGCTCTGTTATTATCGTATACGGCAGCCTCAGCCTCCTCCAATAATTCCCACAGCACCCGCGTTGAAATTGGCATTCCCCAGGTACTTCGGTTGTAATTCTGCAAGATGTTTTCGCAGGTTTCCGTATTGACCTTTAGGGTTGCCTCCGTGAGTGCCGTGAACTCCAAGAAGGCGTTTATTATGTGGTCTTGCGCCCCTTTCGCCGGCCTTAGTGTTGGTGCGGGAAACTGTCCTTTAGATGTGCTTGGGCAGGCGGGGGTTCTGATCTACTTCGCTGATCTAGCTGCTGCTTGGTGTTGGCTGCACTTGGCATTGATATAAGTCGGCGCAACGTTTTCCCTCCTTTACTGTAGTTTTGGAAAAAAAGCCCTTCCCAGGGCCTCCAGCGACTTTTTGACTGATATGGTGGCACTAACCTTGGCTTTAGTCGTTCTCTGCAATGAGCTCTCTTCCTCCTCCGCCCGTCTCTGTAGACGCGCTCTGACCCACTCTCCTCTTGTTCGGCTGTTACTTGATCCCGCCGAACTGTGGGGGCCGTGGGTTGATCATTCCGGGGCAGCAAATGACCCAGGTCCTGTCCCCTGTCCTCGTACACCACTATTTCGTGGTATTTCGAGGCCAGCAGAACGGAACGTTAATAGCACACGCCTTTTTGACATTGACACTGTCAAAACTCAAAAATTCTTGTCTATCTTTTCTTTACGGTTGATGTTGTAAACTGACGTGATAAATCTATTTGTTTTATTAATTTAATTTAAATTAACATAAGATATTTGAAAAATGAATATTACTTCGTAGTGAGTACCTATTCGTGAGTACGTACAGATACTCGTAACATCTATTTGAATTTTAGGCACTTCTCTATCGCTATCTGAACTCGACATATTAAAAGCAAAAACACAGAAATCCTCGAAAAACTAAACTCTAACCGACCAAAATTGACCGACAACCAAATGACATTGCGAATAGTAATCTTAACAGTCTACTAAAGTCAAAAATATTTATAGGAACACCGTAAACACTCATCTCCTTACAATACGCTTACCGTCCGTTACCAATAACCCTCCCATCCGTTAGTAGGAAGCTGTCAGTAAGTGCATGACGAGACGTTTTTTTAAAGAACGATTAGAGTTTACGCCTCGTATATAAAATTACTAATTCGTAACTAAAACGTTCGTTTTTCAAATATAGGAACCGGGCATTAAACAGACAAAGGAATCCGTATGTTATCGCTTATCTTCGTAGTATACTTGAGTTTTGACTTTTTTTGGGTTCCATACGAAGCCCAGTACTGTCTTATGGAAGTCAATTTCGGATTAAGTTAAGCTACAGGGAAGCTAACGGAAGCTACAGGGTTCTTTCGAAGACCCATCTGATTTGGCGGCGTTCTAACATGACCAAGCCCTCTATACTGTGGGACCTGCTTTGGCCCAGGTGCCAGAGTATTTAATCCCAGCGGTGTTGAGGCTTGACGACTCACCTAATGACGCACTAAAACCAACCAACAAAATCAAAATGAACTTTATTCAAATATGACTTTAAGAAAGTTCTTTTGAATCGTCCAATTTTTTTTCCTACCTTTACTTACTTAACTTTAATTCAGGACGTATTTTAAATCTGATCAGGAAAATGGGCAAGAAAGAAACTTGTCAGCTTTATCAAAATTAATAATTAATAACAACATATACGATAAGTTATGTCGTTACTATGCAACGATGTGCTTACACGATGTGCTAAACTATGGAATGAATTGTCGCCTGCAGTGTTTCCGAACCGTTACGATATCCAAACTTTCAAGAAAAGAGCGTACTCCCATTTAAAAGGCCGGCAACGCGCTTGTGACTCCTCTGGTGTTGCGGGCGTTCATGGGCGGCGGTAATTGCTTACCATCAGGTGATCCGTCTGCTCGTTTGCCCCCTATCACATAAAAAAAAAAAACAATTTATACGGAAATACAAATATTTACACTTAAGAATGTAATGTCTTCAAATCAACACCAAGCATTGGCGTCATTTAAATAATCATTGACTTTGTAATAGCCCTTTTTTTTTTGTTCCCCTGAGGAAAATGCATCAAATTGCATACCCCGGCTGTGGCGAGCCGGGGTTATGTGGGGCTCTCCTCCCCAGAAGGGGGAGGCCTACCCACTAAAAACCTCAGGGATGGCCTTCCTCAGGCATGTAGGGAGCCCCCGGGAACACCAAGCCACCTCCGGGAACCCCCAGCCTCCGCTCCCCTGCCTAGAGGGGAGCCCTCCTCGGCGAGGCTACTACCTCCCCCGGTCTCCTCCACCGACGACGCACCCCGGCCACGGAAGGGGCGTGGTCCATCCCGGGTCGTCGTAGCAGTCGCGACTTTCTCGCGCCCGCCGGCGACCCGCGGCGGCGCCGCAGCTGTGCTACCGAGCCCGGCGCCGCCTTCTTCGAGCGGGATCGGCCATCTCCCGACCGCGCTCGGCGGCCTCCTTCTGGAGCATCACTGCTTCACAGAAGGAGGCCACAGCCCTCCAACCTCCCTCGTCCGCCAGCATTGCCGCAATCAATGCCGGCGGAGACAGATCTCGCCCGATCTCTGCGATCAAGACTCGGCGCTCGGAGGCCCACGCGGAGCACTCCGCCAGCGTGTGCTGGGCCGAGTCGAGGTCGGATGCGCAGTGGTGACAATGTGTCGATCCCTCCCGTCCTAATCGACACAGATACTCACCGAAGCAGCCGTGCCCGGTGAGTATCTGAGTCAATCAGTAGATGACCTCCTCCTTCCCGTGGAGCCAAGCTTCGAGGTGCGGGAGTACGGCACCGACGGCCCGCTGGCGCGCGCAGATCCGTAATTCGAGCTGCGCACGCCAGGCCGCCACAATCCGTCGATGCCACTTCGCGCGCGGGTTCCAGGGCGCTCCCCCCATCGCCCCCCCGGTCGACACACACATTAGCGTCTTTTTAACATGTACCTTGAATTAATGAAAAGGCAATTCAGCTATACTATGTGGAATCTTGTTATAAAACTTAATACATTTGCCCATAAACGAACCTCTAGTTTTTTGTAGCCTGTACGTTGGATAGGTAAGTTTATTCTTGTGTTTTCGAAGCCCCACCACTACCTAAGAACAAGGATAACTACAGTAATGCGAAGTGAATGAAATATCAGGCTCCGTAGACAGACCCACTGCAAAAAATAGTCGTCGTAAGTAAGAGTCGAGCAGGCAGACATTTAGTACAATGAACTATCTCTTGGTGGACTTAACTAAAACTGTGCAGTAGTTTTTGAGTGAAGCCTTTATTACGCAGCCCGTGGGATCTATCGATTTTTCCGGGATGAAGCCTATTATTTAATCCGGACTTTTATCTTTACGTCTGTAAAATTTCAAAGCAATCGGTTCAGTAGTTACGGCGTGAAAGCGGAACAAACAAACTCACACTCCGATTTATAATATAAGTACTTCATGTACTTGTATGAACGTGTGTGTGTGTAATAAAATAAAGTCATTATCTATCTACATATTCGTTGGGTTTGCTAACACAATACACGAAGCCAAGGTGCGTTATATCTACATAATTGCACCAAAACTATCAATACAATAAAAAATATTCTATAGTACCTAATTTAGAAGATTCACGAAAAATAATATTGTTATACAAAAATATTTACGCAACGAACAAATTTGCACAGATGTTGTTGAATTGTAATAACAAGTAAGCTAACTTATCGGCTGCCAGTCATAGAGTTATTTTGAAATGGTGTGAACAAAGAGTGACCTAAGTCAATCGGGTTGCTTCCATTGATTGTAAACTTTATTTCGTTCAATCTAGGGTGGAGTATGTTTTGTGTAAATTTCACTGATTTGTACAACCTTGTGTCGTTCGTAACTAATTCCGTTCTTCTGAACGTTTCCCGTCAAGGTCTTGCAAAGTCAGAAATATTTGAAGAAAACGATTATTTAATCGGCTAATCTTACATACTATCTTACTATATATTGAAGACCTCTATATGGTTCCTCCTGGTCTCCTCTCTAGTGGTTAAAACCGGTTTCAAGGTGACACCATCTCTAAGGTCCCGGGTTCGAATACCGGTGGGGGCAGATGTAAGTGTGATGAATGTGAGCACACAATTGCTCATGCCTTAGTCATGGTTGTTAACATATATTTCTATCAAATTTAGTTACATATGTATAATGTATGTATGTCTATCCGTTACCCTAGTTCCCATAATACACGACATACAGAACTTACTTTGGGCTAGGGTAATCGGTGTAAGTGTAAATATATAAAATCAAAATCATAATAATCTTTATTCAACATAGACCTTTACAGGCACTTATTGACGTCAACAGACAAAACAAAAAAACAAAGCTTAAAAAAAAAACATAAACCTTGTCCGTACGTACGAATAAGGCAAAAAAAAAATTGACTCGACACCTGTTCGGAAATTGGGAGAGCCTTCTCGAGAAGAACAGGCAATAAACTCTGAAGGGCTATTTTTTATCTCTATATATATACATATACAGGGTTACCTGGTAAGTCGTGCGAACCCCGTTAGGGGGTCGTGGTTCCCACCATTTCTGACAGATTTCCCCTTGGAACCCCGTCCCCCAACTTAACCCTTTTCAAGTTATAAGGCTTTAAAGACTTTTTTGAAAAAATGACCGATTTTTGTCTATTGGCCCATTTTTTTTGTTTATTATAATTCAAATATTTAGTTTTATACTATTTTTGTGAAGCAGATTAGTTTGTTCATCATAATGCAAATAAAAATAGAGTTACCTCAACTAAATAGGTTGTAGATAGAAGATTGATAGTTATAGCATCAAACAAAAATCAGTACAAATCAAACTTCAACCAGCAATAGTAAAAAAAAATCTATGACACGTAGGCTGCAGACACCTTTAAAAATATCTACGTTTCATTAGCTATTCAACAAGGTATAACAAGGTAGGCTGCTATTAGATTTCTTGGAATAATCTTTGGTAAAAGTCCTAAAAGGAGTAGTAAATTAAGAAATTAAATGAATTGAATTAAAGGGACGATTCATCAAAACGAGATGACAGCAGCAGTAATGAATATAAAAGTGACAGACAAAATCTAGTCTACAAAATTAGAAGAGAAGCCGGATCACAACTAAATGAAGGTAATGTGTCTTCTGCTGACTATTCTAAAGACCAACTAAATTAAAAGCAATTGTAAAAAACAATTCTAAAAAAATCTAAAGACCAAATCTAAAGGCCAATCCGAATAGACCAGAATCAGAAAACAATCTAGATATAACAAACGGAACGATTATAGTTAACGTTATTGCAGAATTAAGGAACTGTTTTATGATTACACTACATATATTTCTTACGCCTACACCAGTTAGCCTAGCCCTAAGTAAGCTCTGTAAGGCTTGTTTCGGGATCAGGATCTATTTTTTTTTTGAGGGGAAAGCTCCTTATGCACCGTGACACCACGCTTACTAGGCGCCGCCGTGTGTGGTCTCTCCGGTCTGCGACGTCCCATATCGGGGCGCATGTGGCGGGGTGCTCTTTCGCGATTCCACCGCCACAACGCCAACGGGCCGGCTCGACCTATATATAGGTGGTGGTCGAGCCACCGTCAAGGGGGGACAATACCCTAACAACACTTGGACACTACCCTAGACAACGGGATCGGGATCTAGGGTAACGGATAGATGCCCCTTCCGTGGCCGGGGGGCGTCGTCGGTGGAGGAGACCGGGGGAGGTAGTATAGCCTCCCCCGAGGAGGGCTCCCCTCTAGGCAGGGGAGCGGAGGCTGGGGGTTCCCGGAAGTGGCTTGATGTTCCCGGGAGCTCCCTACATGCCTGAGGAAGGCCATCCCTGAGGTTTTTAGTGGGTAGGCCTCCCTCTTCTGGGGAGGAGAGCCTCACATAACCGCCGGCTCGCCACAGTCGGGGTATGCAATTTAATGCATTTTGCATGCAAAAAAAAAAAAGGTAACGGATAGATATACATATATTACACATAAAATAAATATTTTATGGCTGTTAACCATGACTAACGTATAATTGCTCGCATTGATCACAATAACATCTACCCTCATCGGGACTCAAACCCAGGACCTCGGATGGTAGCACCTTAAAACCGATGTATGCGTCGTATAAATCTAATAAATAATATTTATAAAACAATTACAGACAACTTAAGTAACAACAAAGGAAGTGGTCCGAGCAGTAAATCAATAAGAAACTACGATTCTAATAAGAGTGTTGATGATGTTACGCCTTTCATAATCCACACCAGTTATGAAAACGTGAAGACTTCAAAAGAAAACCATCAGTATTATGTAGTTGAAAATAAAAGGTTCAAGCAACAGGAACAAGGAAGCAATAAACAGAGCAAGTGGAGACAAAATAATACGAATGACAATGATCTGAAAGGTAAAGGTAATAATTACAGTAAAGAAGAACACTTAAGTATTGAGAAAAAAGATCATGATATATCAAGAAATAAGCAAAGTTATATAGACGCCAGTAAAGATGCGAAGCAATTTCAGAATGAAGATAAGTTTTCAAAATATGATGTGTACAATGAAAACAAAGGTATAGTTGAGAAGCCTATTAAACAATTGCTTACAGATGTTTGGGTTACTCATAAAAAACAATTTAACGAATATAGTGAAAAACGTGGTGATAATATCAAAAGAATAATTTCAAAATATAAGCCACCAGTGACATGGAGCAATAAGATGTATAGCATATACAGATATGATGATGCGTTCGTAGGCAGAACACCTATACCGCAAGTGAAGAAGAAAACACTTTATGATGATTAACAATAAACATTTTATTGTAATTTCACTTTGTTAATTCTGAGCGGTGGGACACTCCATTGTTAATATTTATTTATATTTTTCATATAGTATAAACTGATTATAGGCGGGATGCATTCCTGCTGAGGGTGAATCACAATTTCAATGTGGAGGCTGCACGGCATGTTTTTAGTGGGTAGGCCTGCCCCTTCTGGGGAGGAGAGCCCCACATAACCGCCGCCGGCTCGCCACAGCGGGGGTATGCACGTTAATGCATTTTCCTCAGGAAAAAAAAAAAAAAAAGGCTGCGCGGCATAGATTTATTTACAACATCGGTTACAGTTAAATGAAGTAATGTGTTCTTTGATAAGTAGTGTGTTATTAGTAGAGATCGATAATCGGATGCATATTTACCTAAAGTTAGTTTAAGACAAAGTATGGAAACGGCTTTTTATTGTTTTTGTTAAATAAAAATCCGGGATTGTGGAATTGGATAGCCGGATGTTTATTTATTTACCTAATTTAATTTTTGACAAGTATGGAACTGACTTTTTATTTTATTTCCATAAATAAAAATCCCGGAATTCCGAATTTTGTATTGTGTTAGTCAAACTAGCTCACTACCTTCGTATAACACTCTTCATGTAATAAATCGCACGGGGAACTGAAACTAAACTTCATGTAAATAAGTACGTATGCATAGTTGTATAAATGACCCGGAGTCTCGGTCTTTTGAAAATATATACCACGTGCTAATTTAGTAATTTTCAAAACAATATCACTACGTTAAATTTGCAGTCCCGTATTTTCCCGGGATTTTTATTTAACAAAATGTATTTTAAAAAGCCGCTTCCATAATTTGTGAGCCAAAAATTAACTTTAAGTAAATATGCATCGGATTATCCGATCTCTAGTTATTAGTACTCATATATATTAGTCATAATTATGTGTACTATCGGGGACACTGGCGCCTTACCAGTCCTAGAGCGTTAATCGCTTGCACACTGCACGATGCTACGGCTACAAGCCACGCCTTCCGTTCATTCAACTATTGTGCTCGCGCGGAAACATGCAAGCGAGATAGCGATAAGCGAGCGATATTAAAAAAAATATCTCTATGGAAAGGGTATTTGGTTAAATTTTGCTTGCGCTACAGGTCCTAGATATAGGTTTTACAACATGGCATTTATTTAGGAGTAACACAGCCACGCAATACAAAATGTAGATACAATGTAGCCATTTTTGGTTATAGATATAAAGAGTTACGGGTTTTGAACAATAATATAATATTTTCAGTTATGAAATTATTTGTATATTGGTGCACGTATTTATTTTACTTGTTACTATTATAGGAATTTTAAATGATCCAATGAAAAAAATCTTAGCAACTGATGATGATAGACTGTTTTAATGACATGAACGGTATGAATTTGAGTAAAAAAACAAAACTTACGACGAATACCTATTGATTACTTACAAAGTAAGTAATGTGATTAATCCAGGTCAGACACAAAAATTCTAGTCGTGCGAATAAATTACAAAGAGAGCGCCTAGAAATACACAGATAGCGGAATGGGAAGATTCGGCGCCATTAAAACTCAAATGTAACTAAATATGAGTTCGCTGGAACAATTTTAGATGTAAGGAGGGAGCTAAGCGTGCTTTGCTCTCAGCTTGTGTCGATTGTTATTTTGTTTATTCACACACAGAAAACTCTAATCTCGCAAAACGTCATTCCGCGCCTCCGCGGCGCCGAGAATTTGGAGACAATAAAACTTTGCAATTATCTAACCAATTTTACAAATAGTTAATTATCTCTCTCTAATCTTTTCGGCGTGTGACAAACGGGGTAGCATCACAAACTACGTCACTCGTGCATTCCCACATATTCACGCAGATTCTTTCAATTATTGTTTCGATTTACAAAACGAGTATTTAATTGTCTTCTCGATGAATATACGAAACAATAAGGAAAATATTAATAACAAAACAAAGTGAGTCTTAATATGTATATTAATAATTCTGCAAACATTAACGTCTTTGATACGTGTATAATTAAACTTAATATTCTTACACTAGAGAAGCATTATTCAAGAACATCAAATACAGCAGCAGTGCATGGCCGTAAATAATCAATTACATAATTTAAACGATTAAAGAAGAAAGAATGGCGAATAGCATGATTAAAAATATGGAAACAAACATTAAATAAATGGTTGGTTTCATCGTCTGCCTAGAATTATGATTAGTACCCTAAACTGTATCGTTAAATGACTGGGTATCTTAGCAATGCCCAGACTTTAATTTAGAGGAAGATTCGTCGCCTTTTCCTTATTTTATCTTAAGGGTGTGGAGTGGCTCCCAAGAAGAGAAACCATCGCACTTCGACCTATTTGGAATCGCTTGTGCTCTACTTTTCCTTACGAACATTTTTTATGATTTTGCATATATTATTTATTGATTACATTACTATCAGAAAATACAGTTAAATGTTAATATTAAATATGTAACTAATAAATTGACCGATTTACAAAACTTTTAACCGACTTCAAAAAGTTTCTCAATTCGACCATATACTTATGTTTATTTTTATGTTAGTTCGCGCATAAATTCGTCGCTTATGAACCGAGTTTGAGGATACTTTTTTTGTTTCGTAGAGTATCTTCTAGAGGGGCTCCCATGAAAAATTATTGAAATTGATTTAAAGGTTTTCAAGAAAAACTGAAAAATAAAAAAAAGCTGTTTTTACATTTCATGCACATTTGATACTCGATTAGTCCGTCAATTGTAGAACGGTTTTAATTTATTTTTGTTTATAAAGTACACCCGAGAAGGCCCCATATAAATTTTAATAAATTCAAAAAAGAAATAAATAAAATTTTTCGCAACAAAAATATATACCGACTAAACTGTCGCCCTTCTCCCACAAAGGACTGGCATACATTGCTGGCCCCAATTTCAAAATCGGTGTAGGTCATAGGATATATTTGATAGGAACATTTAAGATAATATTGAGATTTATGAATATCGTAATTAAAGTACCTAAAATATAAATTAGGTTTATTTGTAAGAATATATTTATTTGTTAATTCTCATTGGATCTCTTATGATTACATCTTCCGAAGGGCAATTAGGTCCGGATGTCTATGTTTCATTTAGTCTATGGCTGAATTCTATTGTATGCAACCGTTTGTCAATGCTTTTTTTTTCTCTTGTTGGTCACGATGACGGCAGGACGCATTGTGACTCTAAAGTTTGAGAAATGGAGATCAGCACGATTCAAGATTTTTTATAATTGAAAATTAGTTAATATTTTTTACCCAAATGGGGTGCATTTTTCTTCTTTTATAAAAATCTTGTTATTAAACCCGCTAAAAAACGGTAAGTGGAATTTACTGGTACTTTGGATTAGCTCGTGGTAGTTCTCCATAATGGCCGATGCCAATTTCAATTTTTATTTTCATCTTTTCCAGGGTTCCAATCTTTGGTTATTATTCGATCATATTTTCAACATATGGTCTATTTGTTGCTCATGGTTCCCACTAGTGGCCTAACTTTGGCTCGTTGAGTAGTATACTGCGTGGCACATCTTCTATGTGCACCCAGCTTCAAACTTAAAGTGGTACCATATAAGTTAAGCTATAAAATGTAATATTGACTATAGAAGTTATTAAATAAATATTATTATTATTATAAAGAAAATGGCGTAACTTTTTTCAAAACTAATATTTAATAGAAAACTATAGAGGGTAATTTGAAAAACCTGTGTTCACTCGTCGACTAAGTAAATGAGAAGTGAAGTCGCCACAAAGCCTCTGAGCTCGAGAGCGCTCGGATAAATTCGGCTGCTGTCGAACGCTCGAACGCTACATAGCACACGTAGCGCCATCTGTTTTTCGTTAGCGGCAACACGCAAAAATGACGGACAGCAATGCCCGAGTCAATAGTTTGCACTCGCTTTTATACCCTCCGTAGAGATATTATTTTTCATATCTTCTACAATATATATAAACATACTAGCTGTTGCCCGCGACTTCGTCTGCGTAAATTTCGAGTTGAATGTTATTGATACACAAATCATATTAATATACGATTTTACCGATTAAAATGTCCGTCTTGAAATGAGCTCAACCAGTAACACCAAATCCTAAACACAAAGCAAAACAAAATCCGAAATCAACACAGAAGAAATTATTAAATTAATTAAAGCAAAATTCACAGAAAATTTCCTATTCGATTCTCAGCGCAAAGATCATGAAAAGATACGAAGGAGATTTTCGCCTTATGTCGAAACACATTCCTT
Source organism: Scirpophaga incertulas (assembly GCA_036419045.1). Classification (NCBI taxonomy): domain Eukaryota; kingdom Metazoa; phylum Arthropoda; class Insecta; order Lepidoptera; family Crambidae; genus Scirpophaga; species Scirpophaga incertulas. Next base: position 6,887,974 of record CM071647.1, on the reverse strand, counting down.
TATTAGGCTTTATTTGAAAAAACTACAATAGCGCGTTGTAGAAATTGATTAAATGAAACAGCGCCATCTAGTGATTTATGAAAAAACTAACATGCGTAATGAAACTGATTTACACTTAAATATTTTTTCTGTTCTATTATATGTATAGATTAAGCGTGAAGAGGTAATAAACAAACAAACTTTCGCATTTATCATATTATTTTGATAAAAACTGGTTTCGTTTCATCGTATTTTGGTTCCCTGTTCCATCTCACTGCCCACGAACATGCTAAACGTGGCCTTTGGGGTCTTATAACCTGTGGCTCTGTCTACCCCGCAGGGGATAAAGACGTTATCTTATGTATGTATTGTATCATGATGATGAATTGTCTTTAGATTTTAAATTTCCCATGTAACTTATGTAAGAATGGTGTACATTATAATTCGCAATATTATCATGCCTTGAGTTCATTAAAATGACGATAACTTTTTTTTTAATGAACCGATTTTGATGAAACAAAGTTTAGATATTATTCTGAGTTAAGAATTAAAGTAGAAAACAAAGCAAATAGTGAAAGTTTCAAGCAAATCGGTTCAGTACTTTCGGAGATAAACGTGAACAAACATACAGACAGACAGACAAAAAATTCCAAAAATTTTTTTTTTGCTTTCTAATAATCTATTTAAGTGCCCCTCTATCCATTTCAGTCAAAAATACTAAATGTACAGACAAAATATTTTTACTGTCTTATTATATGTATAGATAAGCTGTCTGGCATGAATTAAATTGCTTTCGACCATTATAAAAATTAATATTGTAAGCTAGGATTAGGGAATTGCTCAACGCTATTTATACGCATATCCTATCCGTATCCTTTTCATATGTACCTTAAATGTCATTTTACACCTTAAATCTCCTCGAAATCTTCATCATTTTCTGTGCAGCAATTTGGAAAAAAGATAACAGAGTTGATGATGGTTTTTTTTTTCTTTTTTGGATAACACAAACTTTTGACTGTCTGGGTTTCGGATTCGTTACGCTATTATACATATTATTAATCATCTGTGTTATTTTATTGTTTTTCCTTTTCGTGATAGTATAATCTATGTTTCACTGTGTATCCGTCCTTGCATTTTGAAGTGTATGTAAAAAAAATTGTTTTGTTTTTAGGTTAACGATTTTTATTATATAGATGTAATAATATTTCGTTTCCTGGTGGTCCTGATAACAATAAATAAATAAGTTACTATTATTAGAATATATTAGATTAGAATGAAAAATAACTATAAAACAGTTTCATCTATAAACATTCGGCAATCGATAAAAACTCAAGTCGATTTTATCACGTACTTATTTGACGTTACAGTTTTTATTGCACACAACATTTCCGCGATTCCATGGCCGATTTTGGTCTCAGATACAACTCAAGTTCTCGAAGTGCGGAGGCGAACAGCAGACATAGCATTCTTATTAAAGATAGCAAATTGTTCCGTCGACTCTCTGGAATTCTAGTAACACATATATATTATGATACGAAGACGAAAATCTGAATCATGGATATGCTGATTCACATATTGATATTTGGAGGTATTATATATATTTCCTACTAGCTGATTTCCGCGACTTCGTCCGCGCAGGGCACTTATCGTTATTGCGAAAAAAATCTCATAATATCGTCATAAATTTGTTTTTTTTAATTGTTATTTCTACACTTAAATATAATGGTTTTTTTTCAATAATTTCTTTTATACAACTACTAGCTTTTGCCCGCGACTTCGTTCGCGTTTACTTCAGGTTTGTCCCGTACCATCACGGACTTTTTTGTAGACCTTTTTAAGTTGTACAATACTGTAGTAAATTGTTTTGATCTAGGTATCTTGTAGGATTCAGTCAGCGTTTGCAATGTAAGCGCAAAAATGTGTTTTTTTACGACCTCACATTAGAAACCTCAAAAATTGCAGCCTATGTTTTATTCTGATGTATAAGCTATATTGTGGTAAAGTTTCATTCAAATCCATTCAGTAGTTTTTACATGAAAGAGTAACAAACATCCATACATCCATACTTACAAACTTTCGCCTTTATAATAGTAGTAGGATTAGTGTTAGTTAATGTGTTTGCTTACACGTTTAACCCTCATGGGTACATATGTTTTGGATTATAGTCTTGCACAGAGAATTCCTTCTAATTCTATTTTGTTTTTATAATAATATGATTGTAACCTGTTTTATGTGCCAAATAAATAAAAAAATAAGTAGCCTATGCGTTATTCTGATGTGTATGTTAAGCTAAATAAGCTATATACGACGACCTCCATAGTCGAGTGGATAATACACCGGTTTCAAGGTGTGGCCATCTCTGAGGTCCCGGGTTCGAATCCCGGTGGGGGCAGATGTTTGTGTGATGAATGCGAACATTTGTACCTTAGTCATGGTTGTTGATATATATTTAATATATGTATGTCTATCCGTTACCCTTTTTTTTTTTTTTTTTTTTTTTGTTTCCCTGAGGAAAATGCATTAAATTGCATACCCCGGCTGTGGCGAGCCGGGGTTATGTGGGGCTCTCCTCCCCAGAAGGGGGAGGCCTACCCACTAAAAACCTCAGGGATGGCCTTCCTCAGGCATGTAGGGAGCCCCTGGGAACAGAAAGCTTCTTCCGGGAACCCCCAGCCTCCGCTCCCCCGTCGACACAGGGGAGCCCTCCTCGGGGGAGGCTTACTACCTCCCCCGGTCTCCTCCACCGACGACGCCCCCGGCCACGGAAGGGGCGTGGTCCATCCCGGGTCGCCGTAGCAGTCGCGACTTACTCGCGCCCGGCGGCGACCCGCGGCGGCGCCGCAGCTGTGCTACCGAGCCCGGCGCCGCCTTCTTCGAGCGGGATCGGCCATCTCCCGACCCCGCTCGGCGGCCTCCTTCTGGAGCATCACTGCCTCACAGAAGGAGGCCACAGCCCTCCAACCTCCCTCGTCCGCCAGCATTGCCGCAATCAATGCTGGCGGAGACAGATCTCGCCCGATCTCTGCGACCAAGACTCGGCGCTCGGAGGCCCACGTGGGGCACTCCGCCAGCGTATGCTGGGCCGAGTCGAGGTCGGATGCGCAGTGGTGACAATGTGTCGATCCCTCCCGTCCTATTCGACACAGATACTCACCGAAGCAGCCGTGCCCGGTGAGTATCTGAGTCAATCGGTAGGTGACCTCCTCCTTCCGTGGAGCCAAGTTTCGAGGTGCGGGAGTACGGCACGCACCGACGGCCCGCTGGCGCGCGCAGATCCGTAATTCGAGCTGCGCACGCCAGGCCGCCACAATCCGTCGGTGCCACTCCCGCTTAGGCACTTCGTGCGTGGGTTCCAGGGCGCTCCCCCCATCGCCCTCCCGGCCGACACGCCGCGACGCATACGTCGCCGCGTACATGTCGGCCAGGATGTCGAATGGGGGGGAGCGTCCCAGAACCGTCGCCGCCTCGTACGAGATTGTACGGTAGTCTATCCGTTACCCTAGATCCCATAGCACAAGCCTTAGCTTAGTTTGGGCTAGGCTAATTGGTGCAAGTGTAACAAATATTTATTTATTTATTTATTTATTTAATATGTTATTGTAAAGTTGTATGAACCATTTATGCAGTAATTTTTACTTAGAAGAGTAACAAACATCAAACCAAATCAAAAATTTATTCTTCAAATAGGATTTCACAATCACTTTTGAATGTCAAAGATGCTACGCTATTGGTTCACAAGTCTACGGCGGGAGACCTTGTACTGGAAACAACCAGTAAGAAAACCAGCAAGGGCAATTTTTTTATCTCCCTGTATCATTACAGAGTCATCAGTTGGAAACCGGCTTCAGAAACAGTTTGAACCCAAAATCCGATACAAGTTAAAACAACTAACAAATATATACAGTAGGGCCTCGGTAATCCGGACTCCCGCTTGTTCGGTGATCACTGTAATCCGGCCGGGCAGTGGGATTCGCGGGGGAGACCGGCTGTAGGAACTAGTAGTAGGACTGAGGAAGATGAGGATAATAGCGTTGAAGTTTTCGCCTTCACAAAAGTTGGTAATTCAGAGGCAGTAGGAGCTTTAAAATGGGTTAAAGAAAACGAATTTGATAGCCACGAAGTTATGTTTCTCTGTCGACTTACAAACCGAGCGGACCGGGAAGAAGCAACTAATGTTTTAATTTTGAACATATACGAGTATATTTTGTCTTTATGCTATAATTTAAAAATTGATGAAAGAAAGTAAGGTTAAACTTGTGTTTTATTAATATTAAATATGGCATACTATAATCCGGACGCCTCGATAATCCGAAAAGGGACTTGTTTTTGCTTCTCCGGATTAACGAGGCTTTATTGTATTTCCGTCACAAGAGTCATATCGCATATCGCATCTGATATGTATATGTCCGGTACAAAACAAAAATATTTATCTAATATATATAAATCTCATGTCACAATGTTTGTGCTCAATGAACTCCTAAACTACTTAACCGATTATAATAAAATTCGCACACCATGTGCAGTTCGATCCAACTTGAGAGATAGGATAGTTTAAATCTGAGTGTCATCATCATCATCATCATCAATTTTAAAAATTCTTTCACCAATAGAAAGCCACATTATTGCGGAGTGTCATCATCATCATCATCATCATCATCATCATCATCATCATCATCATCAGCGGACGGCGCGCGATGGCTTCGGGTTTAATTCAGTTCGCTTTCGTGCTCGCTTCGGGGATTATTAATATTATGCCCAACGAAGTGGGCGCGGGTCAGCTAGTTTATTATAGAATCATTAAACAACTTATTTGCGGCCCTTTCTTCTTATCAGCTAAAAATACTTCGTGTATGGGTGGTAGGAAAAAAATTAGGACGATTCAAAAGAGCTTTCTATAAAGTCATATTTCAATAAAGTCAGTTTTGATTTTGATTTTGAATGTTTGACAAAATGAAAAAGCAACATAGACCATAATAAACCAACATAAAAACAACAATAAGTATGGATATGTTTCGTGCACAAGTTACTGCTATATACGCCGTTCGGGAATTCCGATCATTGTTTTCTAAAAAAAAAGTAACCTTAATTACTCCTTATTACGTCAGCTACCTGCCAATAAGACTCCCGTTAAAAGACACTCCAATTTTATTTATACATATGTACAGATTATAATCAAATTATAATGTTATATTATTATTCCTCGCCCTTGACGATGGGTAAGAGACCTGATGGTATGACTCTTATAGTATGGAATATGGGATCCTGAGATCACAGCAGCGTGTAAGCGATATTGTTCCTTTTTCATACATTGTTCGCCCCAAAACAGATTGTAAAAGTAAAATACAAGTGAAACCTGTATTACATAAGTCAAATCAATCATGCCATTAAAGCATTAAAAAATAATAAAATTACCTGTGCTATATATCATCACAGCCATCTTTCAAGAAGCAGCATTAAGAAAATATAATATGGAAGAGGAATCGAAGAAACTCTATGGCGAAGATTTCAAAAGTGTTCTGAGGCGGTTTCGAAAAACTTCAGAGTATTTGAGTATTCTTAAATACAAGGTAAGATTATGCGTAGGTGCTTACTAGAGACACTCATCATCCTCTTGCCCATTTCCCATTATCTGGGGTCGGCGCAGTAGATCTTTTCCTTCCATTCCTCTCTATCAGCCGTCATTTCCATGCTTACTCCTTTCATTCTTATATCATTCTTCACACAATCGATCCATCTTTTATTCGGTCTTCCTCTGCCCGTGTATCCCTCCACTTTCATATTCAACATTCTTGAACAGAGATACATTACTAGAGACACTATCATTATTTTTTTAACAACTATATATATAGATTCCAGGGCCAGTGAAATAATATTTAAAGGGCATACAAGACTGCAGTGGTACTCGCGGGTTATTGACCTACATTACGACCTTCGGTCTGTCCAACCCCATATGCAAGATCTAGGTACTTTATAGCACCTCCTCTCATGCGTTGCGTATGGATTTAGCTTCGCTATGTATCCTCTATCGCTCATATTACGGGAACTGCTCCGATGCAAATAAAATTGATTTGATTTGATTTGAGGAATTGTTCGGATTAATTCCTGCTGCTAGTTGGCGGCACCGTTCTACGCAACACAACATTCATATTCATCATCTAGACGCTTGGGAGTCCACCATAGTGCGTTTTTCTAGGAATTTTCGGGCCGGCAAGCATCTGTGACTCCTCTGGCGTTGCGGGTATCTATGGGCAGCGGTTATCCCTCACCATCAGGTGATCCGTTTTCTCGTTTGCTGCCCTATCCTATAAAAAACCACTTATTCAAAAAGCGGTTAATTACTTTCCCAGAGATAGAGCATCTCGGCTAAACTTCGCCATCCGAGGAACTTTTTAATCGACCCCCCGACTTCAAAGATCAATGTATGTGATGTTTGTCAATGCTGAGATGACTTCTAATAAATTTTGAATAATTATAATGATGTAATTCAATACAGTAATTTAAATAATAGACCCCTGTAGGGACTGTAATAGTCAGTGATGGTAATAACGATTGTTTTGTAATAATGAATAACACTGTTATGTTATTTTTCAATAACTGTTATTGTAAACTGTTGTCTGTTCTCCTGTTATATTGCTGTTTTGACAAATGTTGTTGAGTACGATTGTTATTGTTATTATAGCTAGCTTAGTTAAGTTTAACAATGATAAGGCTTAGGACTGTCTGAATATTAAGCAGTAACTTAAATAATTTAAAACTAATTACCTAATCAACATAATTTTCTGGCGTATTTAAAAGTTCATTGATCTGTACATAATTTGTTATTTACATTCAATGTTTACATTATTTACTTATTGCAACGAATAATTTAATTTGCATACGCGCGATCGCACAACAGCAAATAATGCGTGACTAAAAAAATGGCAACAGCTTAGACACCAGTAAGCCAGCAACAGTTTAACTAATTGTTATTTCAAATCGTACTGGCAATAAAAATTAGTCTAATTGTCATACGAGCGAAGGTACAAAATTGTGAATTTGGAATTAGTGAAATTACTGTAAGAAATAAACAAATAGGAACTTTATTTCCTTGTGAGACAGGTTAATATTATAAGAATAGGCAGTCAGGCAACAGTGCCAGCGCCTACGCCTACATAACGCTTTGCTTTTTTTTTTCCTCAGGAGAGGAGGCTGAGAATCCATCATGGATACCAACGCAACAGGCAAGCAGGGATGCGTTGATTATGTCGGACTCCTGGTGCTGTCGAGGCGGCTCGACCACTCAGACCTACCGACTAAACTCAGCCTAGCCTTTGGCCTATTGACCCTACTGGCTTTATTGACGAGGACAACGGTTTGCTTTCTCTCGCTCATACTTGTAGCTTGTAGCACAGTCGTACTCACTCGCTCCGTGCCGCACACATGCAAGTGGCAACAACAAAAATGCGACTAGGCGATAATTTTGTCAATAGCAATAGCAGAATAACAGTATAAGCCGTTGTTAAATAACGTGTTTTTCATTAGGGGAAAATAATTCATTATATTATCTGTTATTGAAATTACGACCATTACTAGTTATAGTAGTCCCCTTGCAGGTTATGATAGAGCCCTAGGGGTCGATATAGACCACTTTGGGAATCACTGGTCTAAATCGTAATGAAGAAGATAGAGAATGTTCCTTCTTCACACAATCCATCTATCCATTCATTCACACTGTTTCATTGTTCACACACAATCTTATTGTTTTAATTTCATTGTTCACACACAATCTTATTGTTTTAATTTCCTTGTTCACACAATCCATCCATCCATTCACACTTTAGAAACTGTTTCATTGTTTGTTCATTTTTATACTTTAGGTAGAAACTATGAAAGAAAATTATGAAGACATTTTTTTGAATGCATTGGAATACTTTAACACAAAAATTGAGGAGGAGCTTAAGCAGAAAATATATGGAACAGAAGATCATCCGATTCCTGTGTAAAGTATTTCCAATAATTTATATTAACTTTGCTTTAGCATTATTATTATTTGCCTAATTGAAATTATCTATATTTAAAATAAAATCCATATTAATATTATAAATGGGAAAGTGTTTCTGTCTATGTGTCCGTCTTTCACGCAAAACGGAGCCACGAATTGAGGTGATTTACGTGGAGATAGTTGAAGGGATGAAGAGTAACATAGGCTACATTTATTCCCGAAAAAATCGACAGATCCCACGGGATGCGCAATAAAGGCTTCGCTCAAAAACAACTGCACAGATTTTCATGCGGTTTTCATCAATAGAGTGATTCTTGAGCAAGGCTTTGCGCTATTTTTGATCTCTGAAAAACGGATAGTCCCACGGAAAGCGCGATAAAACATTCGCGCCATAAACCGACTTCCGCGCATATGTAGTCGTGGGCAAAAGCTGTGACCCTTAACCCTCTATAGACCCAATCCCGAAATCCACGCGGGCGAAGCCACGGGCAGAAAGCTAGTTATTTTATATGTGAGAACTTCTGTATTAATTATTTATGTAAAGGCAAACACCGCATTAACACCAAAAAGTAATTTTATACTAAGTTTTTATCAATGAATTTGCCGTTTTGGGTAGACATTTGTAAATTTTACGTTTTCCTTAGACAGACATTAAACTTATAATAGATAAGGTTATGTCATAAGGTCATAGCCCAAAAAAATAAGACACTAGAACACCATGACAAAATATTCTATTTCAAAAATTTTAACATTTTCCAAACAAGATTGACTATATTATTACAAAGAAAATTACCGCATTAAATCGCCGCTTTCTTAAATATACTTTTTGTTAATGTTTATTATTCAATCCTATGATATTACATTGCCTCAAAAATTTAAGATTAAATGAAACCTTAGAATAAAATAGTTACTAAATTTAAAACATGGCAATTTCATTTAATGAAATCATCATGAAACATTGATGGAAGTAAAAGTACTACTTACTAGCTTGATAATAGAACTGGCTCTTAACTATTTCTTAATAAATTCTCCTCAGCTTTCGAAAACCACTCATAGGAAGACATGGACCTTACCAAACAATTAAAATTGGCCGCAAAAGCAAGAAGAAGTTACGGGATGGCGACGAGCTAAATACAATATCTCCCACATATAGGTTGGATAGATATGGAAAATCACATTTTAGTGTCGAAGAAAGAAACACATTCAGGGACATTGCCTTTAAAAATGTTGCGTAAGAATGATTCTGTATTTTGTACTCGAAGTCTGCTTGCAGTCTCTCACTTCACTGTCGTAGAAACCTAATATTTTGTACGCGATGTCTGCTTGCAGTTTCTCTCATTTCACTGTTGTGAAATTCAATATTTTGTACGCGATGTCAGCTTGCAGTTTCTCTCATTTCACTGTTGTGAGAATTCAATATTTTGTACGCGATGTCAGCTTGCAGTTTCTCTCATTTCACTGTTGTGAGAATTCAATATTTTGTACGCGATGTCTGCTTGCAATTTCTCTCGCTTCATTATCGTGGAAATTCAATATTTTGTACGCGATGTCTGCTTGCAGTTTCTCTCACTTCACTGTCGTGGGAATTCAATATTTTTTACGCGGTGTCTGCTTACAGTTTTTTTCACTGCACTGTCATGAGAATCCAATATTTCGTACTCGATGTCTGCTTGCAGTTTCTTGAACTTCACTGTCATGAGAATTCAATATTTTGTACTCGATGTCTGCTTGCAGTTTCTTTCACTTCACTGTCATGAGAATCCAATATTTCGTACTCGATGTCCGCTTGCAGTTTCTCCCATTTCACTGTCAGGTGAATCCAATATTTTGTACTCGATATCTGCTTGCAGTTTCTCTCAATTCACTATCGTGGGAATCCAATATTTTTATGAATACATGACGCTTTGTTTTGATATGCTCTCTTTAAAATGCTTTTTTAAGGAGAAGTAGAGAATAATTACCATCATCATTACTTCAGCCAGTAGATGCTCACTACTGGACATAGGCCCCAAGGTTCTCCACATTGGTCGGTCCTGCGCTGCTAGCGTCCAGCGTCGTCCTGTGGTACTCACCAAATCGTCTGCCCATCTAGTGGAAGGCCTACCAACGCTGCAGTGACCGACCTATGCCTGCCACTCGAATAAATAGCAATAACAAATTATGAGAATAATTATGAACAAGGAAAATCAGGTTCGGCCAGGACTACCTGCTGCATCTTTGACAAACCATCCACACGACATCTATCCATCCAATGGTCGTCCGTTTTACGAGCAACGTATCCCTACCTTCTACCGCTTAAGATTAAAAGGGCCGTTCTTTGCTTTGGTTGATTTTTTTTATAGGAAACGGAATTGAAGAGTTACTTATTACCCTGTAATATATTATACAAATTCAATACAATAACAATTGTAATAATTAATTATACACAGAATCGTTTGATTCATTTTCCAATAATCATCGAATTTTTTACGCCGTAAGAACTATTCTTGAACTTCAACGAACATTTTAAAAAAGAATTGGCAAATTGGTCATACATTTTGCGATTTATTTTTATATTTTAAATAGTCCTACAAAAGGGACAGGTATAGAATAAATATATTAGAGATGTTGCGAATATTCGCATCCGCATCCGCAAATGCGGAACTTTCGCATAGATTTGGATATCATGCAATAGCGACAAGAAAGAAATTGTGTGGCGGCATATCAAAGCGCCACACACGTTAGGCACGACAAATTAAAAACACGGCAGGTGTCTTTTGTAACGCCGCCAAAGAACGCCGGGTTCCCTGTCGGCGCCTCCGAGCCAGCGCGGTATTACAAAGGGGAATTACCTTGGCGGCAAAACTAAAAGGCATTTCGGCAGCAACGAATCGGTTGATGTTGGCGCGGTATTTCGGCAGCGACGAATCGATTGATGTCGCCGCCAGTCTACACCGCCGACATTGCGGCCTCCTTTTTAGAAACACCGCCGTCTCTATATATATACCGAATACTGTTTTCACGAGTTACTCATCGCCAGAACACCGCACGGCTAACTCATAATACATCCAGTGTGTTTACAACAACTCTTACGTTTAAAGTGTTAGTACAAACAACTCCAAGCCAGTGTGCTTCCCGTTATTGATATATTATCAAACTAGTTTCTTAACAATGTCACCATCGACCCAAAGTAATATTTGGAATTATTTTGAACCAAGTAAAGAGGATCAGGATAAAGCTATTTGTAAAATATGCAATAAAAGCTACTCTCGCAAGGGCCGAACCACATCGTTCTTAAAAAATCATCTTAAGTCGATGCACTCAGAAGAATTTTCTGCATTTGAGAACATTAGTAAAGAACAAAAATTACAGATGAAATCTGACGTAGGTAAGTTTCATCATTTTTTTTTTTAGTTTTAATTAATTAATATTTACTTGAGGCATTGTTTAGTATAATAAAGGCATAATTTTAGCAAGGTTGTGGTTTAGGCGATGTTTTTACTCAATGTTATCGTAAGTTGCGGTCAAATAACTCCGTCGCTCACACAATTCATTTAGCTATTATTTTTTTTTATTGTAATCTGTTTCAATATAAAATAACGTAAACAAATATTCTTTATTACACAAATAACACACAAGAAAAACAAATGCGGAAAATAAATAGTACAATTTATACTTTAATTTAATATATTTTTTAATATGATATTGTAGACGAATTTACATATATTGTTTAGTCTAGAAATTTACCATAATATCTTTTTTTATTATTAAATTATGATACATTTCTTTTAGTAATTTCTGGTAGTGCTGTGTCTTTTTAGCATTTCGTTAGTAGTTGCTGTCTTGATTCTTAAGGGTCATCTTCTTAATTTGACAATTATAATGTCTTTTTTACGTTCCATTTCAAAATGTTTGATCGGTAATTACTAATAATTAAAAAGTCCGGTCAGTTTGGCGTTATTGAATGATATCATTTTTTTTTTTGTAATATAAGTTGGACATTTGATTTCGAGAGGTATTTACAAAAATTGAACACGTCCTCACTTATTCATTATTTTTAGGAGAATAGTTTTTGATTACGAAAATTTTTATTTATATGTGTATTTTTTTTTACATAAAGTTCTCCACCACTCCTCTGCAAGAAGCAGAGAAACAACTTTCTTTAGAAAAAGTTATTCTAAAAGAAAAGAAATGGGACATCAATAATTTAAATTGATAAAATCATTGGAGAAATGATTACACTACAAAATTTACCATTTAATTTTGTTGAAGGGCTGGGCTTTCGTAGATTGATGCAAGAATTAGCACCAAGATATAATTTGAGAGGACGCAATTTTTTCACTGATTTTGTATGCAAGGAATTATATAGCAAAGTTGCTCAAAAAGTTAAAGAATTAATCGAAAAATTTGATTATATGTCGTTTACGTCTGATATTTGGTCGGATCCAAGCTCAAACGCTTCTCTGCTTAGCCTGACTTGCCACGGAATTGCACAAAACTTTGATAGATCATCGATTATATTGAAATGCGAGACATTTGATGGCCGTCACACTGGTGACATAATTGCTGACAAATTTAGCACTATGCTTTGTGAATGGAATATTAAAAAAGGACAACTGCATTGCCTAATCAGAGATGAAGGATCTAATATGAAGAGAGCAGGGCGATTAGCAGCAGTGAATGATATAGATTGTACTGTTCACAAGATACAACTAGCTATTCGTAGTTGTTTAGGTTCGCAGGAAAACATAAAAATACTAAAACAAAAACGTAAGAAAATGTCGACACATTTCAATCACTCTACCATTGCTCAAAAACAACTGCAATCAATTCAGGACAGACTGAATCAACCGCATCTGAAAGTGTTCCAAGATTGTGTTACGAGATGGAACAGTACGTCCTACATGTTCGAGCGTTTTTCAAAGGTAAAGGATGCTCTGAGTCTTTACATGAATGATAATGAAATTGACCCTATTTTGCCAGAAGAATGGAAAATCATTGAAAGTTTTATTCAATTACTGGGAACTTTTGAGGAAGCAACGCGGGAACTAAGCAGCTCTCGCGCTCTTATTTCATCTGTGATCTCAATAATTCAAATGCTTATAAAAAAAGTTGATGACTATTTATTAAGATCACAAGAGTTTGAACCGATTCGAAAGGCTGCTACGACTGTAATAAATGAACTTTCAATAAAGTTTTCCTGCTTGGGAGATAACAATTTATATACCATCGCCACCTACTTAGATCCTCGCTATAAGTACAAATTTTTTACACCGGTGACTGAAGACAAGATTAAAGATGACATTTTAAAGATGATAAATACTGAGAATGACGTTTTCGGATCTCTTAATACCAATACCGAAAGAGCTAAAAGCTTAATGTCTGATTGCACAAAAAATCATATGGAACAACTAGAACCAGGGACATCGGGTTTCAACAGGAAGCCATGCTTACAAAATGACCTTGCTGTTAGATTCTTTGAGTGAAGACGAAAGTACAATAATGCCAGAAAAAGGTAGCATTGAAGCTGTACTCAAAAAGGAGTTACTTGCTTACCGCACTAAAAAACGAATAAATGTGGATGAAGATCTTCTAAATTGGTGGAGTCTTCATCGAGAGGAATTTAAGGTGTTTTCGCCGATAGTACGAAGATTTTTATCCTCTCCACCGGGCAGTGTTCCTAGCGAACAATTATTTAGTAGCGCGGGTTTAATTTAAGAACCTCTGCGTAATCACCTTGAATCAGAAAAGGCGGCAGTACTACTTTTTATTAAGTATAATGCTCCTATTTTTAATTTCACTTACTAATATAAAACCAGTAGTTTAATATAAAAATAAGTACTTATGTTTGATTTGATTACAATAAAAATGTTTATAATTATATCTCAGTCATTGTTTTAATTATTCATTAATAGACTTTATTTACATAATATTTAAAACATCTGCATCCGCATCCGCAACATCCTCATATATATATATATATATATATCTTATGTGTAAACCATTATAGCTATATTAGTAAACTAGTCCTGGCCAGACGAAGTCACCAGCGGGCTTTGTTCACCAGCTAGTGTTTTGTATTCATGAATTTCATGGTTTTAGCAATGCAATTGAAACATTGGTGAAGAATTTGGGCGGCTCCGATGATGCGGATACTGCATCTACTAGACAACCTATAATAAAAGATGAAGTAAAAACGACGGCAAGTATATATATTTAGTATTAAGGCAAAGTGCACTGAACACTTTCTGTCTTCTAGTAAAAGCAAAAGGCGTTATGGATGTGTCATGTCTGTCTGTCATTTTTTTTCCGAAACTAGAGGAACTATACTGTTAAAACTTGGTAAGTAAATGTATTCTGTGAATCGCATTAAAAATACCACAAATAAAAAATTTGGGCGTTCCCCATACTTAGAATTGAACATATTTTTTTTTTCATCAAACCCATACGTTTGGAATATCTATGGATAGGTTTTCAAAAATGATATTGAACATTTTGCGCGGGAGACACTTTCATTCAAATTGATACAATTTGTGTGTGTGTGTGTGTCCCTTCCCCTACTGTAACTTCTAAAATAAGAGAATGATAAAACTAAAAAAAATATATGATGTACATGCAAAATTCTTCTGAAAAACAGTTTTAACGAGATCTAGTAAGTACTTTTATTTAATACGTCATAAATCATAAACCGTCATTTACCTTTCATCCCATCAACTTAAATATAAAAAAACAACGAACTGCAAGAACTTTTATATTTTTGCTGCTACGCCTAATCCTTCATGGGTCTGACTCGCACATGATCGGATTTTAATCAAACTTTTAATGTATCCAACTGTGTTTGTTCGAATAGAATAATGCAACTCGATTTTGAAGCAGATATATTTAATAGTTAATATAAATATAATTTATTTAATTCAAAATCATAATAAAGATCAAGATAGACTCTTATTGATCAAACTTCTTATTCTTTCTCCGGCCCTGTTCTTAATTTTATTTGGGGTCGGCGCAACATGTTTTTCATTCCTCATGCTCGGAAAGGAGCGTTTCCTTGATCTGAGTGTTGGGAGGAAAACGCTAGTTTTCACCAGCGGGCGGGAAATTCTCATACTATTTACTTCCCTCCTTAGGGCGGAAAGTAAAATTTTAAAAATAGAACTGAATTAGGTTGAGTACATACAATCTTTGGTACAATGATAATAACCACCAGCAAGCCAGCAACAGTTTACTACTAATTGTTATTTCAAATGACACTGGAAATCAAAATGGGTCTAATTGTCATACGAACGAAGGTACAAAATTGTGAATTTGGGATTGCTAAAATTATTACAAGAAATAATCAAATAGGAACTTTATTTCCTTGTGAGAAAAGTTAATATTATAAGAATAAGCAGTCAGACAACAGAGCGTCTACGCCTACACAACGGTTTGCTTTCTCTCGCTCATACTTGTAGCTTGTAGCACAGTCGTACTCGCTCACTTCGTGCCGTACACACGCAAGTGGCAACAACAACAAAGCGACTAGGTCACACAGTCCATCTTTGGAAATCATTCATTCAATCATTGGAAAAACCTGGAGCGAAATTAAATGCGAAGCTCAAGACGGTGCGGGATGGAGATTCGCTGTGGACACAATCAGCCCCAGCTAGGGGACAAAGGACCTTAATGAATGACAGTCCATCTATCTTTTCTTCGGTCTTCCTCACCCTGAATCTTGGCAAACATGAGGACAATTTTGTATCTAACCCTTATGTTATATATTGAAAATAAAAGGCAGGATTGTTTCACGAACACTGTATATTGCGCACTATACCACAAACTGTTGTTTTTATAGTATTTTAGAGTATATTGATACGTCAGATATTAAAATTATTATTGAAATAACTTAATGAGAGCACAATCGTTTTGCGACACAGACGGAACAAGAGAGCGAGCGAGACAGCTGCTCAGTGAAAGATAGTATCGGAAATACTTAACACCTTACATATTCATTGCTTCTGTCTGTTTGTTGGAAATTTACATTCTTATGCTGTTGACTTTTATTTGGGTTATGTTACAGGTTGCAAACAAAGAACCGACTAATGGCAGTACAGTTGGAGAAGAAGTCAATGAAGGTGAAACATTCGAAAGAGCAAGAGGGAAAAAAGACGTCCATAGGCAAAGAGGCTAACTTAATTGATGTATACATTTATAATGGATGGTAGATAAAAGTCATTTGAATGTTATATGTGTATAGTTTATTATTACGCACTTTATCTATGACTATAAAATAATATAAAATATTTTAAAAGTATTCCATTAAAATTAAAAATAATAACACTAAAGTTGGCAATATCACACAACGCTATCCATGTATTACTTTTTAGGGTCGTCATGTCTGTCAGTATGTCACAGCCACTTTTTTTCGTAACTATAAGAGCTATACTGTGGTAACGTACAAAAATAGAAAAATAGAAAAAAAAACAAACTTTTGGGGTTCCCCATACTTAGAACTGAAACTCAATTTTTTCATCAAACCTATACGCTTAGGATATCTACGTATAGGTCTTCAAAAATGATATTGAAGTTTCTAATATATGTCGGCGCGGTAGTATCAGTCGGTAAATCGATTTCATTATCTGTGAAGTCGGTCGGTAATTACCGACGTGGAAATGTCATTGTATTTTACTCGATAAACCGACACGTCACTTTCTCTCCGGCCGCCATCGTGTACGCACCTAAAAAGTTAATTTAATCCGTTTGCATCGCGTGTTATATGTGTTATTTTGCTACTATTTATAGTTCAACTGATTATAGTGATTATTGTAAAATATTTGTGTCTTTAAGAAAGAAAGAAAGAAAGAAATACATTTATTTTGGACCACACAACGGAATAGGTAACAACAATGACAAAAACAATCAATAGGTACCTACTTAAGGAAATACCGCTGCGTGATACCAAAATTGTGGCAAGCTCAGTGTAAGCAGCAAGCGTAGCCTGCTGCACTGGTATTCTGCTTGCCACAGTGGTGACATCAGGCACGTGAAAACAATTCTTAATCAAATCAAATCAAAATCAAAATAATATTTATTCAACATAGACCTTTACAGGCACTTATTGACGTCAACAAACAAAACAAAAAAAAGGTTAAATAATAAAAAAAAAAAACAAAAACCTTGTCCGTACGTACGAATAAGGAAAAAAAAAGAAAAAATATATTGACTCGACACCTGTTCGGAAATTGGGAGAGCCTTCTCGAGAAGAACAGGCAAGAAACTCTGAAGGTCTATTTTTTATCTCCTCTTTTCAATGTTAATAATTATAATAATATAATATAAAAATACAATATAGTATAAGATACAATCATACCTAATACGATTACAGTCGTATGTATGTTTACATACACATGTAAAATAATACAATATTATAAATAATGTTGTTACCAAACATGGCTCTATGAATAGTGTCCCTATTCCCAAATACTGTGATCATTTAGATAGTCACTTACTTTATAATAACCTTTACTCATGAGTGTATTTTTGATATGGATTTTAAATTTATATAAAGGCAAATCAATGACACTTTGCGGAAGCTTGTTAAACATATATATACATTTCCCCAAGAACGAACAGCTAGTTTTATGGAGTCTGAACATTGGAACGGCAAGTTTATTTTTGTTTCTAGTATTCACATTATGTAGATCACTGTTTTTATTGAATTTATTATAGTTTCTATATACAAAAACTAAATTATCATATATATATTGACTAGCTAAAGTTAAAATATTAATTTCTTTGAACAATTCTTTTAGAGATTCTCTAGCCCGTAAACAGTAAATAGCACGAATCGCTCTTTTTTGTAAAAGGAAAATACTTTCAATGTTAGCCGCTGATCCCCATAGCAGCAGTCCATAGGACATAACACTATGAAAGTAGCTGAAATAAACAATTCTTGCCGTTTCAACATTAGTTAAAAGTTTAATCTTTTTTACTGCGTACGCCGCTGAACTAAGTTTGATTGCCAAAGTTTCAATATGTGGATCCCACTGTAGTCGTGAATCTAACGTAATGCCTAAGAATTTAGTATTATTTACCAAGTCAATGACATCACCATTCATATTTAAACTAGTATCAACCTGCCTTACATTGGGCAAAGAGAATTTGATACATTTTGTTTTCTAGAATTTAAAGACAAATTATTAGTTGTGAACCAATACAGAACTCTCGAGAGAGCACTATTTACATCGTCATAACATTCCTTTTGTCTATCAACTTTGAATAGTAAAGAAGTATCATCTGCAAACAATACTGTCTCACACGATTCTGTAATGTAGTAAGGAAGGTCATTTAATAAATAGGTAGGTATATACAAACAATTATAAATACGCGGTCTATGCCAGATATAGGTACTGTATAATCTGTGTAATGGGGTGACTCAAAGGACAAGTAGCCACGGCGTGAAATAAAGAAGAAAAATCAAATGATTCTGTAATTGACATTTAGATCTGTGTCATAGAGAAAAAGTGTGCTTACATCGCATAAAATGAATAAATTTGTTTGTGTTTTACATTCATTAATTTGATCTGTGCATTAAATAATAGGACTGATACAATATTTATATTACTGTGAACATGCAAAACCATAAAAATATGGGACACAAGATTACATTACATTATACCTAAGATGGACGCGTAAAAACAAGCAGCAATTGAACAGTTTAGATGACAGACAAGTAAGTATTGCAAAATAAGCTATACTTTATTGTCTGAATTTCGTCATCATGCTCGGAAATGAAGATTCCGTATTAGAGAACACCCGAGTGCTGCCTCTCCGTTATGTATATTTTTTCTAAACTGAATAGTTTGAGCGAGAGACGCTTCCAAAGTGGAAAAGTTTGCCCCCCCCCCCCTCCCACGTAACTTCTAAAATCATCATCATCCTCTTGCCCATTTCCCATTATCTGGGGTCGGCGCAGTAGATCTTTTCCTTCCATTCCTCTCTATCAGCCGTCATTTCCATGCTTACTCCTTTCATTCTTATATCATTCTTCACACAATCGATCCATCTTTTATTCGGCCTTCCTCTGCCCGTGTATCCGTCCACTTTCATATTCAACATTCGCTTTGTGACATGACTTTCATCCCTCCGCATCACATGTCCAAACCATGCTAATCTACTTCCTCTCACTTTTTCTACCACTGGCGCTACTTTCAGGCTTCCTCTTATGTACTCATTCCTTACCTTATCCATCCTTGTCACACCACACATCCATCCATCCATCCACGTAACTTCTAAAATAATGTAATAATAAATGTAAAAATAATATAAGATGTATATTACCTTGCAAACTTCCATTGGTAATTGGTTTGAACGAGATCTAACAATTAGTTTTTTTTATTACGTTATAAATCGTAAGCCGCATTTTACCTTTCATTCAATCAACTCCAATATAATAGAGAATAAAAAAAACATTTATTTAGTGGTACGGTACCCTACATGCGCTAGTCCGACTCACCGGTTTTTTTACACCACGATGGTGACAGACTAGCTCATAGTAAACTATGAAGGCTTGTGTTATGGTGTCACGTAGCGGAAGGCTACGGAGCAAAATAGGAAAAGGTAAAAAGAAAAAGATAAATACAAAAAACTAATATATTAAAAGAATTATTAAAACAGCACGGCCTAAACTTAAGAATTAAATTAAAATTACAAACAATAATAATAAAATGGTAGAGAAGGAAAAAGGAAGGCGGTACCAGGTACTAGGCTGACAAAGTAGCAGTAGGCTGGCAAGTATACAGCAGCAGGCTGGCAGGTATTCAGCAGCAAGCTGGCAGGTATTCTGCAGCAGGCTGGTAGATACGCAGCAGCAGGCTGACAAGTATTCCGCAGCAGACAGGCAGGGATGCAGCAGCAGGCAGGCAGGTCGAAAACGTAGGATGCTCGAAGTGGCAGCAATAATACGTGGTGCAAATTTTAGCGGTTGAAGTTCTTTTGATGTAGTATGCAGCAGAGTTTTCACACAGTACTTTCAGAGTTGAAGACTCTTATCTCAATAGAGAGCTTAAGGTAGTACACAAGGTAGTTTGTAGAATCAGAATCAGAAGTAGAATATCCGCCTAGAGACCCTGGACCGCCTTTTATATAGCCACATATGATGTTCTAAACTAAATACAAAAATTATGACATAAAATTCATAAACAGGAGTCCAACATGGCATAATAAATATATTTAAATTTAGACATTTGGAATTATGTGACGTCACGTCTGACTGTTGTCATACGTTGTCAAAATCTAGAATGTTCCTAACAAAACAAGAGAAATCGTTCAAAATAATAAAAATTATTAATAAATTATATTAATTAAAAAAAATGGTCAGGCCTATCAAGACCGTGTCTATATAAATTTAAATATTAAAAATATTTTAATCAGCTATTGCCTTCATGTAAACCTTTTTATTGCGGCCCAGTTTGTTGTGCACGTTCTCATGTATGAGCAAGACTTGTTTTGTTGGGCAGCCGTTGGTTTTGGTTTGTTTTAAAATCAGCTGATTTCCTGACAACGCCATCGCTGATGACTGCTTATAAGGAACCGTCAAACAGCCTCGCTTGTTGCTAGGCGACACCTCTACTAAGCCAATAGGAGCCTTGCATTGTTCCGGGAACCTAGCAACCTTGTCTGTTGTGCAGCAACTTGTGACATGTGTTACGAAGAAAATGCCAGAACATAATATTTTCAGTGTTTTCATTTGTGTTTTGTATGTTTCTTTCGTATGCTTTTTTATTAGTTAAGTAGTTTGTATAGTGCCACTAATTTAATTTTTATTGGTCTTGACGCCATTTTTATTTGCATGTCGGTAAATTCTATCTCTGGCAGTGACGACGTAGAACTTATACAATGTCCTAAGTGCCCTCACCCCCGCTTTTTTAAAGGTAACCGGGGCCAAAACATACATATTGGCAGATACCACAAATCCACTGCTTCTGACCCAGCAATTTCGCCTTCGCTAATTTCAGACTCAGTACTACTTTGGCAAACTCTTGGTCAGCTCAAAAATTCCATCCCAGTTTTACAGAGAATCCCTCGTTCTGCACGGCCTTTAGTTGCTGCTTCTCTATCAAAATGCATAGAGCATGTGGTAAGAGTAAACATGCCTGTGAGTTGGGCAGAACTTTTAACGTTCTGCTACAGAATTCTTACATAAGTAAAAATAACAACAGTTCAACACTTACACAGAAAATAAAGGAGAATTGCCGTCTAAACCCGTCTGTTGGCTCTATTGTCCTTCCACCTTTTCGACCTCCAAATTCAAATAAATCTTTAAAACTAATAGAGTCTAAAATTAGCGATGGCGATCTCCGAGGAGCCGCCAATCTGCTGTTCAGTAATGATGATGTCGCCGTCAATTGCCAGGAAACTCTTAGTGCTGTTAAGGATAAACACCCACCTCCAGCACCGAATCTCGTCCTTCCTCCACCACCTAATACATCTGACACCCATTTATTAACTAAGGAGGAGGATATTTCCGCAGCTATTTTATCTTTTAAAAGTGGCTCTGCCAGTGGTCTAGATGGGTTATCACCCCAACATCTAAAGGACCTTGTTTCAGTCTCTGTTGGTGACGCTGGCAGAGCCTTACTCCACAATATAACAGTCCTGGTAAACCTGATGCTATCCGGCGAAGTCCATGAAGATATTATCGAAATCCTTTACGGGGCCAACCTGGTAGCTTTGAAGAAAAAAGATGGTGGTATTCGCCCCATCATTAGCCTCGCCATCCAACGGGGAAATGCTGCCAGCCTTTTGGGCACCATCCCTGACGGCAGCACTGGAGGTGAAGTTTTTTTTATTTTGTAAATGTTGTATATTTTATTTGTAGTAATTTTTAGTCGTTAAGTAGTTTTAAGCTTAGAATATACTCTATTAATAGTTTATTTAATTTAATTTTTTAAATTTAATTAACACTTAATATATTATTATACATAGTTATTAACAAATAAATTATATTAATTATAACAAATATACAGCAAAAGTAAAGAGAAAAGTAAATTACAAGTGCTCAGTCCAATAAAAGTGCTAAAAGTGAAAGTTATAAACCAAAACAGTGCAATTTAGTGATACAACAAGACTACATAATATAAGATGATTTATAAGTGTTAAACGTGTTTGTACACAGTTCAAATGAAAATAATATATTATTCCAAGGTAAAGTTGAGACATTCTTATTTGTAGTTACACCAAAGACTCAAATTTAAACATTACATAGGTAGGTAGCATCAGAGAAGTCAATGATATATACAAATCAGTCTATAAAATAATAAATATATCCGTCCATTTATTAATTTTCTAGTAGATTATGATTTATAGCTAATAGCATATGCGTAGTCCTCAGCATATCAATCATAACACTTACAGTACTCCTACAGTACACATTACAGACAGAATACAACCCATTTGCACATACAGTAATTCTATACGCGATTTCCAATGGAATCAACACAAAGTTGTGTTGGGCTTGGGTGTTAATAGATCACCTCTGTCGAGCTCGCTTAACACTAACGGCAGTGCTGTGGGGGAGTACTCCCAGTGTATCCTACATACAAGTTGGGTGTAGCGAGCACTTTCCTAGGGCAATCCATGCCGACTATCTAGAGGTGTTCAATATTCCCATACTTGAACCCTATACATGCATGACACGATTTATTATAGAAATTCAGATGCGTAGATTGCATGAGCGTAGCTTCAAAACTAGCAGATGGGCAGATTTGCATTAAAAGATAACAATTTACTTATAATTGCGAGACCTGAGAAAATTCTAGAACATTATAATAGTATACGCGTAATAAAATTAAAACTTTACAAATGCTTTATAAATGCAAGTTCTGGGAAAATTCCAGAATATTCTAATAGCATAGACGTTACAATGGGATCTCGGGTAACGAATAGACGTACATTTCTTTATTGTTTATTGATAGAAATAGGTATATCTTAACAACCTTCATCACACTTGCTATTTACTGTTACCGGGCTAGAGAATCCCTAAAAGAATTGTTCAAAGAAATTAATATTTTAACTTTAGCTAGTCAATATATATATGATAATTTAGTTTTTGTATATAGAAACTATAATAAATTCAATAAAAACAGTGATCTACATAATGTGAATACTAGAAACAAAAATAAACTTGCCGTTCCAATGCTCAGACTCCATAAAACTAGCTGTTCGTTCTTGGGGAAATGTATATCTGTTTAACAAACTTCCGCAAGGTGTCATTGATTTGCCTTTATATAAATTTAAAAACCATATCAAAAAGACACTCATGAGTAAAGGTTATTATAAAGTAAGTGACTATCTTAATGATCACACTGTTTGGGAATAGGGACACTATTCATAGAGCCATGTTTGGTAACAACATTATTTATAATATTGTATTATTTTATATGTGTATGTAAACATACATACGACTGTAATCGTGTTAGGTGTGATTGTATCTTGTACTATATTGTATTTTTGTATTGTATTATTGTGATTGTTAACATTGAAAAGAGGAGATAAAAAATAGACCTTCAGAGTTTCTTGCCTGTTCTTCTCTCGAGAAGGCTCTCCCAATTTCCGAACAGGTGTCGAGTCAATATATTTTTTCTTTTTTTTTTCCTTATTCGTACGTACTGACAAGGTTTTTGTTTTTTTTTTATTTAAGCTTTTTTTTTTTGTTTTGTTTGTTGACGTCAATAAGTGCCTGTAAAGGTCTATGTTGAATAAATATTATTTTGATTTTGATTTTGATTTGATTTTGACACAAAGATCTGACCCCACCGGGATTCGAACCCGGGACCTCAGAGATAGACCTAGAAACCGATGTACTAACCACTCAATAACGAGTCATCGAAATTTTGGCAAATGTTACTGCACATTTAGCACGTGCATTAAATCGTGATTTAATTATGATTTAGTTGTGCTATCTGTTGCAATATTTGCAGCGATGTGTTGACACATATGGTTTGTTGTAATGCTAGTATCGTTTTGTTGTTTTTTTTTTCAATGTAGTAACGCAATTACTAGCAGCTACAAGTGTTCTTGTTTTCTCATAATATTCCCCGTCTTATCCCAAATCAAAATCAAAAATCAAATCAAAATAATATTTATTCAACATAGACCTTTACAGGCACTTATTGACGTCAACAAACAAAACAAAAAAAAAGCTTAAATAAAAAAAAAAAAAAAAACCTTGTCCGTACGTACGAATAAGGAAAAAAAAAAAGAAAAAATATATTGATTCAACACCTGTTCGGAAATTGGAAGAGCCTTCTCGAGAAGAACGGGCAAGAAACTCTGAAGGTCTATTTTTTATCTCCGCTTTTCAATGTTAACAATCACAATAATACAATACAAAAATACAATATAGTACAAGATACAATCACACCTAACACGATTACAGTCGTATGTATGTTTACATACACATTTTTTTTTTTTTTTTTTTTTTTTATAGCATAGGGCAGCAAACGAGCAAACGGATCACCTGATGGTAAGCGATAACCGTTGCCCATGGACACCCGCAACACCAGAGGAGTCACAGATGCGTTGCCGCCCTTTTAAAAGGGAATAGGGGGAATAAGGGGAATAGAGGGGAATAAGGGGGGTTGGGCCTCCGGTACCCTCACTCACTCGGCGAAACACAGCGCAAGCGCTATTTCACGCCGGTTTTCTGTGAGGCCGTGGTATCACTCCGGTCGAGCCGGCCCAATTCGTGCCGAAGCATGGCTCTCCCACGGTATAAAATAATACAATATTATAAATAATGTTGTTACCAAACATGGCTCTATGAATAGTGTCCCTATTCCCAAACAGTGTGATCATTAAGATAGTCACTTACTTTATAATAACCTTTACTCATGAGTGTCTTTTTGATATGGTTTTTAAATTTATATAAAGGCAAATCAATGACACCTTGCGGAAGTTTGTTAAACATAGATATACATTTCCCCAAGAACGAACAGCTAGTTTTATGGAGTCTGAACATTGGAACTCCTACTGCTATTACCAGTGGTCTTCTAATATATAGAAATATCCTACTGCTATTACCAGTGGTCTTCTTATCTCGTGTTCAAACTCCCTTTCCTTCAATTTCCCATTTTCCCTTACGTACGGAATGCATAGAACCTTTAAATAAAAATAGGTCTTTAACTATTAGGCAAAATGCCGTTTATTGCTTGTATTTAAAATTTTTGACTTTTAAAATTTGAGCGAAAATTTTTGTGAACGTGCAATTTGGGTTTAAAGAAATCTCAGAATTAGGATGTTACAATAAAAAAAAATCACAGTAAGCACCACAATAAAGAGTTACATTTATAGTACAGTCTTTCTTCGGGAAAATCACTGTTTTATTTTTATGATAAGAGTCCCGCAACTACTGCATAACCTGATAACCTACTCTAAGGAATTTCACCTTGAAAAATATTGACCGGTATGTCTAATTACTCCACAACAAAGAGTAATACTACAATAATAGTTTGTTATGCTCCATTAATGACGGTACGTTAAAAACTCATTATGACATATTTAACACACATGAATTAATGTGTTCATTGTACATATCCTTTATTGCAGATAAAATATTTAAATAGCACACAGTAAACAGATTATCACCAGTCATCCTTACCAGTCATAAATACGACAAAATAACCATGAACAATATTATCAGATGTAGCGCCATTTTTCTTAGAAATTGTTATTGTACTTAAGTTTTGTAATTCTTGACTACATTAATTTATCTTGCATTCGTTATGCTTGGGTTGATGTTGCTTTGTCATTTATATTTAGTCAATTTACTAGCGACCCACCCCGACTTCGCACGGGTGCAATGAAAAAATGGTTATGGTGGGTTATCCCTAAGAGATAGACCATCGCGGACTTTTTTGTTGAACTTTCCAAGGTGAACAATACATTATTTTGGTCTATTTCGGAGGATTTAGACAGCGTTTTTGCAATAAAAAACGTGCTTATTTACGACATCACATTAGAAACCTCTAAATTTTTCAGTGTTTCTCTACTATATTATGCATGTATTATACATATAAACTTTCCTTAACCCGGGGTCATGGGGGTTGGGTCTGAGCGACCCGTCACATTTTGTTTCACTCAGTTACTATGCTTGCGACGTTGCCGCTCTTCTCAATAGCTGGAGCTATTGAGTTGTTCTTTGCTTCGCAAACAATATCTTAGTCGTGGCACAGTCGCAGTGGGAGTCACTGGTGCCCAAAATTGAATAAGGTATGTGAGACCCATCCCCGCAGTCAAGGTAACAACTTTACGCCATTTTTTAAAAATATGGTTTTACTTATTATCCGTGTTTTTATCCTTTTATATTTGATTTTCTACTGTTGTTTACAATTGTAGTTGCTGATAAGTAGTTCAATGTATTTTATTTGTATTTTTGTAGGTACTTATAAAAAATGGATCGAGAAGAGGCAAAACGACAGCGTATTTTAGCTATTTTTGAGAAGAGGGAGGATGAATGTGGTGGCTAATGTTCGTAGATCAAGAACAAAATTTGCTAAGCATCAATATACAAGACTATCAGCGTTCATTTACAATAAACTAAATAAGATCCTAAATATTCACGAATGTAATACGCGGAAATGTAAGGATGTGATAACAGAATGGCTATTAACCAAATCTTACGATGATATTGAACAATTTATGCAATAAACGATAGGTACCTACACCTGGATATATGCAACCAGCCATGCATGCATGCACATATGACTACAAACACAAAGAAAACCACACACACACGCACACAGACTCACACACACACACACACTCACGCACACACACACACACACACACAAACACACATTAGAATTAAGAAATTGTTAGTATAGATAATTAAATTAGTATAAGAAAATGTAAGATGTTATAACGAGATATGGAAGAGCGGGGCTTCCTGACACAAGCATCTTCGGATACTTACTAGGTTGGCTCCAATCACTATAAATTATGTAACTGCAAATTTTGTTACTGAATAAACTATTTTTCATTTTTTTTTTTCATTTTTTTTTTTCATTTTATAAGAATCTGACTCTGATTATGAGTTCACTAAAACTCGCGGAGTTGAAGTTTTCTCATCTCGATTTGGTTTTCAAAAGAATGTTACACTTGTTATCCTGTCACTCATGTGCCTAAAAAAGCAAAATAGTATTGCACCTGCGAGAGTTGCAAACAAATATAATAATATCTGTGTAGAACATATAGTAGCTTTCTGTGCTGACTGTACTAAAGATAATGATCAAAGTGATTAATTTCTTCTTTTTTTCTAAAGTTAATTTAATTTCCTATATAAAAGTGCCATTAAAACATTAAGGCTGATTGTTAATTAATTATATAATTACATTTAAGTGAAAGAGTATAATATTGTTGACAATTATCGTTCTTTTTTTTATGTTCTATTAAATCTAAATAAAACATAATATAGTGTGAAATTTGTGTTTCATTTATTTACGAAAATACCTAAAAAACTAAATGCACCCGAATGCATAATAACTTTATTATTTATAAGGTATTGGAATATTTTGACATTAATGAACGTCGGTAGTTCGGTGAGACCCACCCCAACGGCCGTGTAACACTTTTCTACCCCATGACGCCGGGTAGAATCACTCTATCTATTAAAAAATATCGTATCGAAATCCGTTGCGTAGTTTTATAGATTTAAGCATACATAGGGACAGAGAGAGTAATGTAGTGATAATATAGTGATATAGTGGATAATTTTTAACGACCATTACATCGACCGAATCGGATTCTTCCGAAGCGTTCTTCCTGGTGGAGAACCGCAAGAAGAAGAACCGTGCCGCCAAAAAAAGCCGCGTCGCGTCGCATCTCCGCCCGCGATCTCTGCCGCGCTCATTAGTTCTCCGAAGGTCGCCACCGAGGCGCCCATCGTTTAACCAGTCCCTGTCAGGCCGAGTCAAACCAAAAAACCCGCGTCCTTGAACGTGGAGCCCGTGAAAATGAAACCGCCACCGGTGGTAACACTACACGATTGCAAGCAGTGGTTCGACCTCTCGGTCGAACTCAAACGAGCACGCATTAGTTTTTCTAAAGCAAAAACTGTTGGCAATCAGACGAAAATCTGGACCGACAATGCTGGCGGACGAGGGAGGTTGGAGGGCTGTGGCCTCCTTCTGTGAAGCAGTGATACTCCAGAAGTAGGCCGCCGAGCGGGGTCGGGAGATGGCCGATCCCGCTCGAGGGAGGCGGCGCCGGGCTCGGTAGCACAGCTGCGACGCCGCCGCGGGTCGCCGGCGGGCGCGAGGAAG
This sequence comes from Scirpophaga incertulas, assembly GCA_036419045.1. Classification (NCBI taxonomy): domain Eukaryota; kingdom Metazoa; phylum Arthropoda; class Insecta; order Lepidoptera; family Crambidae; genus Scirpophaga; species Scirpophaga incertulas. The sequence goes on along the minus strand of CM071647.1, from coordinate 6,859,738 downwards.
TCGCGACCGCTACGGCGACCCGGGATGGACCACGCCCCTTCCGTGGCCGGGGAGCGTCGTCGGTGGAGGATACAGGGGGAGCGGAGGCTGGGTGTTCCCGGAAGTAGCTTGGTGTACCTGGGGGCCCCCTACATGCCTGTGGAAAGCCATCCCTGAGGTTTTTAGTGGGTAGGCCTCCCCCTTCTGGGGAGGAGAGCCCCACATAATCATCATCGCCACAGCCGGGGTATGCAATTTAATGCATTTTCCACAGGGGGAAATAAAATAAAGGGTCCCAGGCCTTCCGCCCGATCAAAGTGTTAGTAGGTAGGCTGGCCTTCTGCTGGAGTCCCAACATAACCATCCGCCGTAGACCGGTTGTGGGTGGTATCCGGTGCGAGGTCGTCCGAGCGCCAGGGGTTGTTAAGACGACCACTGTGGTGGCGCGCCCCCTATGAGGATTCACTACCATCCCCCGTGGGGATAGAAAAAAAAAAGGCGCCAGTCAGTAGGTAGCGCTAGCGCGCTCTTAAAATGGCGCGAAAGCAAAAGTGTGCATTCACAGATTGACATTAAGTCAATGTATTATGTATAATAAGTAATCAAATTAAATGTTTTTGACGTGAAGCGTCTTTAAGATCGCGCCGAAACATACGGGTACCAGGTTTAAAAAGTGGACCGTAACAAAAAGGTCTATATCATCGTACCTTAATAATTAAAAAATCTATTAGTCTTAGAAACAAAAATGTGGTGTGAATATTTCACTTATATAGTCAGCCCGCTGTTGTGACATTGAGTTTTTTTATTAAAATACTTAAAACACCGTCATTCTTGTTTTTATTAAAAGCGATTCCCTAACATAGACGTTACACGTTAAAACCAACGCCCGTGTGCCCCAGCACAGCCCCACCCGATTTTTTTTCTGTTTCCTCTCAAATGTGTTGAAAAACGTCGTACGATATACGTGCGTATTGGTTATATATAACATACTAGCTTTCTGCCCGCGGCTTCGCCTGCGTGGATTTCGGGATTGGGTCTATAGAGGGTTAAGGGTCAAAGCTTTCGCCCACAGCTACATATGCGCGGAAGTCGGTTTATGGCGCGAAGGTTTTATTACGCTTCCCGTGAGACTATCCGTTTTTTCGAGATATAAAATACCGCAAAACCTTGCTCAAGAATCACTCTATTTATTAATGAAAACCGCATGAAAATCTGTGCAGTAGGTTTTGAGCGAAGACTTTATTGCGCATCCTGTGGGATCTGACGATTTTTCCGGGATAAAAAGTAGTCTATGTTACTCGGGGATAATGTAGCTTTCCAAAGGTGAAAGAATTTTTGAAATCGGTCCAGCAGTTTCGGAGCCTATTCATTACAAACAAATCTTTCCTCTTTATAATATTAGTATAGACGAGACAGAATTTCAGCCGAGCCGCAGGCGAGGGCGTAATTGAGACGAGCATAACGCACTAATATCGTAATGTGCTATAATTATAAATATTACTTACACCAATTATCCTAGCCCAAATCAAGCTCTGTAAGGCTTGTGTTATGGGATCTAGGGTAACGGATAGACATACATATAATATACATATATAAATAATTTTACAAATCAATACAAATGCTCGTAGGTATTCAGCACAAATATCTGCCCTCATCGGGATTTGTACCCGGGACCTCAGCGATGGCGACCTTGTACTAACTACTCTACTATGGAGCAAAACAAATATAGAAATCGCGTGATTTGTATACCTATATAATTTAACGCTAGCTAGGAACATGTGCAGAAGTTTTAGACTAGCAGCGCCATCTCGGTGTTGCTGTTTGAATTAACTGAACGTCTTTGATCAATGAGCAAGCTGTATTACGGTTTAATGACATTGTCAAAAGTTTCGCGGATATATGTATAGATGTCACTTTCTACTCTAATAGATGTATACAGAATGACCTTCCATTGTACGAGTAATAGTCTCCATTAAAGCCGTAGGGCCCTTAAGGCCAAGGCTAAGGCTGAATTTAGTCGGTATGTTAATAAAAGGCTGAATCGTCGTAAAAGATAAATTGGTAATTACAAAGTTATATCTCACTGGTGGACAAATAAATCGAGCCACCCTTAACCCGTAAGTTCAAATGCAATTTCCTTCAAATATATGTACATTTGATAAATAAAAATTATGTTGGCAGCAAGGGCAAGTCATATCGAATACGGAGATAATAAACACAAACGCTTTCCATTAATCTTATGAGGGTAGAATGCGCGTTAAAAAAATTATCACAATTTTGCCGGTATTATCATAAAAATTTTTGTTTGTTTTGAGTGTATAAAAGTCGGTAGATTGAATTTTTTTTTATGGCTTTTTGCGTTGTTGCTTCCTCTGTCATTAGTCTGCAGATTGCGGTTGCTTTTCTTGGTAATAATGGATACTACGCCTCAGAAAGCTGCTCAAGCTGTCGCATTACTTCAATCGGGCATTGGTCAACGTCGGGTTGCTCAAATGTTAAGAATAAGTCGTTCTTCGGTGCAGCGCGTCTATAGAAGATACCTGGAGACTGGAGCCTTCGATCGACGCCCAGGAACAGGCAGGCCACGGGCTACAACCTCCGCAGATGATCGATACATCAATTTGAATGTCCTGAGGAATCGGCGTCTGAACGCGGTACAGGTGCAACAACAGCTTCGTGACGAACGTGGAGTGGTTATAAGTGCGCGTACAGTCAGGAGAAGGTTGGCCGAACGAAATTTGACACCTCGACGGGCTGCAACAGGCCCAAAATTAACAGTAGCTCACCGCAGAGCACGCCTTCAATTTGCTCGTGAGCATAGAGAATGGACACTGGATCAATGGGCACATGTTCTTTTCTCTGACGAGACAAGGGTATGTCTTTACGGAAGTGATCGAAGACAGAGAGTCTATCGTCGCCCTGGAGAACGTTACGCTCAGTGTTGTATCGAAGAAACGGTTGCATATGGTGGTGGCTCTGTGATGGTGTGGGGGGCATTTCTCTAACAGCACGAACAGAGCTGATTTTCATCGAATCCAATGCTCCGTCACGTGGATTGACTGCAGAACGATATATCCGTGATATTCTTGAGGATCATGTGGTACCTTACTCAGGATATATCGAAGATGAGATGCTTCTAATGCATGATAATGCAAGACCCCATACAGCGAGAATTGTTACTCAGTATCTTAGGGACGTTGGCATTCGTGCTATGGAGTGGCCAGCACGGAGCCCTGACTTGAACCCCATCGAACATCTGTGGGACGAGTTAAAACGCAGGGTTCGAGCCAGGGTTCCGGCTCCTTCAACACTTTCTGGGCTCAAAATGGCGATAGAGGACGAATGGAACGACATCCCACAAGACTTAATTGTTAAATTGATAAGATCAATGGGTACACGGATGCAAGCAGTTGTCCAAGCTAGAGGCGGCAATACACATTATTAAAACATTAATTTTTAATTGTTTTCCGATGTTATTTCTTTGTTTTTTTACTTTTAAAAATTAAATCTTTAAAACGTTTTACTTTTTCTTTTAATTGACTTTTCATTCTAGAGGCACGTACTCAACAAATTAAGGTGTTACCCCATACAATTTACTTTTATTGTAAAGCCTATAAAATTACTTATCTAATGATACCACTTTCATCAAAATTGTATTCATGCATTTGAAGGAAATTGCATTTGAACTCAAGAGTTAAGAGTGGCTCGATTTATTTGTCCACCAGTGTAGAATACGGTAAGTCACGCTGGTCAGAAGTCCGACAACCACCGTGACACTTGCAGTTGCGGTAGTATTCTGGGCACAGTTCGTGCTCCTCGTGAGGAATATCAGCCTCTCTCTCCTGAGAGAATAAAAAAACAAGTAATACACCATGCTAATTTATCTTCATCATCTTATCAGCTGAGTGATGCTGATTTTTGATAAGGGTCTATCCATTAATCACGTGAGGCTTGAACGAGTGGGGGAGGGTTAAAAAATCACATTATATCTACAAGGGCTGTACTAAGATATCATGTGTATTTATTTTCGTATGTGCGCGAAAATGATGACTCAGAGTGACTTAAAGAAGAAAAAGAAAAAACGTTGATCTTCAACAAAGTGTTAACAACTGACCTGCAACATGTTTTGCAACATTATCCAGTTGAATATTTTTTTATTTATTAGTATTGAAGAATAAGACATTCTTATTCCCTCGTCACGCCCTCGTCGACCCAGACAGCCAACTCACGCAGGACCTTCTGTTTCTGCAGGCGGCATCTGTAAATGAAAGTAACTTTGTATGATTAAATAACGGTCAGGTCACTAGAATTCACCTCGTGAATGGTGTACTTCAGAAGTGTGCACCTGATCTTACCTTGGGCACATCTTAATGAGATCCTCGGTAGTGACCATCTCTTAATTAAAATTTCAAAATACTGTGACTTACATAACACGAAAATAGTCAAAAAAAATATTAAAAAGGCTGACTGGATTTCATATAAATCTTGTCTAGAGAAAATATTTGATAGATTAAGCATTGAATCTGACTCCATAAAACATATAATGCTGTTGTGGATAAAACTACTATAACATGTTTGTCACAGTCAAAACTCAATAATAGAGTAATATATAATGTATTTTAATGAAATCAATAATTGATATATAAATTTTTAATAAGAATGACAAATAAAAAACAAAAAATGACATTTCAAACTTGTTATGAACCAAAGAGCTCTTAACATATTCCACAAGGGCAATATAAATAGAAATATTATTTTAAAATAACAAAATTAAAAATAAACAATATAAGTATTTAATTACTCTAGTCTAGTCTTAAAATAAAAATCTATGCCAACATTCTCAAAAACAGTACTTTTATTTATACTCACAGCAGGCAGCTGTCCCATAAGCTGTTTGGAAGCTTCTGCTTTTAACTTGTAACATGGAATATATAACCTTAAGTTTCTTTTTATCTCTCTATTTGCACTAACAATCCAATACTTGGACGATAAACTAGCTAAAGTATGCTTAGGTTCAGCATGCAAACCCTCCATGATCCCTTAGTTTTCAGTATCATCATGCCTAGTTCCCTCAAGACAAGGCCTGCGCCTCTTCAAGCGTTTTGAGCCCCTTTTATGGGCCTGCGGTGCGTCGCCCCTGTTCTGAGGGGCGGTCGCCCTGACGATTTACCGATATGGTTCTTAGAACTTTGGCACAGGCTGTGTTTAGTCGGTCACGTAGTCAGAGCCGCGTGGAGTCCGACATTACCTCCGTGACACTTTCGTGATCCTTGTAATGGATTCTCAGCCTTCCTCTCCTGAGGAAAAATTCGTTCATGTGTCATTAAATATGACACATACACACACTAGTCTATTTTTATGCCAATCAAAAATAATCTGCCACCTTTCTGTCTTAACATTTTTATCACGGTCCTCAATCTCTATAAATAAAAATGAATTGTTGTTCGTTAGTCTGCTTAAAACTCGAGAACGGCTGGGCCGATTGAGCTGATTTTGGTTTTAAAATGTTTGTCGTAGTCCAGGGTAGGTCTAAACGGTGAGCAAATAAGGAAAAATTGCGAGTAAGATAGAGTAAGACGACAATTACATTTTCCTATATAAAAGTTGATCACTTACTTTCTGTCAAACATTTGACGGTATTTGTACTCTCAGTTCCACTCGAATTGAAGAACGCATTAAAACAAGACTTTTGAATCGACAACATAATATCAACTTTGCTTATAACATCGTGTACCTATTTAAATTTCAAAATATAAAAATAATTAATGTGTTGACATATTTGATGGGTGCCAACCTTACAGTGTTACTAACTCTCAAAAATATTTTTATTATATTGTTTTGTCATCTCATGTAAAAAGAACCCGTGTATCCGAACGTTCCATTGTTTTGTCCATATAGACCAGGTTATAAGCCTTAAAAAATAATAAAAAGCGAAAAAAAATACACGAATCTTATACGAACTTTGATGTTATGTGAAAAAAGTGTAAATTGCAAAAAGTTTTAGATGTTTTTATTACCTACAACTTTGCCATTTGATTTTTTTCAATAGGACTTTTAGTTTTTCCGGAAATCGAGAAAAACCGTTTTTTGCCCTTAACCCATATGCCTCCAATAATTAGGCGGTACGAAGTTCACCGGGTCAGCCAGTTTCAGAATAAAAAAGAAACCATTATACTTCATTTCGGTATTTAAAAATTTTAAGATTGCAGGAACTAAAAATACACGCGATGTTGGAGGCTGGGGAGTTTTAAATCTCACCACTTAACTATAAGAGTTATACTGTGGATACTTGGTAAGTAGATGTATTCGGTGAACCGCATTAAGATTTTATACAAAAAAAATCCTTTGTCTAACCTTTCCTTTTTTTTTAAACGGTTTTATTTAGCTCAGCCCGGTTCATTCTTGGGTCAAATTTAGTAAATCAAATTTCACCCTCTTCCTGTCAACCGATTAATCTGAAATTTTGTATACACCATGGATTTTGGTGACAATACAATTATATTTATTTATTATCATTATAAATTCAACATGGCCGCCGCTACAAAATGGCGGACAATTTAGGTTTTATTAATCCCATCAATATGGGTATCAAATGAAAGGGCTCAACAAGCAGAATACAATATACTATAAAAAAATTAAAATCCAAGATGGCGGCCGCTACAAAATGGCGGATAACGTAGGTTTTATCAATCCCATCAATATGGGTATCAAATGAAAGTGCTCAACCAGTAGAATACAATGTACTATATAAAATTAAAATCCAAGATGGCGGCCTCTACAAAATGGCGGAAAACTTAGGTTTAATCAATCCTATCAATATGGGTATCAAATGAAAGTGCTCAACTAGTAGAATATAATGTACTATATAAAATTAAAATCCAAAATGGCGGTCTCTACAAAATGGCGGATAACTTAGGTTTTAAAAGAGAATAATGCGAAATAAAAACTAAAAACTAGAAAATAAAATAGGTAAAAAACTTTTTAATTTAAACGGTTTTTGTCTAATTCTTTCATCAACAAACTATCTCCAATCCTTTTATACTTATAAAACAAAAGCGTTTTGTTTTATAAGTTCATAGTATTTGCAAAGGAATCCGCGCAACGAATAAACGAGTTTATAGTTTATAGGTCTTTAAATAAAGAATTTATTATAATTAATCGATTTAAATAAAGTCTTGGTAGTACAGTTGCGTTATTCAAATAATCTCATTAATATGAAACAACTAATCAAAAACATTTCTTTTTTTATAGGGCAGCTCACGAGCAAACGGATCACCTGATGGTAAGCGATAACCGCTGCCCATAGGCACCCGCAACACCAGAGGAGTCACAAATGCGTTCCCGGCCTTTTAAATGGGAATATGCTCTTTTTTTTAAGGTTTCGATATCGCATCGGTTTGGAAATTATATCGACCTCCAAATCGATCGAAGCGGTTCGAACAAAATAACTTACCGAAGAAATCAATCCCCAATCCCCTTGACCATAAAGTCCCAACGCCTTGAATAGAACAGTTCGCTATTCGATTGGCAATCCTTTAAATTTTGCTTTATAATCTTTAAAAATTATGGGCAAATGTATAAATTTTTATAACAAGATTAGTGTAGCTGAATTGCCTCTTCATAAGTTCAAGGTACATGTTAAAAAGACGTTAATTTGTAAGGGCTATTACTAAGTCAATGATTATTTAAATGATGCCAATGCTTGGTGTTGATTTGAGGATACATTCTAAAGTGTAAATATTTGTTTTCCCGTATAAATTGTAAACACATATGTACATTGTATGATAACGACATAATTTATTGTAAATGTTGTTATTACTTTTAATAAAGCTGATAAGTTTCTTGCGCCGGTTCTTCTTAACAGATAAAAAAAACATTATACGATTTAAAAGAACTTTCTATGAAGTCATATTTGAATAAAGTTAATTTTGATTTTGACTTTTATACCAAGCCGTCAAATGTTCACACGTGTATCTATGTACACGTTCTCAATTTATTATAATAAATTCGCAGTTCATGAACTTGACAATAGAAACTAATTCAATAAATATTCAATGGAGCTATTACAATATACTTTACACCTGTTTGCGTAATGCTGGTGGATTCTTGCAAAATTTGAGACTTTATTTTATACATAATAATAGTTCTCTTTTAGATGAGAAATATTGTAGAAGCAACTACGTATCTGCAATTATTACTTTTTAAGATACAGCGCCATGTTTGCGGCGCTGTAGCGGTTCACTCAAGAATGCTCCATCCAAAATACACTGCGATCGTGACGTCATATTTTACTAAAATCGCCTTTGTGTGAGCGTATTTAAGCAAAATCGCAAATAACTGTTATTTTTACGTTTATAGATATACTTTCTATATTAAGTAATGTTACATTTAATGTGATGAAGCTAGGAATATATATGTTTATATATATTATATGAATATATATTATATGAATAAATAAATAAATTGTAGATATAGCATTCGTAAAATGTGTGCATCACGCCGGGGCAGAGCGCATCGGTCCCGAAGGAGAGCAGCATCGCACCCCGACGTGAGCGCATCATGCTACGCTCCTGATTTGTAGATCGACTACAGCAACACTGATGCAAGACCATTGTTGTCAACAATATACACAATATCTCTTAGCTTCAGAGACAGAGAGAAAAAAATTAAATCAAATCAAATCAAATCAAATCATATTTATTTGCAAATACAGGTAAAGAGGTGTTACAAAGATTATTAAAACCAGCACTATTCCATATTTAGCCTCGTGGCATGCAAATTTTCACAAAGAAAAATTTAGTCATTTAATTATTGCCTAGTTCTAGTTGTCAAATTTCCTTTCACAATTTTACGTATTATTATATTATTGACAAAAATTAAAAATAAACATGAAAATAAAAAAATATAAAATTAAATTATTAAGTATGTCAAATATCTGTGGTCAAATAGAAATATTATTATTAATTAGAGAATTCAATTAAATTATTAGATATGTCATATCAATATTCTTATAACTAGATATACATTACAAATTCCTATCATTAAAATAATCATCTACACTATAATAGCATTTGTCAATTAACAATTTAAATAGCTCCTGTTTAAATTTTTTATATTATGATGCTTTAATGATTGAGGGAGTTTATTGAACATCCTTGGTGCCATACTTATTACGCTTTTGCGTGTTAATGCAGTTTTACACAAAATACTACATAGTTTAGAGTTTCTAGGGCGAAGATTTGGTATAGGATTATTTTTTTCAAAAAGATTTGGATTAGATTTAACAAACAAACATGATTCATAGATATATAATGATGGCAAAGTTTGTAATTTTAGATTTTTAAAATATGGTCGACAACTGTCGTTAGAATTTAAACCACATATAGCTCTGATACAACGTTTTTGGGCCCTTAATAGTATGTCCCGATAACTCGAATTACCCCAAAATATAACCCCATAGCGTAGAGTTGAGGCAACAAAACTATGGTATGCAGACAAAACTGTCCTTCGATCAGATATTTTAGCTAACTTATACAGCGCAAAGGAGAATTTATATAGTTTCTTACATACTTCTATCGAATGTGACTCCCATGACATATTATTGTCTATATAAACACCTAAAAATTTTACTGTCTCAACCTCAGCTATCCTATTGTCATTATAATCAATTTTAATTTCTGGTCTCTTTACCCTCTGGGAAAACTGCATGATATTAGTTTTCGTCAAGTTAATTTTGAGATTGTTACACTCTAACCATTTTATAATGTCATTGAGAGTACTGTTTATGTCATTTTTATAATTTGCATAATTTCCATCATGGGATTGTATGAAAACAGTGCTATCATCGGCAAAAAGAATCATTGGGTGCTCAGTTGCTTGAATTATATCATTAATGTAGATAATAAATAATAAAGGCCCCAGTACACTTCCTTGAGGCACTCCGCATTTGATGTGCTTGAATTTGGATTTGTACTTTTTTTCTGTTCCACTTTTCATACAAATCTGAGTGAGTTCTGTGCATTGCATTCTTCCTTGTAGATAGGCTGTTAATAAGTTTAAAGCATTGCCACGGACTCCATAGCGACTAAGTTTTTCTAATAATATTTTATGATCGACGTGATCAAATGCTTTTGTCATGTCCATGTAAATAGCACACGACGGAATCCTTTCGTCCATTGTTAAAGTTGCTCCTTTCACTAAATCGTAAATAGCAGTGTTTATGGAAGTGTTTTTACGAAAACCCTTTTGTTCTACATTTAATATGTTATGTTTCTGCAAAAAGTTGTACAATGTATTATAGATAATCTTTTCAAAGATTTTAGAAAAAATTGATAATAGTGCAATTGGGCGATAGTTTCTAATATTTTCTTTATCGCCCTTTTTATATAGTGGCTTTACAATAGCAGGCTTTAATTCATTTGGGTATATGCCTGTGATGAAACACAAATTAATAATATGACATAATGGAGATGCAATCAAATCAGAGACATGTTTTATGACCCTCGTACTGATATCATCAAAACCAACACTAACCGTATTTCTAAGGGACTTTATAACACTAAGTACCTCAGTGTCTGTTATGGGACTCATAAATAGCGAATAGGGATTATTGGCAATATTAATTTTTGTACTAGTATTTTTAATATCATGTTGTGTAATGTCGTCTATAAAAAAATTATTAAAATTGTTTGCTATATCTATAGGATCACTAATATATTTATCATTTACTTTAATTTGACTAATAGGCTCTTTTGGCATTTCAGTTTTAAGGTTATTAATTAAGGTCCACATAGCTTTAGATTTATTTTTAGATGATTTAATAAAATGGTCATTTTGTGAACGCTGTGTCAATTTTATTATTCTTCTGAGCCGTTTAGAATATTCTTTAAAATTAGCTTTACTTTCTTTGTCCTTCTTTGATCTTGTAAGCCACAGAAGTTCCCTCTTTCTCCTACAGCAATTTCTAATTCCTTTTGAAATCCATTTTGGTTTGGCTGTTATGCTCTTTTTAATGGTTTTAAAAGGAAAACAGAGGCTATAAAGACATTTAAATATATCAATAAAGGAATCAAATGCCATATTAGGATCTTTAGCTGCCAGGGTATCATGAAATGAAAGGTTTCCTATGTGATTTCTAAATATATCTAGGTTCTGCTTATTAATTTCACGGCGTTTTATGTTCCATTTTTTCATGATACATGATCGCTTCACAGGACATGTCAATAGCTGTGCAGTATGATCTGATAAAGCAGTTTCAATAATTTCACATTTTGTTCCTTTTATATTGTGAGCCAAATTGTCTATACATGTTCCACTTAGAATTCTTGTCGGCTCATTTAACTGAAGTTCCAAATTTCGACTTAATAGTTGATATTTGAAGTCTCGACTTTTTGGATTATCCTTTAAAATATCAATGTTAAAATCCCCACATATAACAACTTTTTTATTTTTATAATCGCAGACAGTATTTAGAATGCTTTCAAGTATTTCATGAAACATGTTAATATTATGCCGTTCTAGATGAGGAACTCTATATATACATACAATAATAATATTGTGTTCACATATTTCAACAGCACAGCATTCTGTTATACATTTTATAGAAAAATTTTTAACCTTTTCTAGAACTTTATATTTTAATCCTTTTCTTACCAAAATACACGATCCTCCTCTCTTTTTAGCCCTAGAAAAGCTTGTTGCTAATGTAAAGTTTGGTAATCTTAAGAAGTCTTCCGTATCCGGTGTCATGTTGTGCTCTGTGACACACAAAACATCAATTGATTTTTCTAATTGCCTAAGTTCGTCTAAGAGTATTGCAAGTTCATCACTTTTACTTATGAGCCCTGATATATTTTGATGCATTATGTTCAAATGCTTATACCAGAAAAAACTGATTTTTTAATAGATTATTATTTTCTTTGTCTTTATTTGTTTCACATTTGTTCTGTCCGTCTAGTTCATCTACTGTTATGGATACATTATAATTAGGTGGAGCTGAATTTTTAATCTGAAGAAAAGAAATGTGGTTAGCAGTCTTTTCAAGTATGCTTCTAACACCGCGTCTCATAACCCTCCCGGAAATCAGCGAAAACATATCCAAAGTTAAATCCTCGTTTGAGTCTATTAAGTGGCCATAATTATGAGATAGCATGTCACGACTAAGTATATTATTAAACACTTCAACTCTGTAGTTGTATAGCGGTTTACCACAGATATATATTGGTGCAGTTACAATTATGTTTGTGTTTCTAATATTAACTAAATTTTCTCTCATGCGTTTTATTAGTGCGCGAAAATTTTGCGAATAATTAAAATCTGCTTCTCCAATCATAATAACGCAGAAATCTTGTTCCGTGTAATCCTTTAATTTGACGTTAAGGTCTCTTATCATAATATCAATACCTACGTTATTTGTTAGATAATGTATTAAACGAAACTCATTAAATATGTCAATAGTATTTATATTTTGTAATATTTTGTGATTTTTATTGCTTGAGATAACACATATTTTATTCTTTGGGGTGTTATTACGGCGTTTGTCAAGTTGTTTACTCATATCATAATATTTCTTTAAATCTGATTTCTCCTGGTTATCGTCTTTACCAGACGTACTCCAAATCTGTAGATCATGCTCTAGTTTGTCTATGGTGAAATTCAACTCAGATATTTCCTTTTGAGCAGCTTGAACTTCTTGTTGTAACTTTACTATGGTCTGCTCCAAAGCGAGTGTTTGCTGTGATTCTGTAAACACTTTGCTTGAGTTATCAACGGTTGATAATATAAAACTACTTTCATGTCTTTTCCTAGGGCGCTGTGGTGTTTTACAAATATTTTTTAAGACACATATCTCCTGGGATAGTTTGACTATTTGACGTTTCAAAGAGTTATTTTCAATAATAGTATTTTCCAGTTCGTTTTCACAACTTTGAAGATCAGTTTCAATTTTATTTAATTTTAATTTGAGATCATTCACTATATCGAGATCATTTACATATTCAATGCTCTTTGATAAATCTCCCAGAGTTTCAACATTGCTGTCTGAAGAGCAAATTGGAAACAAATCCATTGATAATGACCTACGTAAGAGTGGCTGCGATGAAGTTACATCTAGTGCAACAGAATCATTAGTTGAGGGCGATGCATTATTTGATATTGTACCCAAAATGTGGTTCTTGCTTGTATTTTTGATAGCGTTATATCGGTGAGGTCGAACAGTGATATTATCTTGTTCTGGTATGTCACTATTATTGTGTGGTTTAGCGTTTGGCGATTGTTTTTCAATACATTTGATACATTTCCAATTCTTTTTATTGTCAACAGTCCATATCTTAAATCTCGCAAAGCTCACCTTAGCACATTCAATATGATAATGTTTATTACAAATGGAACATACTGTGAATTGCTTATTTTTTATTATGTCCTTACATTTAAAACATATTTTTTCCAGTGAAGTTGCACGAAGCGCCATCTTTATTTTACGTGCGTTAAAAATATATATATATATAGAAAATAAAAATTATATGAATGAAAAATTAATAAAAACAAAATTTTCACCCTGAGTGGAATCGAACCATAGGTTAGCAGCCAGCGTAATCCGAATCCGTTGTTGCGATCACGGCTAGCAGTCACTTAACGCGTTATGTGCAAAATAAGGACTATACTTAGACAAGCGATCAGTTGACCGCGATCACTGATACGTATTATAAATTTTATTAAGACACCGTCGCACTAAATATTCACCAACTCAATAATATCTTATAAGAGGATTTTAAAAACCAAAACACTTAAATCTTCACAAGCACTCCACGGTCAACTACGATTCATAGATCAGATGGTTATATAACGTCACTTTTGGTTTGCTAATATCAAAATAGTTCACTTAACACAGTAAATTTGTCAAATAAAAATCGATCAACTTGACTATCCCACTTCTGATTTTGTTGTTAACAATATCAACACCTTCTAGATATTACGGCTTCATTATTTGAAGCAAACACTACACTCGAAAAGGCCTATGTCCAGCAGTGGACGAAGAGGGGCTGATGATGATGATGATGATGATTTAAAGCAATGGAATACTAGTGTGACTTTTATGACTTGCACTCTTCCCGACTGACTGAATACTGATCCCAACTAACTCATATCTAATTATTACAACTTTTAAAATCAAATGTTCAGCGACTGTTCCGCCACCACTCCACCACTGTGCTGCCATCTATTGGATAATGTCACAAACAAAAAAAGAGACAGTAGTCAAATCCGCAACCTATCATCATGGTATAAGCTCAAGCATAAGAAGAAGAATTGCATATTTACATTACAATGACTGCATATGGTTGCAGTGTCGCAATGGCAACCTGTGAAATAGTTGTGCACGCCAAATAGTTGCGCTTAAATCACTAGAAACAAGTTTCTACCTAAGCCGCGTCGAGTGCGCGAGGTGTTCTTGCATCGCGTCTTCCGGACGCCTTGTAGATTCTTTTTGTGAATATACCGACATTGATGTTATTAAACTATAATGGATGAAATAATACCAAAACCTGCGTGCATTAACAACACAAATTTAGAAGTAATGGAAGAGATATCTTATGAGCTAAATGAAGGTATGCAATTTTTGAAAGAAAACACCCCGGAGACAGGATTTAGTAGACCAATAAAAAGAAACAAAGAATCAGTTGAAATTGAAGAAGAATGGACAGTGGTCAGTGGTTGTCGAAAGAAAAAAAACAGCGACAGACTTATGCCATGGAATTGAATAGTGTATATATCTAATAACGATAAGTTGCCAAAACAATTCGCGTTAGCACGGATATTCAAAACACATAATATCAAAAATATAAGTCGTGTTAAATATATAAATTTGTATAAAGTTCGTGTTGAGTTTAGTGATGAGGATAGTGCTATAACTTTAAAAGAATGCTCTGAGCTATTGGATATGGGTTAGAGAATACAAAAAGCTATGGAAGTTAGTCAAACTTATGGAGTTATCAGAGACGTAGATCTAGATCTTTCTGATGAAGAAGTCTTCTATAATATATCTTGCCCTGAACCAGCTGTATTAATATCTTCAAAACGTTTAAGCAGACGCAGCCCTAACAATGATGGATCATGACACCCTGCGAAACTGTAAAACTCTGCTTTTAAGGTTCAGCCCTGCCACCTTATGTACTGGTATATGACATGAGAGTAAAAGTGGATCCCTATGTATTTCCAGTAACCCAGTGCTCACATTGCTGGAAAATGGGACACAGCTTTAAAATGTGTCCAACCAAAAAAATTGTCTGTCTTTGGACATTTTGATGTGAGAATAATCATGCTAACTGTGAGAGCACTACATACAAGTGTGTTGATTGTTCTGGATCCCACATGGCCTTCTCCAAGAGGTGCCCTGTTTATATAAAAAAAAGAGAATCAGAGAACTTATGGCAGAATTCAGCTGCACGTGTAGCAGAGCAAGAACCATGTATGTAGCCCCTACGCCAACTGACGAGAAAGAAAATAAAAAAGACGATTACAACCACTTTGACTTCACTCTTTAACAACATGACAATTGTACATAGAATAAACTTACATACATCTATGAAGCTTCACTAAGGAAAGACGATTATGGAAGAAAGTTACCCAAATCTCCTTCAACTTCAGGAAAAACAACGAAAATGAAACGCAGTGGATCAAGTGACTAATTGTTTGATTGGAACTCGGAGCTCAAGCCAGCCGAGGACATAGATGGTAACCAACAGAGCAATCGACAACAAACAAAAAAATCCCTGAGTCAAACATTCCTTTTTCAGAGCTATTAAGTAGACTCAAGGACGTATTTTTTTTAAGTCACTTACGTATCAGCAAAAGTTTAAATGTTGTGCTAAATTAATTATTGAATGGCTTATATTTGTAGTAGAGTATTAGTAGTAGTAGACAATATAACAGATTGGCCAGTTCTTAAGCTACTCTTAGATCTTTTTGATGACCATTAAGACTAGTTATTTGAGATTAAATATTATCCAATAGAATGCGCAGAGTATTAGGCCAAAACTACTCAGTTTTGAAGAGCTTTTATATCAAGAGAAAATTCACATGGCTGCCATTTGCAAGACCTGGCTAGAGTCGGAAAGTCCACTGAAAGTGAGTCAGTATAACATATATCGCTTGGACCAAGACGACTCGTATGGAGAAGTGGCTATGTTTGTAGTACACAAATCTGTCAAAGCACAACGAGGCAATATTACAACTGTAAAGTCAGGCATCGAGAATATACTAGAATTACATGTATGTAACTGCGGTAATTTAAAAAATATAGTGTCTATTTATGTGCCACTATCCGTTAGAACTACTTAAAGAGATTTGGAGCAGCTGTTTTCGCAATTTGATAGAAATACGCTCTTTTTGTGAGATGTCAATGCTCACCAAGTTACTTGGTTTTATAAAACTGATCATAAAGGCACTCAATCAATTGATGCTCTAAATAAAAGTAACTTTGTATGATTAAATAACGGTCAGGTCACTAGAATTCACCTCGTGAATGGTGTACTTCAGAAGTGTGCACCTGATCTTACCTTGGGCACATCTTAATGAGATCCTCAGTAGTGACCATCTCTTAATTAAAATTTCAAAATACTGTGACTTACATAACACGAAAATAGTCAAAAAAAATTTTAAAAAGGCTGACTGGATTTCATATAAATCTTGTCTAGAGAAAATATTTGATAGATTAAGCATTGAATCTGACTTCCATAAAACATATGATGCTGTTGTGGATAAAACTATTATAACATGTTTGTCACAATCAAAACTCAATAATAGAGTAATATATAATGTATTTTAATGAAATCAATAATTGATATATAAATTTTATGATAAGAATGACAAATAAAAAACAAAAAATGACATTTCAAACTTGTTATGAACCAAAGAGCTCTTAACATATTCCACAAGGGCAAAATAAATAGAAATATTATTTTAAAATAACAAAATTAAAAATAAACAATATAAGTATTTAATTACTCTAGTCTAGTCTTAAAATAAAAATCTATGCCAACATTCTCAAAAACAGTACTTTTATTTATACTCACAGCAGGCAGCTGTCCCATAAGCTGTTTGGAAGCTTCTGCTTTTAACTTGTAACATGGAATATATAACCTTAAGTTTCTTTTTATCTCTCTATTTGCACTAACAATCCAATACTTGGACGATAAACTAGCTAAAGTAAGCTTAGGTTCAGCATGCAATAATGATAAACGTTCTCCAGATATAATTAAATCTGTTAAATGACATTTCTTTGGAAGAATAACTGGATACTTTTGAGAGAATGGTAACTCTGCTTTTACTAATCTACCTCCGACCCGTAAAATATTGTATGAATCAAAAAAAGGAGATAAAGAACTTCAGCTTAAGCTAAGAGGTTTTCCTGTACTCAATGCTCGAAACTCAGAATCAAAATAAGTCCTTTGATAGCAAGAAATTATTTTTAACAAACTAAATTTTAATTCACTTGGAGATAAATTTATATTCAAATTTCTATCAAATTTACATTTCTCACAATTGTTATAAAATCTATAAGTACACATATCCTATGACGAACTAAATTTTTGTTAAATTAAAGCAGTCTTTTAAAATAGGCAAAAATGTAGAATTGTCCTCAGCTACAGAGACATTGACGGCCAAAGGAATCTCTTCTTCAATTGAAACATTGTGTATATGTGAAAACGAACAATCGAATTCTTTCAAAAAGGAAGGACCACTCCACCATTGCTCGTTATTGATAAGGGCATTGAGCTTCAATCCTCTAGACAAACAATCGGCTGGATTCATATTACCCGATATGTAATGCCACATATTTAATTATGTTAATTTATTAATTTTTTTATGGAGATTATGTACAAATGTATTTAAATTAGATGGTTTTGTACTTTTTATCCACCGTCTCAGTATTATATTAAGACTGCTGTCATCTGAATATGAAATCGACCCACAAAAATTTCAGGAGTACTGCGATGATACTAGAATTTTGTAGGTACCTGAATCTATATAGTTGGTACATTATGCCCGTCACCTTTTTTTTTTTTTTTTTTTTGTTCCCCTGAGGAAAATGCATTAAATTGCATACCCCGGCTGTGGCGAGCCGGGGTTATGTGGGGCTCTCCTCCCCAGAAGGGGGAGGCCTACCCACTAAAAACCTCAGGGATGGCCTTCCTCAGGCACATGCCCGTCACCCTACACAAGATTTTAATTCATGGGGTGGAAATAATAAAAAATTGCATAATCCCGATTGGATAAATGTCCGAAGAAGCATCAGAGGGGCAAAACAAAGAGATTAGAAAAGTTCGTACGGTCACACTTGCAAAATCTCCCGAGTGAGATCCAACTTTGATCTATTAAAATATTTACTTGTGTGCTCGGATCCTTATATCACTCAATTATGTAAGCTGAAAAAGAAAAAAGTAACGAAATTTAATAAAGACTTTTTACAGTTATTGAAATAAATTGATTTATACTGCAAACACACTTTTATTTTATCTATAACAAACTTCCTTTTTTACTAAGCCTCCGGCTGTCTGCCTGTCTGTTCGTCTGTCTGTATCAGGGCTATAGTATTAAAACATACTTAAATTGAACTTAAGTGGGACTTACAGGAAAACGTGTTTTAAAAAATTCACAGTTTGTATTACTGTAGCAGCTATAATAATAAATTGTAAAACTAAAATAAAGTAAGAAATAAAAGGAAAATGTGTGAATGGTAATTGATAGACACTTAAATTTTTACAGAGGATGTCTTACTACAGCCGCTATAATAATAAACTATAAAAATAAAATAAAGTAAGAAATTAAAGGGGGCCCTCATACAAAGATGCATTTTTTTTATATTTTCTGTTAAATATAATAATAATAATAACTTTATTTCTGAAAAGAACATATTACAAAAAAATTCGGAATTATTCAAATAAAAACCCACACTAAGCACAGCTTGTAAAGTGGGATTTTTGTATTTTGTTTATGTAATATGAAAATTAATCATTTTAACATTTTAAGGAATACACTTACAAGTAGAAATTCAAGTAATTAAGTGAAATTATACAAACAAAAAAACATACACACACCAGAATACCGACACCAATTGACGCACCCAGACAAGTTAAATACAAAATACAAATTATATATATATATTATATAATTTTTATCGATATTTTCTGTTCCAATGTTTGAATGGTAAATGATAGACACTTCAAATTTTCACAGAGTTTGTCTTATTACAGCCGCTATAATACTAAATTATAAAAATAAAATAAAGTAAGAAATTAAAGGGGGCCCCCATACAAAAATATAATTTTTATCGATCATTTCTGTTCCAATGTTTGAATTGTAAATGATAGAGACTCCAAATTTTCACAGAGTTTGTTTTACTACAGCCGCAATAATAATAAATTATAACAATAAAATAAAGTAAGAAATTAAAAGGGGTCCCCATACAAAAAATGTGTTATTTTATCTTTTTGTTGTACGCTGTTACGGAACCAATCGCGTGCGTTCCGATTCGCACTTTACCGATTGATTTTTTACATTTTCTCTACGATTTATCCATGAAAACGCAGTATTTAATTTTTCACTTCAGTAGCTCAAACATGAAGGTTTTGCTGCTTAAAATCAGTGAGTAAAATCGATTTTTACTCACTAGTGAGACAAAGCTAACCACAGATTATTGTAACCTATGTATAGTAACTAATGGGATAACCATACGGACTATGTTGTTTCGCCCTAAGATAATATGCCCATAGACATTGGATCTGCCTGACACTTCTCGTTGTTCCGTGTCACGCATAGGCCACTTTAAACTAATGTAACATAAATTGGCAAGAAATCAGAAAAATAATTGTTAAAAAAATGTCTCTTCGGAACGGAACATAATAAGTACTTATTAAAATCTCAATAATGATGCGCGGAACGGAACTATTGACAGAAGTTCCTTTCCACGCATCATACATTCTTGAGATTTTAATTTTTTTTTTATTTAATTCGCTTAATTTACTAACAGGGAATAATAATAACAATAATTTACTTACTTATTATTTTTGAAGACATATTTTAACAATTATTTTTCTGTTCTTTTGACAATTTATTTTACATTTGTTTAAAGTGGCATGCGTAACACGGAAAAACGAGAAGTGTCAGGCATAATTGACGTGATATTTCCAAAGTAGGTATGATATTTGTTCTCGCTGCTGAAGTGAAAAGTTATGTGTGTCACACGAGAGCAAAGTTGTTTGCATCTCGTGCCTTTGAATCCCTCGACACGCTCAGGATTCTACTCTAGAATCACTCGCTTCGCTCGTGATTCAAACAGAATCCTTCGCTTGCTCGGGACTCAAATCAGCACGCGCAGCAAACATCAACTTTGCTCACTTGTTGCACAAATAACTATTGTCCCTCTAGATTGGTCATTTCGAACACTGTGCGGCGCTTAGGTATTGCCGGCTGCGGCCGCGCAACTCGTCGCGCCGCAGCCGAGCAATGACAAGCAAAAATACAGTCGAGTTAGACATGACGTTGCGCGCACGTACGTACGTTGGCTTTGTTTGTGCTACTGCTTCGCTTACGAATTATTAATGCTCATTGTATGTAATATATATCTTGCTTCTCTCTTATCTAACCTAACCTAACCTAACCTTCCTATACTCGCGCGTAAAAGCATTGCACATACACTCGCGCACGGTCTCTCAGACCGAAAGTTGAGCTTCTTTATAGTATGATAATACTATTTAAATATTATTTGTTATTAGTTAAAGAACAGGTTTAACTGTTTAAAAAAAAACAAAACAACCAGGTTTCACTTTAATTTTATTTGGTAAAATCAGTTTTACAATCAGACTTAGAAAAACAAAAATTTGTACGTCTTCTAAATTAAATAACAAATACAAACTTTTTCTTCTTGTAACTAAAAAAAAACTACGTAATATAATAAATGAATGTATCCTTAATAGCACAGTATAACAAAATATATTAATTGTTATCAAAAATTTCAGTACCGGACGGACGGTTTCACGGACCGATAACAGTAAGAAAGTGATACACGTCCACTCGGCAAAAGCGCTTGCGCCACACTAAACAATAGCGAGCCACAAATTACTAAAAACCGCAAAGCCACAGAGTTAATAGTTTTTTTTAAATCTCAGAATTATTAGTTCGTCGGTCTGAGAGACCAACGCGCGAGTATAGGAAGGTTAAAATAGTACTGTTAGTGTTGTGCTCGTATTGATTGTTCCTTCTGTATTGTGTGTGTGTGTGTGTGTGTGTGTGGTGAATTTAATAAATAACGTACAGGGAGCAAGACTTTTTAATTTTAAATTCTCACGCATTCACCACCATCAGAACATTTACCACACTTATAATAAGCGCGAGACCGCTTCAAGGTTTCGATGTTTTTCTCCATAGTTATAACGCTAGTTCAATTATTATTATGATAATTAGATGTCGAAGGACCATAAAATGTTGTGGATAAAACTATTATAACATGTTTTTTATCACAATAAAACTCAATAGTAGAGTAATACATAATATATTTTAATGAAATCAATAATTGATATACAAATTTTATAATAATAATGACAAATAAAAAACAAAAAATGACATTTCACACTTGTTATGAACCAAAGAGTTCTTAACAGATGCCTTTATTGATAACATAAACATAGCTGCAGACCTACACATATCGAAATATAAAGTAACTGCAGACCCTAATAAAGCATTTCAACCTAAACTCTATTGGACACCAGAACTATCGCGAGCAATTGCAATTCGTAGACGGAGTCTAGCTGCATTCCGTCGAAATCCAACCCCGACTAATTTAGAGTCATTTAAATTGAAATGTCATAACACTCAAAGATTAATCAGGTAAGCAAAAAGTAGGGAGTGGACTGAGTTCTCAGTTGATGGTCGAACTACATGTGGTGAGATGTGGAGTAGGATGAGATGGACCATGGGTCATAGTTCACCCCGACAATATGTTAATAGAGCCATGTGTGAAAATTTTCTGAAATCTCTCACACCGGATTTTGCCAGGCCATCACAACCTGTTATTATGCTGCATGAGGGTCTTATAGAGACTGAAATCTCCATACAGGCTAGCTCCTGTGCATAAGTGTATTAAGGCGAAAGATACATCTCCTGGATGTGATGATATCTCATATTCAATGGTGAAATACCTTCCACCTAATGGTAAACGCATTCTTCTGATCTTGTACAATCAGTTTTTAACCCATAGTTTTGTCCCCGTTCAATGGCGTAATATTAAGATAGTACCAATACCCAAGAAAGATCGTGCCCCTAGTGAAATATCATCTTTAAGACCAATATCACTAATTTCTTGCTTACGTAAAATTTTACACACGACAATAAGTATCAGATTGGAGTGGTTATTAGAAAAATACAATAATTTTTCTGATAATACAATAGGATTTCGAAAAGCTCGATCATGTGTGGACATTTTAGCTGACTGAATTACTAAAATTCAAATTGGTTTCTCCAAAAAATCTACTACTTTAGCCTGTTTTTTAGATATTGATAATGCCTACAATAACATTGTTAAGCTCATATCCACATTGGATCGTCTTAGAGTAGGAAATAAAATTTGTAATTATTTATGGTAATTTTTTAAAGAACGGAATTTCAAAATTCAGACAGATGACGGGTATATTTGTAGTTCTGCTAGTAACGGCCTAGCCCAAGGCGACCCTATATCGCCTCTTTCATTTAATATGTAACTATATTAGATAGACAATATATACAATAGACATTTGTAAATTAATACAGTTAGAAGTGTCTATATCTCAATATGCTGATGATTTTGTCTTATACATTACCTGTGATAGAATCTCTGAGGGAATTGAGAAATTACAACTTGCTCTGAATTCACTGTCCTCGCTTCTATTTGACATTGGCTTAAATATTTCATCTAAAAAAAGCAAAATTTGTGCATTTTGCAAAGGAAATCAATTAAAAGAAATAGAACTTAAAATTAATGAAAGCCTACTGCAATTAGTAGATAATGTAAAATATTTGGGCTTATCGTTAGATCGAAAATTAAATTGGTGTTAAACATTTGAATAAAATTAAAGAAAAAACCCTAAAGTTCGTAAGTATTCTAAAAATGCTAACCGGTCCAGTTTGGGGTATACATCCCGAACACATAAGACATTTATATATAGCCTTTGTTCGAAGTCGTATAGACTATGCAAGTTTTCTTTATGATATTTTTATCATACTCAAGCCTTACTCAATTAGCGAAACTAGATAAGTTACAATATCAATGTCTTAGTATCATTGGCGGCTTTATTAATAGTTCCCCGATCCATGCATTGCAGTCAGAATTAGTTTTACCTGCTTTAAACGTCCGCAGATACTATTTGGCAGATTTTTTTTTACTGAAATCTAATATTATAATAAATATAAATAAATATTTGATACACTTACGCCAATTAGCGTAGCGTATCGGATAAACATACGTATATTAGACATATATAAATATTTTTGTACAAATATATATCAACAACCATAACTAAGGTACAAATGCTCGCATTCATCACACAAACATCTGCCCCCACCGGGATTCGAACCCGGGACCTCAGAGATGGCGACACCTTGAAACCGGTGTACTATCCATTCGACTATGGAGGTCGTCAAAAGCACTATTTAAAAATAATTCCATAATAACATACTTAAACGACCTATTAAATAATACGCGAAATAATATATACTGGCGTTCATGATGATCAGAGGGACATGATTTTTCATCCCACAGAAACATTGCCAATGTATTTATTATCTACATGGATTAGTTATGTCGATCAGTCTAATGTTCTGGAAGCTGGGATTGAGTTTATTGATAGACCTAAAAAACTGTACAACCAACATAGCCTAAAATTACAGTGCGATAGATATTTAAGAGATACTTATGGTGGTTGATAAGGCGAAAGCGTTTGAACGAAGGACCAGCGTTAAAATATAATTGTAGGGTTCGAGGAGCGTATAAATACATATACATAAGAAAAATGGGAAAAGCCTTACCTTTCACCTTGTTTTCAGCGTCCGTCACATTCACCAATCACAACACACTTTTACGCGGCCGCGCGTTGTCAGGGAAACGGGGCATACATAGACAACCACTCGAACCCAAAAATAACACTATTCGCGCGAACAGTGGTTATTATAAAATTTTCACGGATGCATCACGTTATAATTGTAGAGTAGGAGCAGGATTTTTGGACTTTATAACACAGAAAAAAATTATTTAAAATTGACTATAATGTTAGTATTATGTACGCAGAACTTATTGTGATTGCTGAAGCCCTATCCTACGTTGTGTCTCTGAATTGTAAATCCTGTGTTATTTGTACAGACTCTAAAAATGCCTTACTTAATTCAAAGAAATGTACATCTATTCACACAGAACTCCCATTGCCTACACAGTAATCAATACCCTTACTATCTATATTAAAAGATAAAAAAGTTAATATAAAAATACAGTGAATTCCATCCCATATTGGCTTGATTGGAAATAAATAGGTAGACCAAGTGGCTAAAATGGCTATAACATGTGGAGTTAAGGTGGACTATTTGCCGTATTATACAGATCTATTGCCAAACCTTAGAGGCAAGATGTTTCTCTATGTGGTCGGAGTATTTTGATGAAAAGAGTCGTTCTAAGGGTATATGGTATAAAACTATCCAACCTAATATTCTACGCATTCCATGGTTTCACGAATCCGATTTAACTAGATCTGACATTGTGTTACATAGCTTTAAGACTTCGCTGTGGCAATATACAGTTGAATAAATTTGCCTACCTCATGAGAAGGACAGATAGTCCTCTGTGCTCAATGTGTGGTGTGGTAGAAGATGTCCATCATATTGTAGCAGAGTGTACTCGGGGACAGACTCACCGTCAACACCTTCTTGTCGGTCATTCTCATGAGGTGGGCAGGTTTAATAGTATACTTGCACAACCACTATCCCAGGAAGCACGAGATACGTACAAATTTGTGAAACATATCATCAAGTTAAGACTGTAATCTTTTTGTATTTTCCTACATATTCAAAATGAATATGTAGGAACAAATGAACAAGTGAAATATTCAAAATGAATGAACCATCTTTAATAAAAAAAAATGACTGCATATAATAATTAAGGTTTTAACACCATGATAATTGAAATCTTGGTACCATGAAGTTTACACAAATTAGCCGGTCCCAACTTCCAGCTCTACAAATAAGCTATTGTTGAACATGTTTGAAGAAGACAGCTAAGCAATATTTATGCAGTTCGTTGATGTTAATTGCTTACATACGTTACTTGCAAGTTTGGGTATTTTGAAAGCACCTGTCCAATCCACGTGTTAGTTATATAAAAATAATAAGAAAGTTATGTGTACAACTAGCGCCACCTACAGTGAACTATGTAAGATAAATCTGTCTTACATTATATTTTATCTGTGGTTACTTACTCAATAAATTCAGATCTTTCCAAGTCATCACGTTATTTTATTAAGTTATGGGCCCAGACTTGTGATAAATCATCATCAAGTTATTACTGTGATAATAATTCTCAGTAGGATAATTAGATTAGCTAGTTTAGGCGCTCATTTTTATTAGATTGCTTGCATACAACAAGCACAAAATGGCGGCAAATTACATTGTAAATGTACCGAAGCTAAGAGAAAGAGAAAATTATAGTGAGTGGGTCTTTGCAGAGGATTTTTTTTTAATCCTAGAAGGGATGATGAAATGCATGAAACCAGAGGAAGAAGTAAGTTCGATGATACAAAAACAAAAGCGAAGCTGATTCTCACGATTTACTCTTCATTGTACGTACATATTAAAAATGTTTTGACTACCAAGGAATTATGGGAGAAACTAAGAACCTTATTTGATGATTCCGGATTCACAAGGAGAATAAGCTTACTACAAAAATTAATTTCTATAAGGCACGAAAATTGTGTTTCCATTATTGTAATAATTTCTAGATTAAAGACTTGGGTAGTATAAGGCAATGTTTGGGTATGCGAGTTGAGAAGAATAAAAATACTGTAACATTAGACCAAGAGTCACACATCTATTACACCAATGGAATGTAAATTGAATCTCAGTATAGGTAACAAATGTGATATTAGATTACCATATCAATGTCTGATAGGAAATTTGATGTATTTGTCTGTCGTTACTCGCCCAGATATATCATATTCAGTTAGTTACATGAGCAAATATAATAATTGTTTTACCAAAGAACATTGGCAACATGCAAAAAGAATTTTAAGATATTTAAAGAAAACAAAACATTATGCTTTAAAATTTGATTTAAAACATAATTCTGAAATAATTGGTTATGTTGATGCTGATTGGGGCAGTGATGTTATTAGTAGGAGATCATATACGGGTTATGTATTTAAATTATTAGGTGCTGCAATATCTTGGGAAAGCAAAAACAAAATCTCGTTGCACTCTCTAGTACAGAGGCAGAGTATATAGGGATCTCGGAATGTTGTAAAGAATTTACTTACAAAACTTTCAATGTGAAATCACTGAGGACTTATACACCATTATTTTATATAACGATAACCAAAGTACACAAAAATTGTTATTGAATCCAAATTCTCCATGATAAATCTAAACATATAGATATAAGATTTCATTTTTGTAAAGAGATTGTTGCTCAAAAATTGGTAAATGTTCAATATTTATGTACAGCTGATATGCCAGCTGATTTGCTCACAAAAGGTTTGAGTTTAATTAAGCATAAAGTTTTTGTGAATGCTGTTGGCTTAGTCGAGAAATAATTCACTTGCATCATTTTGATATAGTGGGGGTGTTAGTTATATAAAAATAATAAGAAAGTTATGTGTACAACTAGCGCCACCGCCAAATCTGTCTTACATTATATTTTATCTGTGATTACTTACTCAATAAATTCAAATCTTTCCAAGTCATCACGTTGTTTTATTACCACGTTAGCTAACTACAATAACCCATGGATTCTAATCTGAGGTTGTAACCCCTTTATTTTTATTTTTGTGGCGGAGGAAATGCCTAATCCTAGGAAAGATGTTGGTCCCCGGTGCACTATCCCTCCTCCAGGAGAAAGGAGGAGGGAGGAGTATGGGGCTCGCACCCACTAAAATCTCCGCCGTGTTCCATCTTTTTATTTCGCTTTTTTTTTCGGAGGTCACAGGGACTACGCGACTCCGGCAATGCTGGTCCGTGAGGGCTCCGTTTCTCTTTATGAAGGACGCACGGGAGCACTTAGCGAACTCTTCAAGCCGTTAGTACAGACAGTTGATTCCCTAGCCACTGTCACGGCTCGCTCAACATTCCTGAATTGATCCTGAATTCTGGTGAATATAAGCCGCCCTTCTCCTCCCAGCCTTTCTTCGGTGGATATTTGATTCGGCAGTCGCTGCATGGGCCCTTTCCGCTGCTATTATGGCCTCCGCATATTCAGCCATGGCTGCCCAGCATTTGTTACAGTCGACCGACACTTTTACAGATCTTTGACATCAAATAATAAACATCTATGTAACAGTGCTCCAAGGAAATATTTTTATTACTACAGTTTAATTCGCAAGAAAATTAGTGAATAATATAAATTACTATTAAGCTGAGTGCAGTGCATAAGAATAAAATAATATTGCTCAACCGTCTCAGGTTTCGGAAAATCTACAATAGCTTGCACTTTATCAACAAGTGTTTTTACTCCTTCGGTAGGTACTTACTTCAAAACCAAGGAACT
Organism: Scirpophaga incertulas; assembly: GCA_036419045.1. NCBI lineage: Eukaryota > Metazoa > Arthropoda > Insecta > Lepidoptera > Crambidae > Scirpophaga > Scirpophaga incertulas. The sequence goes on along the minus strand of CM071647.1, from coordinate 6,831,990 downwards.
CAAGCTTAGTTTCGCCAAAAACGCATTTCGAAACATTAAAAGTTATTCCATATTCATTAAATCGCTGGAAAACTGCCTTTAAATGCTCTTTGTGCATAATTTCATTTTCACTGGCTACGATTACATCATCGAGATACGTAAACAAAAAATTACAAACCATAGCCGCGGTTGGTCTGGCCAGAAATCCGGAATCCTCGATGCGACGGTAATGCTTGCTAATGATGTAGTGCTATCGTCGATTACTGCACCTTGCAGTTTTCGTGACGTTGAATCTTGAGGTGAGATGTTTGCCGGATTCATTTTGAAAGGTTTAATATATTTAATAATACACACGATTTACTTAATAATATTGTTCGTATACGGCGGTCACCAATGTAAGGTTAATATAAGTATATATATGGGTTCCTATTCTTATGTTCCTTAACCTTAATCAGAATGAAATAAAACACGTACACCGCGTAACTCCGTATATTTGCGACTGCTCTATTACCGATCATGCGAATGCGTCGGTGGCGTAGCAACACAATTGCTACGTCTGTAATATGCAATGTGTCCCTACACATAGCCTTTGCTTCCAGTTCTTAATCGCTTTCTTTCTCTCTCAGGGTCTCGGCTTCTAGATCCCATGGGATCTATCCAGCCAACAAGCAGGCAACTTCATGGGAAATTGTGCAGTAGTCTCAAGCGGCTCTTGTGGCCATATCTTGCTGCGGCCGCTTTAGTGTAGCAACTCCTTGTCGTTTTCAGGCAACCCAATAAAATTACTAAATAAACCAATCAACTTTTAATTATAATTGAAACGTTTACTTCAGTACTTTACATATGTCTCTATGATAGTGAAGATGACAGTATTTCTAGTTTCTATAGGTACCCACCTTGGCGATGACTCGACTAACTAGGTCGAGCTAGCCCGTGGTCATGTAGCTGTAGAATCGCAAGAGTGCAACCCGCCACGCACCCCGGTATGGGCTCTGAGTCTCTCAGACCGGAGAGCCCCACACACAATGCATAAGGAGCATATCTCCCCGAAAAAAAAATAAAAAAAAAGTTTCTATAGGTGTTGCTTGATCGCAGAATGTGATGATTGTGTAATAGCAAAAGGTATAAATACGTCGTAAAATAAAAAACAGAAGATGATAATAGTACTCAAAATTTATAATCAGTTTTACATAGAAAATTACACACGTATTCAATTACTAATGTCAAAGATATATATAAAAAAAGTTGACAAGACATCAGATGTCACATTCTCAAAAAGAAAATAAAACAACCTCTTCTAACATCCTCCCGAGGATGAAAGAACAAAAAAATTTAAGATTATATCATTCTGAATACGGCTCTGGTAAGTTACGGCTCTGACGTAAACACATTATTAATTCTTTGACATTATCTGTTTTGTCAAAAACTTAACTTACAATGAAACACTTGTTAGAAGTAATACGTAATGAAACACAAAACAGTCATATACATATATAAAAAATTGCATTTCTACAGTACTCACGACCAATTTAAACGTTCTGTAATTTTAACAATTCGACCACATCTAGTCCGCAAATTTGTTGGTTGAGTAGACGACGGTAATAACGCGTTGGCGTCCTCTGCACATACCTCTAAAGGAAACAATCTCTGTACAGGTCTCAACTTCTCTGCCATTGCCGTCTTTACTCGCGCAGTTCTCACTAGGCCATCTCTCCCTGGTATCAACTCAGTTATAATTCCTAGGGGCCACATTGTCCTTTTCTCATCAGTCTCTATAAGTATAACTTCATAATGACATCATCTACTGAGGTATCTCTAGCACTATCCCTAATTCAATAGACTCTAATTTCCAAAGATCAGTCAAGTCGAAATCAACTAAGCTTATCAAAGTGTGCGTTGGCCTTGAACACATTTTTGGTCCCTGCACCGTCCAGCCTAGCTTCGTTTTAATTGCAGTCAAACCTCCTACATGAATAAACTTTCCTGTCATAATCATACCAGCGTAATCAGCTCCAATAAGAAGACCAATCTCATTATCTACTCCTTCAACATCTGAAAGCTCTATGCTGTGCATAGACAGTAATTCCTGAAGTTCTCTGCAGCTAATACGTGGTAGTTCTCCACAAATTCTAATTTCATCTAAAACTGACATACAAAGTGTGAATTCGCTATGCAAACTGCCAACTATAACATTATAAATGTTATGTATGTATCTTTTAGTAAGGAATGGTGCTGTTGAATCCACATAGCGCCATCCTTTTCCAACTGCAGTCTGCAGTCTGAATCTCATGTACACTGGTGTTTTACTTCTAAAGTAATACCCGAAATCTAATTTAATCTTAAAATATTGGGAATAATTAATGATTAAACTCCTCAGTTTTTTCTATAAACTGGCACAGCGTATGTATTTGGTCGTTTCGGAACGCGGCTTATTCAAAACGCTAGAAGTTGTCAAACTTTTTTTTGTTACGCTGAGCAAAAATGCATTAAATTGCATACCACGGCTGCGGAGAGTCGGCGGTTATGTGGGGTTCTCCTCTTCAGAAGGGGGAGGCCTAGCCACTAAAAACCTCAGCGATGGCTATCCTCAGGCATGTAGGGAGTCCCCGTGAACGAAGACGACTTCCGGGAACCCCCAGCTTCCGCTCCTTGCCTGTGCAGGGGAACCCTCATCGGAGAGGCTTCAATACTTCCCCCGATCTCCTCCACAAGAAGTTGTCAAACTAAAAATCATTTACAGAAAAAAAAGAAAGAAAGAAAAATGTTTATTTAGTACACAATAATAATATAAACTTAATAATTAAATGTAGTGTGTAAGGGTACTAAAAAAGTCCTCACTCGGTAAACGGTCGTGAAGAATTACAGAAAAGAAGGGATATATCCGTCACTGCGCAGACAAATCTAAAACTAAAAGTACCTTTCACCAAAACTTTATTTATTTGAAAACATATACTGATGAAACATTTTGATACAAACTAAAATAAATTTTTGTTTATAACAAACATACACAGCCAAAAAAAAATATTTTGATTCATTAACATTTGCAGATAATAGTTAATTATTGTTATAACAAAATAAAAATAAACAAAACAGATGAAACAAAACTAATCTTGTGGAAAAGAATGTTAGGTATTATGTAGATATGAAGTATGTGTCCGCGATTATGTGTGTGAAAGTGTATGGGTGTGCATGTTTGCGTGTGACTACTCTAAAATACCATACAATCTAAAATTATAAATTATCTGAACTGTCATTCCATTTCTTTAAGTATTTACAATATTAATAAAGTATACGTTTATTGTGACACAGTTACAAAAATCAATGTCAAATGAATGACAAAGTTAATGGAGACAAAAAAATGTACAGAAATCGTCTGAACCCATCGCACAGCAATCTACAGCCACGCTCGGTTAGTAAATGACGTAACATCACATTAAACATATGCGATTGGTTCCGTATGCATTAAAAATAAAATCTCTTCATTCTAGGCTAACAACTAGCTCGTCGTGACGACTGGAGCCGACTTCGGGCCGGTGCTCAGGCTTGCCAAGCTTGGGGTAGCATGTGTCGTGCAGAGTATCCGCCGGCTGGGTTTAGAAATAGCACCTCACAAAACCGAGGCGCTATGGTTCCACGACCTACAGAGGCGCCGGGACCCACCCAGCTGCCGGATCCGGGTAGGTGACGCGGTGGTCGCGGTGGGGACGTACATCAAGTACCTGGGCCTCACCCTGGACTGCCGCTGGAGCTTCGAGGAGCACTTCGTGCGGTTGGTCCTCCGAGCCAAAAGGGTGGCGGGCACGTTGCAACGCCTGCTGCCCAATGTCGGGGGACCGAGGGATGGAGTTCGCCGCCTGTACGAGGGCGTCGTACGATCCGTGGCCATGTATGGGGTGTAGTCGCGAGACTGCGCGAGGTCCCCCCGCTGCAGAGCTCTACTACGGAGCCTGCAGCGGATAATGGCCATACGGATCGTACGAGGCTGTACCATCTCGTACGAGGCGGCGACGGTTCTGGGACGCTCCCCCCATTCGACATCCTGGCCGACATGTACGCGGCGACATATGCGTCGACCGGGGGAGCGATAGGGGGAACGCCCCGGAACCCGTGCACGAAGTGCCTAGGCGGGAGTGGCACCGATGGATTGTGGCGGCCTGGCGTGTGCAGCTCGAACTACGGATCTGCGCGCACCAGCGGGCTGTCCGTGCCGTATTCCCGCACCTCAAAGCTTGGCTCCACGGGAAGGAGGAGGTCACATGATCCTGAGGGCCCCCTACACGTCCTACGTCTGAGGACGGCCATCGCTGAGGTTTTTAGTGGGTAGGCCCACATAACCGCCGGCTCTCCGCAGAATTTTTGCTCAGCGTAACAAAAAAGAAATGACTACGAGTGTAAAAAGTTAATGATGTATATAGTAGGACAAGTTTCGAGATGTTTCGAGAGTAACTGGAGAGCGTAGCTTTACCCTGAGAGGACTCTAGTGGTGTGAGTACCACCTGAGTGTTGACAAGTTCACGCGCGCAGTCGACTTCCAGCGCGTATAGTAGAACAGTAAAAATAAATTCTTCAATATAAAAAAGCATTTGTGTTTTTAAAAACACTAACGTTTTGGTTATCCATTACAAATGATTTACACATATGTTTACGTTTAATGAATCACAATTTATTTATTTTCACACGAACGCCAATATTTCAAGTTCATAGAACAAATATTACAAGTTGGTACTCACTATTTTCACTGTCCGACCTCTAACACTTCCAGGAAAATAATGAAACAATTTCGTAAAAACACTTACAACGTTAACTTTTATTTTAACATTGCGGATGTCACCATATAATTGTGTCTGCGTGCTTCCGTTATTTAAATACAGTCAAATAAATTTATCCCGTTTTAATAATGTTATAAAAATCATTATAAAATAAACATTTTTTACAATTTTGGTATCACGCATCGGTATTTCCTTAAGTACATATTGATTGTTTTGTCTTTCTTTCTTTCTTCTTTCTGTCTTCTTTCTTCTTTCTTTCTTCCTTCTTTCTTCTTTCTTTCTTCCTTCTTTCTTCCTTCTTTCTGTCTTCTTTCTTTCTTCTTCTTTCTTTCTTATTTCCTTCTTCTTTCTTTCTTTCTTTCTTTCTAATTTTATTACCTACCTTCACAATAAATGAAAATATTGATCCTTTTAATATACGACGTATGCCGCGCCATCTTCAAAATCGCACCATACGTGTCAGAAGTAAAATATTTATTTAGAGACTTAATATCTACTGCAGTGTATTTAATGTAATTGTAATACATCAAATCATTCAATTTTAATTTAAACTTACAATATTAAGAAAACATATATATATATATATATATATATACGCAATTTTTTTTGTTGCTATACATATTATTTAGGATTGCATTATCAAACTGTATATATATATATATATATATATATAGATATATAATATGTATAGCAACAAAAAATATTTGCTTGTTTTGTTTCGATTTTATTGCCGAATAATGCCATGTAATATTGTTTTATTAAAATATCGCCTGTGTCATAACATCTGTGCAAAGATACAGGTCTCCGAATCTTGAATAAAAAGAGATATACCTCGTAACTTTGTCTTACACTTTTAGTAGCAGCCACCATGGTCAGTTCGAAGCTGATAGTCTTAGCCTGCCTGGTAAGTCAAATTTCATACTTAGGTCAAAGGTATTAAGTCTAGTATTTTAAGCAAGGTCAACTTAATTTATGACCAATTCATAGCGAAATGTTCGATATTTATAAATGTCAAATCAATTTTATACAGTCTTCAAGCATCAAGCGACATAGAAATGGAGAAGCAATTGTGCCTTCAGCAAATAATGATAAAGTTGATTACAGTTTGACAGTAAGAGTGATAGCACTACAGCACTGAACGTCTCTTCAATCAATCAATACATAGTATAAAACAAAGTCGCTTTCGCTGTATGTCCGTATGTATGCTTAGATCTTTAAAACTACGCAACGGATTTTGACGCGGTTTTTTTTAATAGATAGAGTGATTCTTAAGGAAGGTTTGTATGTATAATAAATGCATAATATAGTAGAGAAACACTGATAAATTTAAAGGTTTCTAATGTGATGTCGTAAATAAGCACGTTTTTTTTGCGCTTATATTGCAAACGCTGGCTGAACCCTACGAGATAGACCAAAATAATATACTACAGTATTGTACAACTTACAAAAATCCACAAAAAAGTCCGCGATGGTATATGTCTATCTCTTAGGGATAACCCACCATAACCATTTTTTCACTGCACCCGTGCGAAGCCGGGGCGGGTCGCTAGTAATATATAAAATAATATTAACGATTATTAATATTAATTATTAATTATTATATTATTAATTATTAATTGTGCTCAAGGCGTGGACAGACGATTTGGTTCGATGTAGCCTGGTGAGCAGTGTGAACAACTTATAACAAGGGCGCCATCACACTAACTCAATCAGAGTTTCAGATGGATGCAAAAGAAAACCACAAAGAATTTACCAAAATGAGCATGCATGTATTTCTTCCATATAAAATATTAATTAAGATTTAAGAAGTATTAAGATGTAGACAAATCATGTTAATACAAAATATTACTAAAATCTCTTATATAATTTAACAAATCTTCCAGCTTATAACGAAGAACGTTCCATCAGAGAGGAAATATTATTAATGTAATACTAATTTTTAAATACAAAATGTTACTTAAATCTATTATGTAGTTAACTTGCTGTAGCCAACCGCTCCACACCAAACTTAAAAATACCGGTACCAAATCATTAAATGGAGGTATGCACTCACGTTCCAGCCGGGCATCTGGTTACCTCGAGGTGGATTGACGTGATCAAAGCGGATTAAATCTCTCACGATGCACTCCCAATATGACACCCTCCACGTTTCTCTTGAACGGAGGCGGCTTACTGATTGATTATGCGGCTTGACCACTTTAAGTTTGAAGCTGGGTGCACATAGAAGATGTGCCACGCAGTATGCTACTCAACGAGCCAAAGTTAGACCACTAGTTGGAATCATGAGCAACAAATTAGACCATATGTTGAAAATATGATCGAATAATAACCAAAGATCGGAACCCTGGAAAAGATGAAAATAAAAATTGAAATTGGCATCGGCCATTATGGAGAACTACCACGAGCTAATTCAATATACAAGACAATTACACTTACCGTTTTTAGCGGGGTTGAGAACGAGATTTTTTTTTTATAAAAGAAGAGAAATGCACCCCATTTGGGTAAAAAGAAAATAAAGTAATTAATTTTCAATTACAAAAAGTCTTGAATCGTGCTGATCTCCATTTCTCAAAGTTTAGAGTCACAATGCGTCCTGCCGCCATCGTGACCAACAAGAGAAAGGCCACTCGCGATGTTCCACTCAACCTCTCGGGGGAGGTCGGGGTAACCGTTCGGAACTTTGTTCCCTGCGGTGGCTTCAAGCGCCACTCGTTACTACGAGTGGGTCCTCGGGGTGGGCCATTTTGGGGCCCGTTGGCTTCATTTTGAGTTTTGGTTTTGGTTTTTAATTATTTATATGGAGGGTATCTTGGTTTCCTGGGGTGGCCTTCTTTTTGTTTGGTGGTATCAGTCATTTTCTAATAGGTCTCTAGGCAGTTTCCTTTTCCTCCCCTCAGGGGGCTGGCATGTTGTGGCGCAATCTGCTTGATGTGGGGGTGCTGAGACCTAGCTGCCCTCTCGTACATCTTCGCTGCGAGCCGTTTGGTGAAATCGATAATATCGAGGCATCTAAGGTCCCTTTTTATAACGTCGTTCCGAACATAGCGCGGGGCCTGCACTATTGTTCGGAGCGATTTGTTCTGTTGTATTTCTAACTTCTTCCTGACAGAGTTAGAGGTCAGGGCCATCCATGCAGAGGCAGCGTAGGTCAGTCGGCTTCTTATATACATTTTATAGATGGTCATCTTTAGGTTGACAGGCATCGTGGATGTTAGTATGGGTCTTAAGACCATCCTTGTGGCTTTAGCTTTGTTGCATGTGGCGTTGACGTGGTGATTCATGCGTAGATGCCTGTCGAGGGTCACCCCCAGGTAGGTGACCGTCCTCTGCCAGGGTATCTGCGTGCCCATCAATGTTAGAGTGGGCTGATCCCTCACCCCACTCAGTATGATCGCCTGGGTCTTCTTCACGTTCAGTGCCATCCTCCACATTAGCAAGCCACTCCGGTAGGGCGTCCAATTGCGCTTGCATTCTTTTAATTGCAAATTTGGGCCTTATAGATGATGTTAAAAAGGCGGCATCATCCGCGTATAGCGCGAGCATAGTTCCAGCAGTCACAGGGATGTCATCTGTGTATAGTGAGTATAGGGTTGGGGCCAGACAGCTGCCCTGGGGTACCCCGGCCCTGATCGGGCGTCTGCTGGACTCCTTCCCCTCCACTACTACTTTGAAGAAGCGGCCTTCGAGGTAAGAGGCCACCGTCTTTACTACTCGACGTGGAGTAGTAGAGGTGGCCATCTTGTGGAGCAGGCCCTCATGCCACACTCTATCGAAGGCTTTTTCGGCATCAAGGAAGACAGCTACTGTGTGCTCCTTCTTGTTTTTATTGGTCGCAGCGTGATGGAGCACTCTTGTCAGCTGGTGAGTAGTGGAGTGCTCCGATCTAAAGCCGTATTGCTCAGCACGAGGTCTTATGTGCTGAGCCAGGATGGTAAGCAGCAATCTTTCAAACACCTTCGATAGAGTGTTGAGAAAGGCCAAGCATTGACAAATGGCTGCATATTATAGACTTCAGCCATAGACTACAGAATGAAACATAGACATCCAGACCTTATTGCCCTTCGGAAGATGTAATCATAAGAGATCCAATGAGAATTAACAAATAAATATATTCTTACAAAATAAACCTAATTTATATTTTAGGTACTTTAATTACGATATTCAGAAATTTTAATATCTAAAATGTTCCTAGCAAATATATTCTACCTACCCAGATAAGAGTTCAAGGTGAATTATTTATTCACAGACTCAACTCAACATTAAAAAGAATTTAAATTCTTTCAAGAATTACAGCTGCATTCCTTTAGGAATGCAAAGCATACTAACATCTGTTTGCCACTGTTAATAAACAGTTAAGTAAGACAGATTTATATATTGCACTGTCTCAATCATCCAGTACAGAAAGATGTGTCTGAATGTAGGTGCATCCCTTTTGCTAACCGCGTCGGTAATATGCCAGGGCAAATGCCAATGTCAATCCACCTTTCTTGTACAACAATAACAAATTATTTGTCAAATGCAGCTTAGTATTTTAGTTGAAATTAATAAGAAAACAATGTACTCATGTTGCCAATCATGAACTGTATGTAAAAAAAACAACGTTACAAAACGTCATCCAACCTTGTACAACCTAGGATCATTATGGATTGCTTTAAGAACTTCAAATTTTAGAGCAAGTGGTTACTCTCTAAACTATACATTAATCATAATTGAGCAATTTAACTTCGAGATCTGAAGACAACCCGACGTCAGTTCTGATGAGGTCCGGAATGTTGATTTCCCAAAAAGTTAAACTATCAAGCCTCATGACCTGGCTTCAGAAACCTGGAGACCTGGAGTCTTGCTGAAAGCAGCAATTCTTGGTTTCGCAGCATGTTATTGTTAAGGGGCTAAACCGCCTTTTTTAGAAAGATAAAATATACTTGTACCGATGTTTGACAAGTGAGTAAGGGTCACAAGACACTATACAGTGTGTTAGAGATCGGACTTCCGATACTT
>CM071647.1:6704643-6822144 GCA_036419045.1 Scirpophaga incertulas | reverse complement strand
ATATTATAGACTTCAGCCATAGACTACAGAATGAAACATAGACATCCAGACCTTATTGCCCTTCGGAAGATGTAATCATAAGAGATCCAATGAGAATTAACAAATAAATATATTCTTACAAAATAAACCTAATTTATATTTTAGGTACTTTAATTACGATATTCAGAAATTTTAATATCTAAAATGTTCCTAGCAAATATATTCTACCTACCCAGATAAGAGTTCAAGGTGAATTATTTATTCACAGACTCAACTCAACATTAAAAAGAATTTAAATTCTTTCAAGAATTACAGCTGCATTCCTTTAGGAATGCAAAGCATACTAACATCTGTTTGCCACTGTTAATAAACAGTTAAGTAAGACAGATTTATATATTGCACTGTCTCAATCATCCAGTACAGAAAGATGTGTCTGAATGTAGGTGCATCCCTTTTGCTAACCGCGTCGGTAATATGCCAGGGCAAATGCCAATGTCAATCCACCTTTCTTGTACAACAATAACAAATTATTTGTCAAATGCAGCTTAGTATTTTAGTTGAAATTAATAAGAAAACAATGTACTCATGTTGCCAATCATGAACTGTATGTAAAAAAACAACGTTACAAAACGTCATCCAACCTTGTACAACCTAGGATCATTATGGATTGCTTTAAGAACTTCAAATTTTAGAGCAAGTGGTTACTCTCTAAAACTATACATTAATCATAATTGAGCAATTTAACTTCGAGATCTGAAGACAACCCGACGTCAGTTCTGATGAGGTCCGGAATGTTGATTTCCCAAAAAGTTAAACTATCAAGCCTCATGACCTGGCTTCAGAAACCTGGAGACCTGGAGTCTTGCTGAAAGCAGCAATTCTTGGTTTCGCAGCATGTTATTGTTAAGGGGCTAAACCGCCTTTTTTAGAAAGATAAAATATACTTGTACCGATGTTTGACAAGTGAGTAAGGGTCACAAGACACTATACAGTGTGTTAGAGATCGGACTTCCGATACTTTACCAACGTGTTGTATGTTAAGTTTTATCGACAAAAACCTATACAAATGGGGGTCGCATCCCTCACCCCTATGAATGAGAGCTATTTTAAAATTTTATTTCTCGTATTTTAAGAAGTTTATTAAATATTGCTGTTTTACGATTTTATTTGGTCTACATACACAAAAGTGGCCTTATTTCAAAGTTAATGAGCTGTGCTAGCATTTAACAATCAATTTGTTAAGAAATTCTTTACTTTACTTCTTATTCTTTACTTTATTCCACTAGATATATTGATTTCCAGGCTCATGTCTTCATTTTCTGACAATCGTACAAAACCCATCAAGCTACACTAAATCAAGGTGTAGGCTACAAATGGTAATCTATACTTATAATAAATCTGTAGAGGGATCAATTCTGTATACAAAATATATTTCTAAAACAACTATCAGGGGGTGATTAGGGATCGATACTGATGCCAAAAATGCAATCAGTAAAATTTTTGTCTGTCTGAATAACCGTTATAGAAACGAAAACTACTTGACGGATTTTAACGAAACTTGGTACAATTATTTTTCATACTCCTTTCATCACGCTACAATCAATAGGAGCAGAGCAGTGAAGGGAAATGTTGGGAAAACAGGAGAAATAACTCCATTTTTTAAGCTTCCGTCGCGGGTGCAACCTTAATGGTTAACGCTACACAGAAATCATATGTCTATCTTTTATAGTTGACTCACACGTGTAAATCCCGATATCTTAGCAGTTCGAAGCTTTCTGGTTATATTTGTCTACTCTTACGCTTTTAACACTCTCAATCATTAAAAATTCTACCTAAAATTACGATTCCACGCGGACGAAGTCGTTGGCACAGCTGGTATAAAATAAACAAAATAAGAATCAACAAAATCTGAAAAAAATTGTATAAGAGAATCAACTGATATAAATCTTATAATTGACTAATGAATGAATGATTTCTACATTATCCCCAGCTGGCAATTACATGCGCGACCCCCCTTACATTGGGAGTGGGTCCAGTAGGCGGCAGCGGAGGCCTTATCCTCAACGGTGGCGGTAATGGCGGCGTTAGTGTGGGTGGAGGTCTTGGAGGACTTGTGGGTAAGTGAACACTTAAATCCTTGGATCAAAAAGTACCTCATAATACCAATCGTTTTTATAGAACAGTCATAGACCGCAGTGTCATATTTTCTTGTTATAATTTAAATAGTAAGCTAATTTAATTCAGTTCAGCCAATAGACGCCCACTGTTGGACATAGGCCTCCCCCAAGAATCTCCACGCAGATCGGTCCTGCGCTGCTAGCGTCCAGCGCCTTCCCGCGATCTTCATCAAATCGTCGGTCCACCTTGTGGGAGGCCTACCAACGTTGCGGTGTCCAGCATATGCCTGCCACTCCAGGACCTTTCCGCCCTAACGGCCGTCAGTCCTGCGAGCAATGTGCCCCGCCCATTGCCACTTAAGGTTCGCAATTCTTCGGGCTATGTCGGTGACCCTGGTTCTTCTGCGGATTTCATCATTTCTGATTCGATCACGCAGAGAAACTCCGAGCATAGCCCTCTCCATTGCCCTCTGGGTGACTTTGAGCCGCCTTATAAGGCCCATTGTGAGTGGCCAGGTTTCTGTTCCGTATGTCATCACTGGCAACACGCACGAATCGAAGACCAACTAACAAGGCTCTGGCGCTCCCCACCAACCCGCACTGGGCCAGCGTGGTGGGAGACGGCCCAAAACCCCCCCAAATGATTAATTTAATTTACAGAAAATTAATAGTTAGTTAATTGTATATCAGGAGAAGAGAGGCTGATTTATATTTCATATATATTGACATAGGCTTTTAAAAGTACAAGATCTTTACGTTTATGACATATAACACTTGCTATTTTCTTTTCACCAAATGAGTAATTCAAATTTATTTGACTGTAGCTGAAAGTGTGAAATTCCACAGTGAACGCCTATTACCATACCCGTCGATAATATTTATTCAATTGCCATCAAATTAATCTACATAAGAATTAAATTAATATAAATTAAAGTACATTGACGTGTACTGCGTAGTCAAATTACCCGAAATGTTACTTGAATATTCAGAATAAAATTTTAGTACATGTTATGTTTAGGTGACCTATATAACAAACGCCATATACAGGTTAAGTAAATAACTGCTAATATACATATAAATATTATATTATTATAATGTTATACGTAAGTTGAAGCATTATCGACCTCTTTGATTATCTATCTTTTATTAAACTTGCAATGTATGTATGTTTGTAAGTTCGGGTGGAATCTTACAACTCAATTTTAAGGCACTTGCCCTCAACCGATAGAGCTGAAATGTTGTATACACGTTTAGTTTGGATGACATTGCATGATTATCTTAGTGACGTTATTCTAAATCCAACATGGCGGCATTCCCAAGATTCCGGACCATAAATTTATGTATCTAATTTGTGTATTTAAGGAATATTAATATTTTTTTATATTTTTCTGTCCAGGTGGTCTTCTTAATGGTGTCGTGAGTATCAATTTCAATTTATTTAGTTTAGTTTTTATTTTTCAAAATAAAAATGTTTTTACCAAATTTTAACTGTCATATTAAATCTTAGTAGGGTAGCAATGAAACTGCATTATCGGCTAATCTCAACAAATTTTATGGTTACATAACGATTATGTAATCGTTACATGATCAACATATTGGAGAAAAGTGTGGTCAAGATCTCTCTGCACGCATTTTGAGCAAGCTCTTCAAAACAGTGGCTTTGTGGATTTAGTTTCCTTTGCTTCCGCTAAGCCACATATTATCTATAGTAATAGAGCAGCTAAGTAACTGCATCATCTGCCAATTTTAACAAATTTGATGGTAACAGAGTCACATAATTATTCTACTGGAGTAAAATGTGCAACTGTGCACATGATCTCTCTGCAAAAACTCTTTAAAATAATGGCTGTGGGTTTAAATTCCTTTGTTTTCCGCTAAGCCACATATTATCTACAGTAATAGAGCAGCTACGTAACTACATCATCTGTCAATTTTAACAAATTTGATGGTAACCGAATCACATAATTAATCTATACTGGAGTAAAGTATGCAAATCTCTGAACGCATCTGAAATAAACTCTTCAAAAGAATGGCTGTGGGTTTAAATTCCTTTGTTTTCCGCTAAGCCATATACTATATACATATATAACAGTGCAGTAAAGTTGCGTAAATGTACTGTTTTCTATGACAAAGGTGCAGAAAAGTAACTTTTTTGTATTGTCTTAATGTTAATTCTATATCTATTGTGTTAATAATTTGTCATTTTATATTTCATTTATAGTTCAGATAAGTCAATTTAACTCTTTTAATATTTGTTGCAGGGCTCAATTCTTTCTGGTGTTCTTGGTGAGTCAAACAAAAAAAAATATGTAACAATCACACAAAATATCAAAGCATATTGTAAAGTTGAAATAAAAAAAACCCATAACCTACTGTCAATACAATATTTCGATCAGATCCTTATTCTTTTGATTTGTAACTAACAATTGAACGATTTGTTATCGCAGTTCACTATGTAGGTACTTGTCTGTATGTATTCAATTAAAAACCTTACTTTCACATGATTATTAATTACAAATTTCGTCGGCTTATTGCAAGAAGTCACTATCGGACTTTTTACTATTCTGAGATAAATGCAATTTTAGTTTGAATTGTTAAGTGGTCATGTTGATTTGCCTATGATATAGCAATGATAAATTAAATGTTTCAGATTAGCTTTTTTACCTAATCTTAAAGAAGTAACTAAACCTAAAATCTAATATTCATGTAGTCGTAAGAAATTGTTATCTCCTTTTATTCAATGTTAATTTAATACATTTTATCAATTATTAAAATAATAAAATAACTAAAGTCAGTAAATGATTTCAGAACAATATAAATCAACTGTTCCATTAAATATTTATTTTGGTAAAAATCATTAGTTTCTCTTATTGTGTGATTGTTATAAACGATTAATTACAGAAAGTAACTAAATGCATGTAATTATTTTTATCGAACTTTATTTTGATGCGATTTATGTCACACTTGTTTTAATAAAGATAATTAAGTTGTATAAATGAGTTCTGTTTAATATTGTGTGCTGTTTTTTAACTATTATTAATTTAACAAAAAAAACTTGCGTAGCTTAGTGATCTTTTAAGAATTTCTGACCTCCAAAGTTGCAGTTAAGGATTTTATGTTGTAGCCATAAAGTCTAAAATACTTTAAATCTAAATTATTGTGTTTTTGCATTATGTAGAGTTGGTCAAAATTAGTCCATTAAAGTGGAAAAAGCATTTAGTGATTTTTTGCAGTTAATGATTACTTGCAATAAACTGACGAAAATTTATTCTTTCAGGTGCCCTTGGACAAGGACTTACTAGTAAGTATTAAGATAGATAAATAGATATTTTATTTGGTCACACACATACAACAATAATTAATGAATCATGAAAAATATTAAAAAAGAATAAAAACAAATTGAGGAGAGGAAATACGAACATGGAAACAGACCTGGAGACCTATTTTTGAATTACGAATGCGACTTCGAAATCACCGATGTGACTAATAATCACCGATTTTCAATAATTCTTATTTTTGAATATCACTCATGTGACTACCTTAGTCACAGGTGTGATTTCATTACGAGTGCCCTCACCCAGTCGTAATCAAGTCATACTTGTGGAAATGTTATCTGTGTTTTGTTATATATATATATATAATAACCATAATGGTTAAGCCGGTAATAACCGGCAGCGGCTACATTCTGCGTGGAACCCAGCTCTTACATTTATGTGTGTACTTTATCTATGTTGGCAGCTCTGCGATCGACTTTCAAAAATTGGATGTTTAGGAATCCGTGACCTCAAAGTCACCGCTGACTATTTACTCAGCGGTGATTTCGAAATCGCGTTCGTAATTCAAAAATAGGTCTCCTGTCCTCCATACAGAAACACAAAAAGGTACATAGCTCAGCGCCAATATTTGCTCAAGAGCAAAAGTCGTTGATTTTCAACTATAACTAGGCCGTCATTTCGATATTTCATTTTTCAGTTAATTAATCGCTAAAAGTTAATATAGATTAATTTACGTTCCTCTTAGTTTAACAACATAATATAGTTGTTAAATTACTTTTCTTTATCCATTACCTTTTTACCTTACAGACATCGCTGGCAATGCTAAGAGCATTTTCTCAGACCTCGCTAATCTGAGTAAGTATTTTACAACATATACCATTTATGCGATTGAGAATTGGTAAATGAATCTTACTTAAATTAGTACTGATATTCATAACTTAATTTTGAAAATATTTTTTTGAGACTGCATTTAAATAAAATACTAGATCAAGCTTAACGTGTTCAGATTTTAAGATGTGTCAAGGACTTCGTTTGTTTCTTGTTGTGTTAGTTTCTCATTATCCCTAATTCTGTTTTCAGGAATTCCAGCGACAATCGATGACGTCCTGAACCTGTTGATAAGCCGTAAGTGTCTGCTCAACATTGTAATTTCATCATTTCTCTTTAAGCAAATATAAATTAGCATTCTAGTGATAAATGCTTAACTAAATATATTGAAAGCTTTGAAATTATACATACATACATACATACATACACTCACGCCTTTTTCCCACGGGGGTAGGCAGAGATTACGTCCTTCCACTTGCTACGGTCCTTACATACCTCTTTCGCTTCATCTACTTTCATAACATTCCTCATACTTGCTCGACGATTGCGGGTACTTCTGACCTGGCCTTTTTTGAGGACACTTTCAATTTGTTCGAATATGTTCGCCTAGGTCTTCCTCGTCCCGTGTCTCCACTCACTCCAGCTTCATAAATCATTTTGGTCAGTCTACTTTCATCCATCCGTTCCACATGCCCAAACCACCCAAGCATCCCTTTCTCTATTCTCGTCACGATATCCTCTTTCAAACACATTTCTTTCTAATCACTTCATTATACAATCTGTCACTCAGCTTTACTCCTGCCATACTCCGCAAAGCTCTCATTTCTACTGCATTTATTCTGCTTTCATGTCGTTTCTCCCATACCCAACTTTCACTTCCGTACATTAATGTTGGGACCAGGGGCACGATTCTCATGCAATAGAAAAAAAGTTCACATTCGTAAAAAAGTACGAAGTTCGAATTTTTTTCGAATGTAACACAGTTAGTCTATTCTCAGAAGTTCACAATCGAACTAGTTCGCATGAACGTCATTCGAACAAAAACGAGTGATACGGACCAGTAGAAGTGGACATTCGAATACGAATTTAAATCAAAGTTTGATTGGATATACTTTTTGTTTGTATTGATTTGACTTTACATAGGAAATGGACGAATTTATTGTAGATTTTATTAGTTCAAGAGTTAGAGGCAGCGAGTTTATTAAACATTTTCGATTAAATAAGAACCTTACATTAGAACTCATCCAAATGTTTCAGCCAGTGATTCAACAGCGATCACGCATTGACTTATTAAAAACAAAGGTAGGCAAAATAAAATAAAAATATATATGTATATATATATTCTACACATATATATATATATATATATATATATATATGTATATATATATATATATATATATGTATATATATATATATATATGTATATATATATATATATAATGTATATATATGTAGAAAATATCGGAAATAAATAATTTTTAATTTCTCGGTTGGAAGTTGTTTACTAAAAAACTTAAGAGTTTTAAAATTCAAGTGTCATATTAAAAAATAATATATTTTTAAAAGTAATATTTACGTATAAAATAAAAAAAAATAAAAAATAAAAAAAAATAAATAAATAAAAAAAAATAAAAGAAACAGACACCTGGGGAAACACATCCTTGACCCAGATGAAATAAAAACAATCCGAACTGGGACATCCTATCTTTCTTGGTCAGTGCCCAGTTAAGGGAGCTACTGTAGGGCCTACATGGAACCTACACAGGAGGCTGGTCACAATAGATCTTAATAGGTCGCAGTGATGCACATCAGCTCCGACTTACATGAAATAATAAAAATACGTATAAAATCTATTTGTAGATGAAGCAGTAACAGCGTTTTTATAAACGCTTAATAATTACGTAATTTATTATTTAATTTATACCCGACGTACTATTTCGAATAGTAATCGTTCTATGGGTGCTCAGAATACGAGATAAATGAAACATTCGAACTTTTCAGTAGAGCGGAGAAATTCGTATACGAATTTTAATATGGAAAAAATTCGATTGCATGAGAATCGTGCCCCAGCACGCCCTCATGCACTGCTAGTCGCGCTTTTTCTGAAATTTTCTGACTACTCAGAAACGTATGCATGGCCCCATTCACCATGTTACCAGCTTTCACTCGCTTCTCTATATCATTATCACACCTTCCATCCCTTGTAACATACATCCCAAATATACAAACTCTTCTACTTGTTCTACTTTTTCTCCTTCTATCATAATGTCACACAATGTCATATTTACATCTCTTTCAAACACCAATACCTTGGTCTTACTTACGTTCACTTTCATTCCTTTATCATTTAAAGCGTCATTTATAACAGTTACCAATTATATCAAATCAAAATTATCTTTATAAAAAGCTCTTTTTACCTTACCAGTAAAAGTAATACCTGACAACATTTACAATAAATTATGTCGTTACCATGCAACGTACAATAGGGAATTAATCTCTTTTTTGAAAAGAATCTTAATTTGATCCTTGCGTGTCAGTAAACCATATAGTAAAAATATAAAAATTTTATACACTCGTTAAGTACTATAAAAATTGCATTAAAATTTAATATTTTCAAATTTCGCGCGTAATTAGACGAAGGCGCCGCACAAGTTGTTACTCTGTAGCGATGACGTCAATACGGCATGTAAATAATAAACAAAGCTCTATGTTTGATGCTATGTATTATTATATTCATAATTTAAAAATGAGTTATTATCTTTTATATATAAACAACTAATAAAGGAATAATAATAAAAGAGTAATACTGACATCGATGTTTTAATACTCCGTAACTCGGCAAACTGCTTTCCATAGTGTGATTCACGTGCGATTTCAATTTAACTTACGTATTTATAACGTTCTCTTACATTAAAAAAGCAACCTACAAACTACTTTTTTTATTGTTTTGCGGCTTTATACGTACTATGATTCATAATGACATTGACACGCATAAGTTTACAGTACCTTATGACGTCACGACATGGCGGCCTATGTTTCGCTTTTGTTTTACGTATAGATTAAAATAGTGAATACTTTGAAACTTTTACTTTTTATATTATTTTTATTATTTTATGAAACTTAACTTAAACATGATGGTTCCGACTATTTAATGCATAAGCTATCATAGCTATATGCCTTTAAATCTTTTCTAATATGGAGGGAAGTACCCTATTTATTACAATTTATACGGGAAATCAAATATTTACATGTACCTTGAACTTTTAAGCAATTTAGCTACACTATGTGGAATCCCGTTATAAAAATTTATACATTTACCCATAAACAAACCTCTAGTTTTTTGTAGCCTGTACGTTGGGACAGCAAATTTATTTTTATTTCTTGTGTTAAAATTATGCATTTGAAGTTACAATTTTTATACACATAAATCAATTATTCATAAATATACTGGCCTACTAAAATCATTATATTAATCTTTTAAAAATAAATCTCTAAGAGAATCCCTTGCTCGTAAATTGTAAATAGCGCAGACTGCTCTTTTTTGAAGAACAAAAATACTTTCCATACTAGCAGCCGACCCCCATAGTAATAAGTCATAGGACATAAAGTAAACCATAGGACTTATTAAAAGACTAGGTAGTCTAACAATTCGTCGCCATTGGGTAGTATGCCCATGCTGGTAGCATTAAAGGAGATAATTATTTTTAGGCCCACTAGAAAACGGCAACGTTTATTGATATTACTGAACTCTAAAATATCAATTTATTATTAAAAGCAATTGCACGATATTATAAGTAAAAATGAAACGGGAATAATAAAATCAATTAATTAAACTTAGTAATGACTTTTGACATTTGAGGTAAAGGAACTAACGTTTTTTAAATCAAAATGAAAGATGATTTAATATACAAATAATATATAAATATAAAAATAGATAAAGGATAGTGTATTATTTCTTTTTATTTTATTTAAAAGTATTGAACTCTCAATAATTATTTTAATACTATTTTAGATTATTTTAACTATTAGTTCGTCAGTCCAGTATCGTCGTGAAACGGAACGCGTCATCATTTTTGACAGCGACAGAATGGTACCTACACTGACATCCAATTGACGTCGCATTGTTTTCAACCGAATTCTGTGTTTACGTTTCCAACGGCTTGATTTCGTTGTTTTTCCCGTATCGAAAAAAATAATACGATTTCGGGCGTTTGGTAGTGGCCAAAGAAGATTGTATTTTTCAAGAATAAAAAAACGTACGTTTACGTAAAAAACAATTTGAATACAAATCAAAATAAAGCTACTAACTACTAAGAATTTTTAGGTTATTTAATCTTCATGTTTTAATTGATTTCTCAATATTCCCGTTAGATAAAAACAAGCTAATGTTCCTTATAATATCTAGGGTTAATAAGAAATTATTTAACGTATGTCTCATTAATAAACGTTACATTTTGTAGTGGGCCTATTCTCCATACAAGAAACAATTATCTCCTTTGTTTGACGCAGAAAAAAATCATGATAGAAAAAAAACGTTTATTACTAACAACAATCAGCACACGACATATAAAAAAACGGATATGCATAGCAACATGTGACATTGAAAAGCATCTACTCAACAAATACCTCAGTATCCTTATATAAAAGGAAGACCATCATAATAACAATACAATATATATTAATGGAACATCAAACATTTTCGTCCTTCATTATGCAAACCGTCAAGGAATATATTTCCCTACCTGCGTCTTTGTTCCCCGATACTTATAATATAGGGATTTTCAACGCAAAAGTAAATAGGCATTATTTGAGTATGCGTGTTCCACCTTAGGCAACATCTTCATTTAACATCAGGTGAGTTCGTTGTCAAACGCACTCAAATTTATAACAAAAAAAAAACACATTGTGGTCTCAACCCTGGTCCACGAATAGTAAGATTCGGAGTGCCTCGGTTTGCTTCTGACACCATCGTGTGTTTTCATTTTAAGAATTTCTTAACTGTATTTATAACCTGCATACATCTGCGAAGAAATTCAAAGGTGTAGTTAGTCGACCAATCAGTGCTGGGTTAGCTGGTTGACTAAGGCCTGATGACCTGTAAAAGGGATGGAATATGGAATCAATAGCACTATCCCTTTCTAACTGTCCTCAAGCAGCGGTTAGAGTAAATGCTTAATTTTAAATACGTGCTTGAAGGTTCATTGAGGCTACCAATAGTATACGCATTTATAAGTGTCCATGGTAATAATTCCATAATTCATAACCGATCTTCCATTTATCTGGCAACCAGTCACTCCCTGGGTACATTACGTCGCCAGTACTAATTATCTGTCAGTCACCCCACTAACTTAGCTTGCGCCATCTCCAAGATGGCGAAAGACAACAGTGATCTACATAATGTGAATACTAGAAACAAAAATAAACTTGCCGTTCCAATGTTCAGACTCCATAAAACTAGCTGTTCGTTCTTGGGGAAATGTATATCTATGTTTAACAAGCTTCCGCAAAGTGTCATTGATTTACCTTTATATAAATTTAAAATCCATATCAAAAATACACTCATGAGTAAAGGTTATTATAAAGTAAGTGACTATCTAAATGATCACAGTATTTGGGAATAGGGACACTATTCATAGAGCCATGTTTGGTAACATTATTTATAATATTGTATTATTTTATATGTGTATGTAAACATACATACGACTGTAATCGTATTAGGTATGATTGTATCTTATACTATATTGTATTTTTATATTATATTATTATAATTATTAACATTGAAAAGAGGAGATAAAAAATAGACCTTCAGAGTTTCTTGCCTGTTCTTCTCGAGAAGGCTCTCCCAATTTCCGAACAGGTGTCGAGTCAATATATTTTTTCTTTTTTTTTTCCTTATTCGTACGTACGGACAAGGTTTTTGTTTTTTTTTTTTTATTATTTAAGCTTTTTTTTGTTTTGTTTGTTGACGTCAATAAGTGCCTGTAAAGGTCTATGTTGAATAAATATTATTTTGATTTTTTGATTTTTGATTTCGATCAAGATATACACAAATCTAAGCTAACAACCTTTCTTATCTTCTGTTACTTATTATATTATTTGATTCTCAGTTGGTGTTGCTGTTGGTGATGTCGTCAACGTCCTTCTTCCAGGAGGTAAGAACAAAGCTCATGACAGAAGAATGATAGATGACAAAGATATGTAGACAAAATTTGAAGTAAATGATGTTATATCAAATGGAGGAACTACATTTATTTCACTTTATGAGATCTATTGGAACTTTATTATCAAGTAGTCAATGAAGCTTTAGTCACCAGAGCTTATCTCAACTAATATTATTGTTACGAGCTGGGGTCAGTAAATCAAACAGCGGTCTACCAAAACACTGAACTTTTATTCATTAGCACACTAACAGTCACTAATCACTTCACTGAAAGCACTGAAAGTCACTTCTTAGTTCTCCAATATCACTTCTTAGATGTTTTCACACTGTATCGCAAAACAATACTCTCTTCCCGGCGGCCGGACACAGCGTTATATAGTCCTCTAAGGCACTTGCCACTCTTGCCAGAACATTCGCGGACACACTCGAATGTGTAGTCCAATACATAAGCGCGTAGGAATGACGTCGCGCGTTCTAGACGTTTCGAGTATAACTGTCTCTTCCTTGTGCTATCCTTGTCACACAATACTCGAATATCCCCGTACTATCTTTCTCGAATATTCTGAGTTTGTCTATCTCTTTCTAATGATGTTTTCTCATTCTAATACTTCTGGAATGTTCCAACTATATCTGTCTCTTTCTACTATTGCTATCTCTTTCACTCCTATTGAAATTTATGTCCTTTTGCTGAAGTAGGCTTAATGGCTCATAAGGGGTCCTGAAAACGCCTGAAAACGGGGTTTCAGGTTATTGCGGCGTTGGATAGAGGGTAGCCTGAAACGTACTGAAAACATGTTTCAGGCGCCTGAAAACTACTGTAACTGGGGTGTAATTTAGATTTTTTAGTATGTGAAAGAGCTACTTCTGAAACGGCCTGAAACGACGTTTCAGCCTGCTGAAAATGTTTCTAAGTCACAGAAAATCACTTTTGAAGTTTTACTAAGCCATCGGCGTAACATCATAAATGCGAAAGTAACTCTGTCTGTCTGTTACGCTTTCGCTTCTTAAACAATTTTTAAACCTCGCAACTGATTTTGATGAAATTTGGTACAGACAATCTTAAGACCCTGAGACAGAACATAGATTACTTTTTATTTCGAAAAAAAAGGGATGAAGAGGTTGAAATAGAGGTTGAAAGTTGTATGGGATTCTTAATTTTAAAACATAAAACCATGAAACTTTATATTTAAGCACTTGATAACAAATCATTAAACATTTGTTCAAGAGTCTATAGATCAGGATTGAGAAAAACTAATATCACGCGGGCGAAGCCGCGGGCGGAAGCTAGTTACAAAATAAATGAGACAATGATGCAAATTACAAAGCGAGGGGCCCTATCTGTTTGAATATGTCTGATCTAGAAACTCATGAACTTTATTAATTAATTATTTCTGATTAGAATTTCTGGTAAGTTTCAATTTACTTCATAAAACAGCTTCAAATGCCAGTAAGTTTTTTTTGTTAGGTTGGTACTAGAGGAAAGGTTACGAGGGTGAGGTATCCGCAAAATTACGAGTCCCCAAAATTAGATTTCACGAATTCTATGTAGTATGTGTACTATCGGGGTCTCCCGCGCCTTACCACTTTTTAGAAATATTCGTTTGCAAGCGGCTCGCACCGAGCACGACTACGCGATCCGTAGCAATCCCTGATTGGTTACGTATTTTACTACGACCATTCTTTTACCAAAAGAGATTTCAAACAAACGATTTTGACATCTCTTTTGTAATACACTTTCCATAGAGATATTTTTTTTAATATCGCTCGCTTATCGCTATCTCGCTTGCATGTTTCCGCGCGAGCACAATTGTTAAATGAACGGAAGGCGTGGCTTGTAGCCGTAGCATCGGGCAGTGTGCAAGCGACTAACGCTCTAGGACTGGTAAGGCGCCAGTGTCCCCGATAGTACATAGATTGCCAAGTTAGATAAATTTGTGCGATATTGAAACTGTACTGAGTTTAGTATCAACTTTACATAATTCTAAGACAAAACAAATATATGAAACGTGTAGTAATTAGACACAGTTATATACATATGTATAAGTATAACAATCCAAGAAAATACACGGACACATTTATAGAGCAATTAACGTAGTTTCAAACATAATCAACACTTATTATCATAAAAAGTAATTATTTTAACAAAACTACAGTAACAACACAAAGAATCGTTAAACACAAACCACAATAAATTCACGACGAAATCAACATACAATACAGTTACTTTACTTAACTTGTGGGCACTGGGCAGCGAGGCAATTAGATCAGTACTGATGGAAGTCAGAACAGCGAATGAATTCAAAAATGCACCTCATTTTATCATACGCTATGATTTGCATTTCCATGCGGCGGAAAGGTTAAAACGGAAGTCACAATTATATTGAGTAAGAATTATTCTATTCTAGTTGTAGTGTCGGTAAAGTAGAATGCGACGGTCAAACGTGTGTCCAACCACTGGATACTAGTTCCGGGCCCGAGATTGAATGCTGTTTCCGGTGTAACATATAGCTGTTATTTGAATATGTATTCAAAAGATGTTAATTAGTTCTTACACTATTTTATTTATGTATAGTTAATAAGCTATTTTACGAATTATTTATTAAATATTAATTTCTTTTTCAGTTGGCAGTTCTCTTGCTGGACGTAAGTACCTATTTTAATTGTTAAATAAGCTAAACACCAAATATGAATGAGAGATTAAATAAATCTATATGTAAAAGGTAATATTATAAGACATTATTACTTTTAGCAATATATACCTATTTTTAAATGAGTAACCTTGAATATTTTGCCTTTATATGCTGATCGTTATACAATGATGTCTGCGACAAATCTATACTTATAATAAATCTGTAGAGAGGTAAATAATGTAAATGAAATATAATTAAAAAATAACTATCAGGGGGTGATTAGGGAACAATATTAATAGAAAAATGCAATCAGTAAAATTTTTGTCTTTCTATATAACCGTTGTAGAAACAAGAACTACTAGACGGATTTTAATGAAACTTGATATAATTATTTTTCATACTCCTGCGCTGGTTACAGTATACTTTTCATCACGCTGCAATCAATAGGAGCAGAGCAGTGAAGGCAAATGTTGGGGAAACGGGAGAAGTAACTCCATTTTTTAAGCTTCCGTCGCATGTGCAACCTTAATGGTTAAAGTTACACGGAAATCATGTATGATGGAAATGTTCTCCTTAAAATTATATAAAAAATATCCCACGACAGTATATATCTATCTTTTATGGTTGACTCACAATAACACGCGTAACTCCCGATAGCAGTTCGAAACTATGTGTTTATATTTGTCTACTCTTACGTTTGCAACTCTCTCAATTATCCCTAACGCTACCTAAAATTAGGATTCCACAGGGATGAAGCCTAGGCCCACTACTTCGTCGTGCAGTTGACTAGTATTGAATATTAAATATATTATGTCTAAATTAATGCTATATCTTGATTATGAATTGATTTTGAATATTTTGAAATTAAAACTGACACAGTTTTTCTATCTATAATTAGTGTTCTCATAAATTGACCTCTTTGACAGTGCTCGTCGGCCTCTTCAAGATTCTTATCTGCGCTCTTGGATCACCAGGCCTTACCGGCACACTTCTCGGAGACAGAACTCCAGGTAAATAGAAAGCTTAGTGCAAAGTACGGTGCTGAGTTTGATTTGATTTACTTAAAGTCGAAATTTCTGTGGACACTGTACTGGTTTATGTTTTGTATTCATTTATTATTCTACCTGCTTAAGTTCCAAATAAGAATACAAATCAATAAATACTGGTGACGGTATGGCTAGTTTTTGTTATTATAGGGCAGCAAACGAGCAAACGGATCACTTGATGGTAAGCAACACCAGAGGAGTCACAGATGTGTTGCCGGCCTTTTAAATGGGAATATGCTTCGATCATATATTTCTGTAGATACACAATTCCATAGAAAATCAAACAAAGTATCGACCCCGCGTCTATACATAGAAGAATAGATGTATGTTATAGTACCAATTTTGAAAAAAGTACTAAAGTGTCATATAATTTAAGCCAATTTAAATCTTAAGTAACGTAATGAAGTATGAAAATAAATCCTTGTTAAGGTCGTTACATATTATCTTCTGGTTTCAATGATATAATGATGCCGTGAAATCAGGAATGAACAACATATATTTGAAAAAAATATATATTGGATAATAAGCCCCTAGTCCGTTGCAATTATGCACAAATTCATTTCATATAATAATGCTCCTACGTTCCATTTGACTCCGAATATTGTGCTCGCGTCTTATCGCATCCTACTTGAACATAGACAGCAGTGGAGATGCTTAGTTTTTTTTTACACTTATCTTAACAGTACGGAAACTTTTTAAATTTTAAACATAAACCAAGAAGTATGTAGAATTAGGTGCTAAGGAAAGTACAGACTTTATTAAGACAGGGTTTCTGAACCTTTATTTTGCCGAGCCTTACAAACAAAGAAAGCGGAAAACTAAAAAGAAAGAAACTAAAAAGAAAGAAAGAAAGAAAATCACAAAAAATGGTATAGGCGACTCCATCATTCCACTGACCTTTTTCTGAAACATCAGAGCACAGAGCTATCTGTACAGAGCGAGAGAGCACTGAGCCACTCGAGACAGAAAGAGATAGATGCGATGCGTTACACATCGTGGCATGGTTCGCAAGCGTTTTAAATTGATATTTTAGTAATACATAATATGAATAAAAGTGTTTTGCGCATTTTTATGAAAAAATGCGCTAATTTATGAAGATAAAGATATACTTATTGGAAGTATGACATTCCATTCTTCTTTTGCACTTTACGTGTGTCATTTTTACAAGTATAAACTAGGCATTTCGGCATCGCTGACGTTACAATCGCGCGCGGCCACCGAATGAATGAGAGCGAAACAAGGCACATTTACTGTTTGTGCCTTGTTTCGCCGGTGCCACTTTTTAGACGGTAACTGTGTATCTACAGAAATATATGATCGAAGGGAATGCTCTTTTTTTAAGGTTTCGATATCGCATCGGTTCGGAAATACTGCAGGAGACAATAATTCATTCCACAGTTTAGTAGTGCGTGGCAGAACATTCCTAGAAAAACACACTGTGTGGACTGTAGTTACAATATTGTATAATTTCCGCCGAGCTGGTCAATTGCTGTGTGTCCCGCGACGTACGAGTACAGCGCTATCTATGAAAAACCCGCTCGTGATTGGTCCGACATACTAAGAGCGCTTGCCGTCGGTCGGAGTTAAAAAATAAAACCAACGATGAAACATTTGCTTGTAAGCTGAAACATTTTTTGTTAGATATGGAACTGTATTCGAGCAAAGAATTCATGAATTGATTTGATATAATAATATTATTATTTTGTTTTTCTTGACATTTATAAATAATCATTTAAATTATTTATTTTATTGAATTTGACTTTACACTAAGTAGGTAATCATATTTGATTATTACCATCTCAAATTTATTATGTTGACAATTCGATGAATTGTACTATGACATCTATATTTGACATTATTTAAATTATTACCAATGTTATTTTATACATAAATATTTCATTATACAGACATTATTCAAATTATATACTCAATATTATAAGAATAATTATTAATTGAACATTTGACGATCATTTTTCTCCAATGCATTTTAAAATTTAAGTTTATTATGTAATTGTAAAAATGAAATAAATAAAACTAACAAACTAAAACTGTTACAAATATTTACACATTTGCTCTTCACTTAGAAGCATTAATGTACTTGTTCCTTGAAAGCATTGTAGACTTCAGAATTTAACAATAACTGAAAAAGTACTGAAGAGAATAAAAGTAAGAAGAGCGGGTCTCCAGTACCTTTTCGCGAACTGTTTTAATATGGAAATTTATTTAAAACCAATAACAGGAGTTACATAAATGTTTTTTTTTTTAATTTTAGGCCAAGACAACCCAAGCGATATCCCAGCCATTTGCCTGTCTTCTTATGGCTCCGCTTGGGGTCTTAACCCATACACTGGATCCAGCAGCGATGCTTCTGCTATCATTAACTTCTACGGCCTTGCTGGTCTAGAAGCTAAGGTTTTGGCTGCCATCAACTTAGCCACCAACGGCGGTGGTGTCTTACAACTGAACGGTATGTATGCAACTTAAATTAACCCTGTTATGATAAAAACAAAATGTAAGCGAAAAGGTCACAGCTGTTAAGTTGGTGAAGCTTATTGAATATGCCAAGCATACCAACATTAGGATTAATTTAAAATAAAAACAAAAAGCATAGACAATAAAAACGAAAAGACTAATGAGTAAAGGCTATTACAAAGTCAATGATTGTTTAAATGATGCCAATGCTTGGTGTTTATTTGAATACATTATAACATAATATATATAATCTAGCCCCCTTTACCAAAAGACTCTAGCTGTAATTAAAAATAGACCTCAAGATATATACTATAAGTTCTCTTTCTGCAGAAACTTATCTCGACACTGTATTTTTTCAGGAAATGCTCGCTATATCGTCCAATGGCTGCTTCAACTTCTTGGCCTTTGCAAAAGTAAGTTTATTTTTACTATACACTGGAAAGGTAATAAATATGTTATACCTATATGTTGTGATGTATGATTTATTATGAGTGCTGAAAGTATGCATGTTTATTTAATTATTACAGTACTGCTACATGAAACGTATTAAAAGTACAAAAAAGTAACTTATATATAAACGAAATTAGCTGACCCGGCAAACGTTTTGCCATATAAATAATTTTTAAGTAAAGAAAAAAGTTAAGGGTGGACAATCCTTATCACTAAGGGGTATGAAACATAGATGTTGGCCGATTCTCAGCCCTACTCAATATGCTCACAAAATTTCATGTGAATCGGTCAAGCCGTTTCGGAGGAGTACGGGAACGACATTGTGACACGAGAATTTTATATATGTCGAAGCAAATACGCCGTCATTTCCGTGCGACTCAGACATGGCGGAATAAAGATTTGATTGCAAGAATTAACCGCAGGCAAAGATCCGTAGGAGTATCGTGCATGCGCACCGAACACGTGCTGAAGCCAGACTGCCCCGTGTTCGCTCCAACGTTTCTTTAGCGCGTTCACATGCCGACCGGAAGGCGATACCAGCGCCCCAGGTAACATGGTAAAGTCGCGCTGTGCCTCGGTAGTCAAATCAGCTTCGGTTTTGCCGGCAAGCGCGTTCCGTCGACGTACCGACCGGATGGCGATATTAGCGTCCCAGTTGTCATGGTAAAGTTACGCTGTGCCTCGGTAGTTAAAGCAGTTTCAATTTTGCCGACATATATAAGATGTTCTGATATGCATCACAATAATAGCGGACATAACATTCGCAATAACAACCTATAGCTTACAATCCAATAGCGGTACCACTCACCAACAGGCGTCTTACATCATCATCATCATCATCATCATCAGCCCCTCTTCGTCCACTGCTGGACATAGGCCTCTTCGAGTGTACGCCACTGAGATCTGTTTTCGGCTTCTCGGTCTTACATAACACCGGCAAATTATTTATATACTTTTTTATAAAAAACCGAAACTCCATCCCCAAAAACATCATGATCGGGAATTTTTTGAGATAATAAATTATAGTCAGAATAAATTCTTACCAAAGGCGACTGCAAGCCGAGATTGGTTCTGGCCATCGGAACAAAGAATAATTTATGTATGCGACCTCTGGGGCACTTGTGAGGCACTGACAACGACACGCTTGATGCTAAGTCACCACAAGTTAGATCTATTGATTAATGTATGCAAGAAAACTGCGTTCAACATCATTCTTCTATTATGAAGACTTATCATTTTAAAATATGATAGTTAGTAGATTTTTATATAACCTATGACACTCAGCAATAATATGGCTTTCTATTGGTGAAATCGGTTCAGTAGATCCCAAGATTACCCCTTACAATTTAACAAATATACCTGTCCCGTTGTCTGTCGTTCTGTAATCAAATCTTGCAACTTAAATTTGATCCACTTCCCGGTTTCCGATTGAGCTGAAATTTGGTATACACGTTTAATTCGGATGACAATGCATGATTAACTGTGTGACGTCATTCTAAATCCAACATGGCGGCGTATCCAATATGGCGGACCAATTATTTTTGATGCACTCCTACAATATGGGTATCAAATAAAAGGGCTTGCCAAGAATAACTAGAAAAAAATAATGTGACGTCATTCTAAATCCAACATGGTGGCGTATCAAATATGGCGGACCAATTATTTTTAATGCACTCCTACAATATGGGTATCAAATAAAAGGGCTTGCCAAGAATAACTAGAAAAAAATAATGTTACGTCACTCTTAATGCAATACGGCGGAACACCAAAAATGACGGATAATTTCCTTTTATTCGTTCCTACAATATGGGTATCAAATGAAAGGGCTTGTTCTCAGCAAGCCTGTAGAGGTACTAAAAAGTTAGAAATAAAATTAAAGAAAAAAAAACCTTTTTAAAAACAAGCTTTTATTATTTGTTTATAAAGTGAACTAAAAAGTTAAAAATAATTTATAATATTAGTATAGATAAAGAGATTATTATAATTAAAAACAAGTAGCCTACCCACCAGATGGTAACTGATCTCAGTCGCTTATAGTACATGTGGTCCCTGTGAGATTTCCAACAAATCTGCAACCACCACAAAAGCTGCACATTGCCAACTTATCACATAAGGTCTAAAATAATTCAATCAATAATTTTACTATCTCTCATACATTTCGTACTGTATTACAGCAATGTGAATACAACACTATTTAGCAGCAGATATATAATATAATATAAAAGTAATATACTTAACTTGTAGAGTTACTACTACTTGTAGACTTAGACGATGTTAGAATAATGTCTCTCTACAATGTATGCACTAAACCTAATAAGTTATAAATTTAGAATATTTTGAAATTTATTTTCCAACAATTTTTTTTTTCATTCACCGTTTGGTAGGCAAAGGTCTAGCCATACATCCTTTTTCCCACAAACTTTTGACAGACCGCCAACATTTTATTTTTTTAATGTGGGCACAGACTATGTGATGTTGTATCAAACTTACTTCATAAGACAAAAAACAAGACAATTTTTCACCAGATTATTTTGAAAGTCAGCAGGCACATATATACCTATCAAATAATAAAAGACATTTAAAAAGTAGTTATAACTAAATATATAAGTAAGTTTGCTACGATTATATTTCCGGATCTTGTCTGTCGCACATACTAAACTTACTTCGTAAAAACATGAACTTTTGCTTAGTCATTTTAATAATCACTAAATAGTATAAAAGAAAGTTGCTATCCGCCATCTGTCTGTCCCTATGTATGTATGCTTAGATCTTTAAAACTACGCAACGGATTTTGATACGGTTTTTTAATAGATAGAGTGATTCTTTGTATGTATAATACATGCATAGTATAGTAGAGAAACACAGATAAATTTAGAGGTTTCTAATGTGATGTCGTAAATAAGCACGTTTTTTTTGCGTTTATATTTCACACAGGGGAAGTGGTGCCTCGGCCGAACAGTTTTCAGTTTGTTGTTGTTACATTTATATACATATATTTATATCAGTATTTATATTTTGTTTTTGTATATATACTTTATATAAGTATAATTATATTTATTTGAGAGTATTTTAAATATATCTTCGTACTCACTTGACACTTTGTGTATTCTACCGTGACAACGATAGTTATAGCCTCATGCGGCTATTTTTTTTTACTATTATTTTAATTATATCTGCTTATTTCAAAACTCTACTCACTCAAAAAGGTGATGGCTGAAAATCAGTTATTTGCCTAAATTAAAAGCAGAATTTAATAAACGTTTTATCTATCTATCTATTGCAAAAACGCTGGCTGAACTCTACGAGATAGACCAAAATAATGTACTACAGTATAGTCCACCTCAAAAAACTCAACAAAAAAGTCCGCGATGGTATATGTGTATCTCTTACTATCAAGAGTAACGTCTAAGCAAAACATGTTGTATTGTCTAATGACAAAAAAGCTATGAACGTTGTGTATAAGGACATTTTGTAGTAGGCTTTTGTAGTAGGTATATTTACATAAGGACATTTTGTAGTAGGTATATTTACATAAGGACATTTTGTAGTAGGTATATTTACATAAGGACATTTTGTAGTAGGTATATTTACATAAGGACATTTTGTAGTAGGTATATTTACATAAGGACATTTTGTAGTAAGTATATTTACATAAGGACATTTTGTAGTAGGTATATTTACATAAGGACATTTTGTAGTAGGTATATTTACATAAGGACATTTTGTAGTAGGTATCTTTACATAAGCATTGCTCGCTATTGCTACATATAACATACTAGCGACCCGCCCCGGCTTCGCACAGGTGCAGTGAAAAAATGGTTATGGTGGTATCCCTAAGAGATAGACATATACCATCGCGGACTTTTTTGTGGATTTTTGTAAGTTGTACAATACTGTAGTACATTATTTTGGTCTATCTCGTAGGGTTCAGCCAGCGTTTGCAATATAAGCGGTGCTTATTTACGACATCACATTAGAAACCTTTAAATTTATCAGTGTTTCTCTACTATATTATGCATTTATTATACATACAAACCTTCCTTAAGAATCACAGTATCTATTAAAAAAAACCGTGTCAAAATCCGTTGCATAGTTTTAAAGATCTAAGCATACATACGGACATACAGCGAAAGCGACTTTGTTTTATACTATGTATTGATTGATAAGATGTGAGTAAAGCTAACCCAAATCATGTTTGTATTACAGAGACCGTCTTCAGCAAAACTGACCTGGTCACCGTTGTCGTTAACCGTAAGTGTTATTTAATAATTATTCAAAGCAAATCCATCCATAATTTATGTCATAACGCCGACGGCGTCTCGATCGCTGTCGCAGACACACCTCTCTACACCCTTAGCCGTTCACACCAATGTTGCTCTCTTCGCACCAATATTGGTCTGCTTTTTTGGGGGGCCCATTTAGTGAGCGGCGAGTCACCACCTGCTGTAATGTAATATTTCTCCTACTCACCAACTAGAGTTATATAGAAAACACAAATAATACAAAATAACAAAATTACTGATTTAATTATCAACTTCCATATATTTAAGTTTTTTAACAATTAAATAAAAATAAAATAATAATCAATTAAAAATAAGTGTACTCTTTATTATGAACAACTTTATTAAAATAACAAGTTTTAATCATTAATCACAAGGGCAGGTTGGTTCTGGTGCTGTTTGATCAATCTCGGCAAGGATATTTAGCAACAATGGTTGATCAGGGTATTGAAATAAACTATTTAATTCTAAAATCTAAAAAAATAACATGTATGCTAATGCTAGATTCCCATCCCCCGGTGGTTAGTACTGAATACCTTCCTTGAGACTGGGTCCAGACACTCTATTTTAACTCTTCTTCTAATATATTGCAGTTATTCTTCTTAACTTTTATATAATTTTCTTCAATGATATTGTACTTTATATATTTCTCTTACATAAATTAGTAGGGCCGGGCCTTTCAGGTATAGTCTACCTCCCGGTACCTTTTTGCCCTGTTACATATCATAAAAATGCTACATTATCATAGTCATGGACTCACTGTGGGTGGTCTATGCGGTTCAGAAGGAACCCATATACATTATTGTTCTTCATACAATTAAATCTGGCTTTTTGATTAATTTTAGTATTTTTATTACTTAGACCGATCTATATTATAATGCCCGATAGCCCGTGGTCCATTTAAAAAATCAACGTAAGCAATAGATTTAATTTATCACTTGGACCGGGCGGTTCACTCATCAATAAGGGTAATGTTACTTATTTACTTACTTACCTATGTTATTACGTTAAATTATTTAATTTCTTTTGTAGTATTATGATAAATCGTTTTTTATGTTTCTTCCTATGAGAATTTCGAAGTTTACCCTTATTCATACTGACCGGGAGAAGTGATTAGGGATGAAATTTTAATTAAACGGCCCATGAGACATGGGCCTTATTGATACAGGCCGATCATTATTCATAGGGACTAGATTTCTTAAGTTGCCCGTAACATTATACACATGTGTGAAATATTTTAACCATACAGTTTTAATAATTGTTAAAACTAGAGATGGGCCGAATATTCGGTATTCGGCATATTCGGCAACTTTTTCAGTGTTCGTATTCGGCCGAATGGTTCGGTTACATTGCCGAATAATTACCGAATAAACAAAGTAAATAACGAGTGTAGGTTGTTTCGCAATTTGTCGGTTTGACATCCTATACCAGCATTCTCAGCAACTATCAAATATGCGTCAAAATGTAAATATAATATATATAGTAAATATTTTGCAATAAACCGTAGATTAAGTAAGAAAACCCAAAATTGTTTTATTAATCATTAATCAACTTTAGCATTTGCATACTCTTAATGATAGGAACATTCCTAATGTTTCCTAATGTCACTCCTAATGTATGTTTAGGAGCGATAGGTAACGTAAGTAACTATTAAATTAATAATCATCCTAAAGTTTTAAACTCAACATCAGCTTTAAACATATAATCTAAATTACGAGTAACAGTCTTCTTTCAATAAAGAAATAAATTAAATAAAAAGTGGTGTTTCTTCTTTCACAAAAGTAAAACATAATCTCTTTTTAATCGATCGAAAAGAATTTAAAATATTTAAATTGAAAAAGCTACCAAAAGTTTAGTCCTATTATAATCAGGCCTCATGCCTCGTAACCGTCTCATGCCTAATCAGGCATGAGACGGTTACGTTGAAGACCCAGGCACTGCCAAGTATATTTTAGCTATGTTTGACATTAAGGGATATTTTATTTTATTTTTTGTCCACCATTCAAAAGAACTTTTATCTCGCTGTAGAAAGTTCTCCTGTAAATATTTATCCAGTTCAGTTGCAACAGGACTTTTTGAATTATTATCAGTCGGTATCGCTGGTAGCTTTGTTGAGGCAACTTCTTCAAAACAGCTCCAAAAATCTGCATGAGTAGAATTTGAAACAGTCTGAGCCACCCGATTATTGTCATCGTCTTCGTCAGTACTCTCATCATCACCGTTTCTCAATGCCTCAGCTAAAAATGGCTGAGTGCGATCCTGTATAAACCTATTTATACAGGTTCGCGCGAACCGAATATTCGGCCGAATATTCGGTTCGGTAAGAGCTGAACCGAATGTTCGGCCGAATATTCGTATTCGGCAAAGTCCGTATTCGGCCCATCTCTAGTTAAAACTATGTATTCCTTTTTTTATTCTTATTTGCATAGCTTTTTTTTTAAATAAAAATTTACTATCATAGAAAACACATTTAATCATCTAAATCAGTGATTCCCAAAGTGATCTATATCGACCCCCTAGGGGTCTATGACAACCAGCAAGGGGTCTATGTCAGCGAAACAAAAATTTGGGGGTCCATGAAGGAAAATGGGGGTCCACGATAATGGATCACAACATACACTGATAGTACCTATTTATTTTATTTACTTACAGTATACTTTCTTACTTAGTGCTAATTGGTGTAAGTGTCAGTAATATGTATTTATTTATTTATAAGGGCAGCTTATTCCGAGCTGTCTGTGAGTTGCGTCACCGAGGGTTCCGATATGCTTCACGGGGGCGTATGCCACCCGCCTCTGTCATAGCCGAACTGACAGAGTCGCAAAAGCAGACGCTTGATGGGCGGAAGTGTAATAATGTCGTGACGCCGATAGCCTTTCTACACTATTAGAGAGGTGTTATAACATTATTACACTTCCAGCCTTGGAGTATTTGTAATTGTATTTGGTATCAATAAGAAAGTGTTTTAAAACTGTTTTTAATGATCTTTTGTATGTTTACAGTTGTCAGCATTGTTGGTGCCATCGCCAACAGTATCACCGTTGGTCGTACGTATCATTTCATCGTATATTTCATCATCGTCATTTTGCTTTCTTCCTTCATCTGTTCCCAATTTTATTTGAGGTCAGCGCAACATGTTTTCATCTTCCACTCCTATATCACTCGCTATTTCGACACGCCCATATATTTTTAGTTCCGTTGAGGAAAATGCATTGAATTCATGCATACCCTGGGAGACGGGGGTATTGTGGGGCTCTCCTCCCTAGCAGGGAGAGGCCTACCCACTAAAACCTCAGCGACCCCCACTACGCCTAGGCGCTAGCGTGTCATCTCGAAAGAGAGCTGCATCGCGTCCTGACGAAGCCATGCGGGCAACTACCACGACCCCGTCGGCGTATAGCAACTAGCACCCACACCGAGTCACTACGAACGTAGCCACCAGATGTCTCCGGTCTTCCTCCGACCTCTTAAAGAAGAAGGGGGCTTCGCCTCTCCGCCACTGGCTCGGTTGGACCCAATAGTTTGACAACTATTACCCGTCAAAAGACGTTGCCCAGGTCATGCACCACGAGGAGGTTATCTGACGTCTTACCCCCGACACTCACTCCCTATTTGAACATATAATCATTCACACAGTCCATCCATCTTCTCTTCGGTCTTCCCCTCCCCACACTCCCATAGATTTAGTTTTATTAATGATTTACAATTTCAAAACCGTAAATTTTCATGTCCACATATCGTCTTTTTTAATTTATACGATTCATTTGCCCACATGTTATTTTATTAACTGGTTATCTGGTTGCTGAATTAAGTTTGAATGTTATATATATGTCGCAGCCAACTGGTTAAAATAGCAGTTCAATTAAACAGCTAGCCCTTTGACTGAACAACGTCATTTAATCACACAGCTATACGTCGTTTAGCTGACTTGTTGATTGCAATGTTCAACATTACAGCTAGACGACGCTTAGCCAACTGCTTAAATTGCAAATTAACTAAGGTGACCATTAGTTTAGTACTTAATTTGAGAGAAAAGGAAGACTTTTTGTAATTTCTTGGGAGATTATTCTTGAATTAAGTTTAAGAGGTGACCAAAAGTTTGATGAAATAAGTAAAAATGAAAAACATATAATTCAACATAATATTGTTTATTACACCAAGCAAAAAATTACAAACTCAAAAATTTACGAAGCAAGAATCATTTCATAATACCGTAATTTCTCCTCAAATACTTGTTTAAATTTTGATTCACTCGTAAGTGACCTCATGATTTCTGTATCTTTAATAACACGTGTAACGTATATTTACTACTTACTTTCCGAAAAGTATCTTGTAACAATCACAAACCACGGCTAGTTGACGCCATATTGAAAACAAACGCACCTAGCGCTGAACCAATTAAATTAGACGGCGGCTTTTGAATCAGCTGTAGTGTTGAACGTTTTGAGCGACTCAAATATTCAATTAATAAGTTAGACGTATGATTGAATGACGTTGTTCAGTCAAAGGGTTTGATTGAACGGCTATTTTAACCAGTTGGTTGCGACATATATACTATAAAATATTTAAGATTAATTTTTATTTTCAGTTGGAGAACTTCTTGTTGCTGGTATGTAAGATTTAAACTAACATTTAGGTTTTTTTTAATTATCCCACATTAGTTCAGTGTTTGCTGTTATATGCTGTTAAGAATTTCATTAAAATTTCATTGATCGATTAATAAAAAGATCTTGTTTTCACTACTTAAGTTTCAAAGTTGCATTTATTTCAAGAGCTTTATCTTGCTTCAATTTCGTTGCGTTATCAAATCCGTTTTATTCTTACAGACCTCGTCGCCAAACTGTCTATCGTCCTCAATGTTCTTCTTGGTCTTGGTGAGTATATATATAAATATATATTATGATCATAATACACTATATGATTACATCACGAATTCCGTCATGTATGTATCATTGATAACAGCTCATAATTCTCACACAGATATTATAAATTGAAGTAAATAATTAACAGTCATCTGTATGTATAATGTGTAATTACGGTACTACTTGTAACACTTAAATCTTTATTTGCATAGAATATTAGTGAGAAAAAAGGATGCTAAAATAATTTTAATGCCCATTACATTCTGCCTAGTTCAGCGTGTAAATATATGTTTATCAGTCCATTTATCAAATTCAAATAATAAAAACACTTATACAATTAAATAATTATGTCATATCAATATCATTGTTAATTAAGAAATCGAACGAGAAATCTAACGAGGAAAAATACTATCAGAAATTTAATTTATATTGTTAGACTTTTCAGCGATTCATTGAAAAAGAATATGAGTTATTTGCCTGTTGTGAGTTATCCTTTAAATATCAGTGACGTTCAACCTTGAATCAACCTCTGTTTTTATTAATAAAATGGCAAACACGAAATTATTAATTACTAATAATTAAGCGTTAACATAATTGGTATATTCCATGAAATTCTTAAAGATATAAATTAAAAAGTAACCCCCGTCACCACTAAAATTTCACATTTCAAACAAAAAACAAAACACTCGCACATAAATCACCTATAATACAAAATGAAAACAA
This sequence comes from Scirpophaga incertulas, assembly GCA_036419045.1. Taxonomy (NCBI): domain Eukaryota; kingdom Metazoa; phylum Arthropoda; class Insecta; order Lepidoptera; family Crambidae; genus Scirpophaga; species Scirpophaga incertulas. The sequence goes on along the minus strand of CM071647.1, from coordinate 6,793,319 downwards.
ATTAAAATTCGTTCATCCGTTCGGGAGCTATGATGCCACAGACAGACCGACACACACACAACCACAGACACATCAAACTTACAACACCCCTCTTTTTGCGTCGAGGGTTAAATAAATACAGATTTCATTAATTACTTTTATTTCCATTCAGACATTTAAACCTTTCACGACCTCCATTTCCTTTCAGACCTCAAGGTCTACATTGGCACCATAAAACAGAACATCTCCGTCTGCAAGAAGGACAGCCTTAACGGTGCTGTGAACGTCAATGTCAACATCAACCTAAGTACCATTGGAAGCGGTAGCAGTGATAACAATGGCGGAAACAATGGAAATAGCGGAGGAGGTATGGACTATAGCATATCAAAACAAAAATCAAAAATTTATTTTTCAAATGGTATTTTTACCGTCCAAAGATGCTAAGCCATTGGTTCACGAGTCTATGGCGGAAGATACTGCATTCTTTCCAGGAAGGGCTATTTTTTTCCCAATATTTTTACAAAGTCTTCAATTAGAAGCTGGCCTCAGATAAATAGTTGGAACACAACTTCCTTTACAAGTTTTAAAATGAGCTCACATTATATCTATAAAAGCTATAATTTCATTTTGTTATTGACTATAGTTAAAATATTTGGCAATGTAACTAATGAGAATTAAAATTATTAAAATTAAACCCAATATTTGCCATCATTTATATAATCCCTAATAATTTTAAACAAGCTCGCATTATATCTATAAAAGCTATAGTTTTATTATGTTATTGACTATAGTTAAAATATTTGTTAACGTAACTATTGAATTATTAAAATTATGAAGGTATATTGCACAAATTTAAATACACTTTAATTTATACGTTGCAAAAGAATACTCCAATCCAATAGAGCAGTTTTTAGATTTAATATTAAATTTGGGATCTACTTTAGCTGTAGAATTAAAACAGAATTAGTTCACCTATTTTTTTATAATTTTTACGGGGGTGTCCTCATAGGATCCATCGAAAGACGAGCTACTTTAAAATAAAAAGCCTTATATTCATAATAGGCTCAACCACTCCTTCAATATTTGGCAACTTACTGTTCGTCATCCATCTGAGCGCATTTTGGCGTGCTTCGAGTAACTGGTCTTTGTGTGTCTGCATACATTTTGTTAAATATTTTTTATTATTTAGTTGAATATTTGTTAGTTTTCCTTTTTAATTATTTTTTTTCTTCTTATTTGTTTGTAACGCAACGGTTTTCTTTTTCTATTGTATATTCTTTAACAGAAACGTAGGTACCGCATTCCAGTGCCGTTTAAACCAAATTGTGAAAACTCCCACAGGACAGGTATAGCCTTGTGTGGGGGTTTTCGTTAAATACTAAATTGTACATTCTGACTGATTGAAATGAAGTATTAAAGTATTAAATAAAGTATAATATGTATTTTCAGATAATGGCAACGGAAATAGTGGAAATAATGACAATTTCAATAGTAATGACAATGGAAACAGCAATTCTGGAAACAGCAATTCTGGAAACAACAGCAATGGAAATGGAAACGGTTCAGACGATGATGATAACGATGACAATGACGACGTCGTTAGCTCCGGAAACGCCGGTGTCGGTGTGTCAGGACTTGGCAACGTGGTCGGTGGAGTCGGCACTCTACTGAATGGTGTTGTCACTGGAGTAGGTGGTCTGCTCGGTGGAGTTGTTAATGGAGTCGGAAACGTACTTGGTAAGTTTAAGTTATTAATGTTACTTAACGTTATAATATTTTTATTTTAACCGCACTTAAACTCAGTGAGTCGTTTCTTCCGAGTGATTCACTGATTCAAATATCTAACAGCGCTTTAAATGAATCATTCGCTCAATTGTATCTCGATTTCAATCGGCGCGCGGCGCTCGCACGATTGAGATAAGTAAATAGCTTAGAGTCGGAGTCGGGCTCAAGGAATACAGTTCGGCCCAGAGCCTATCTGTGGTATCTCAAAGAACCAGGCCATGCAATACCTGAAAACTCGCCTTCTTAACGAGGCGAAAGCAGACTGGCACAGTACGTCCGGGATGACACACTCAAAAGCACTAATCGAACCATACTCTCGCAAACGCACTGACGAGCTATTAAAGCTTAACAGGAGTAACTTGAGCGTGATGGTTAGGGCTTTGACCGGTCACTGCAAGTTGAATAGACACCTTCACAATATGAAACTTAACACTGACACATGCAGAGTCTGCGAACAAGAGCGTGAAACACCAATACACCTCTTGTGCTACTGTGAACCGCTGATTCACAAAAGAAACAGACACCTGGGGAAACACATCCTTGACCCAGATCAAATAAAAACAATCCGAACTGGGAATATCCTATCTTTCTTGGTCAGAGCCCAGTTAAGGGAGCTACTGTAGGGCCTACATAGAACCTACATAGGAGGCTGGTCACAATAGATCTTAATAGATCGCAGTGATGTACATCAGCCCCGACTTACATGAAATAATAATAATAGAGTCGGAGTGCTTCGGATCACGTCGCTCAATCGCACTTCGGTTTCTTACACGATTGAATCAGAGTCACTGATACTAATGAATCAATATCAATATTTATATCAGTGTATTTGTATCATATATCAGAATATTTGATGATTTGACAAATGATGCAAATGAAGCACTTTACTGATTCGAATCTTGGTACTCATCCGGATACAAATCCGGATCCAATCTCAACAAATATACGTTTTCTCCATCATTGCTAACCTCTTTTACTACATTACACGTATCATGCACACTATACCTGTGTCTACGCACAAACTGACGTTGGGAGAATCACTATTCCAGTATTAATGTTGTTTTACTGCTTTACTGACCCCTGCCGCGTGGAAGAACGCAGTACATCTACCTAGATTTGGATTGGAGTAGCAGAACTACGTAACTGTGCATGTTCCTTCCTAATTTAGTCAGCTGTTCACTTTTAATCTCCTACGACAGCTTGACTCGACTCCTCGTTAGTTGTTACAAGTGCAAATTTCAATAATATACAGTCCACTATTTTTGTTTAACTAGTGACATTCAACATAATTATATGATAATTGAAATTAATACTTTAAATTCGCAACCAATAAAACTTCTTCTATTCGTTTGTTACTGTTTTTATTTTCTTTGTTAATTTTTCCTCCACGCTTTGTATCCGTTCTTTTTATTGTTATTAATACGAGTAAGTCGAAATATCTATAAGTGGTTAGTACACCGTTGTCACCATCTCCCGTTCGTTCCAGGGTTCGAGTCCCGGTGAGGGCAGATGTTTGTTAATATATATTTCTACCAAAAATATTTATATAAGTATTTGTATCCGCTACCCTAAATCCAATAACACAAGCCTTACAGAGCTTATTTTGAGCTTGGCTAATTGGTGTGAGTGTAAGAAATATTTATTTATATATGAAACTTACGTTTTATACAGATGTTTTTTTTTAAATTGACGTAAATAATCCAAATCCAAACACCCACAATCAAAATAAATAAAAATTACAATAAAAGCGTTCTTTAATTCTACAATATCGATCAGTATGGTCATTAGGTTTGTTGCGTCCGTAAAGCTAGGTCAACTACAAAAATAGAAACGAAAAATAAATAATTTAATAAATTTTATAGCTTTTTAATTAATTTTACTTATTTTAAATTATTTGTCTATTTTTCTAGGTGGTCTTCTTGGTGGTCTTGGAAGCATCGTCACTGGCGTCGTAAGTGTTATATTTATTTATTTTTATATGATTTTTTTATATTTTTATATTACACTAGCTGACCCGCGCCCACTTCGTTGGGCATAATATTAATAATCCCCGAAGCGAGCACGAAAGCGAACTGAATTAAACCCGAAGCCATCGCGCGCCGTCCGCTGATGATGATGATGATGATGATGATGATGATGATGATGATGATGATGATGATGATGATGATGATGATGACACTCAGCAATAATGTGGCTTTCTATTGGTGAAAGAATTTTTAAAATCGATGATGATGATGATGACACTCCGCAATAATGTGGCTTTCTATTGGTGAAAGAATTTTTAAAATCGGTTCAGTAGATCCCGAGTAGTTCAGTAGTTCAGTAGATCATTACCCCTTACAATTTAACAAATATACAAACACACTTCTTTATAATATTAGTATAGACTAGAAGTTTTTACATAATGTTATGAATTTTCTGCGATATCTGTTCGCGAAATCTCACCCTGAGACTAGGAACACTTGGTTTTGTCCGACGCGAGATACCAAGCCTTCACGATCCAATACCTCGTCGGATTCTTGATGTTAGTCGCTGTCCATCCTGGACTGAAATGACGGCTAGACTCCACCTGAAGTCTCGCTTGACAGGACTGTCTCCTGACAGTCCCGGTTTAATTGGGCCACCACCCGCGGGCACGCCTCCCCGACACGTACGCAGGATATTGAATTGTACTTTGATTGATGAATTTAAAACGACCACTTGATTTCATGGTTTTTACTGAACTATTTACATTGCAACATGAACAATTGAATTATTGAAATCTATCTATAAATGAAAATTTTGTTACTCGACATGACCCCGCGTGTTGCCTCCATCTTGGTTCCCCCAAAAGTAATACAGATAACAAAGATTTCTTGGCGTTGGTGGCGCGACTGTTGTGCGCGATTTTCACTGACAGTCGACATCGCGGCAAATTTGAATTGAAAGAATATAGATCAATGTGATTACAAAAACATATTCATTTTGCTTGAACAATATCGATAGAGTACAGGAAAAAAAAGTCGTGTATAAGAAAATACATATTCCATATCTAGTGATAAGATAACATTCAATAATTTTGCAAGTTAAGAAGGTAATAAAATTAATATAAGTGATAAAAGTTTTTAAGCAAGTTTTGAAGCTACGACGATATAACTTTTCTTCGGCTTTTGTTGATAGATATAAAGTTTGTTAATAAGGGGGGTACAAATAGAGGATGGAAGTTCTTGTTTCAATGAAACAAACGAAGCCGAGAGGAAAAGCTAGTTACAAAATCAAAATTAACTTTATTCAAATATGACTTTATAGAAAGCTCTTTTGAATCGTATAATTTTTTTTCCTACCAATACTAGGACATATTTTTTAACTGATAACAAGAATGGGCGCAAGAAACTTATCAGCCTTATCAAAAGTAATAACAACATTTACAATAATTTATGTCGTTATCATACAACTAGCTGACCCGCGCCCACTTCGTTGGGTATAATATTAATAATCCTCGAAGCGAGCACGAAAGCGAACAGAATTAAACCCGAAGACATCGCGCGCCGTCCGCTGATGATGATGATGATGATGATGATGATGATGATGATGATGATGATGACACTCCGCAATAATGTGGCTTTCTATTGGTGAAAGAATTTTTAAAATCGATGATGATGATGATGATAATGATGATGATGATGACACTCAGCAATAATGTGGCTTTCTATTGGTGAAAGAATTTTTAAAATCGATGATGATGATGATGATGATGATGATGATGATGATGACACTCCGCAATAATGTGGCTTTCTATTGGTGAAAGAATTTTTAAAATCGATGATGATGATGATGATGATGATGACACTCCGCAATAATGTGGCTTTCTATTGGTGAAAGAATTTTTAAAATCGGTTCAGTAGATCCCGAGATTACCCCTTACAATTTAACAAATATACAAACACACAAACTTTACTTCTTTATAATATTAGTATAGATGCAATTTATACGGGGAAACAAACATTTACACTTTAGAATGTAATGTCTTCAAATCAACACCAAGCATTGGCATCATTTAAATAATCATTGACCTTGTAAAAGCCCTTACTCATTAGCGTCTTTTTAACATGTATCTGGAACTTATGAAGTTAAGTACGAGTTCTGAACTATTATCATTTTTGTTACAGGGCCAAATTCTGTCTGGTGCTCTCGGTAAGATAAAATATTTACACATATTACACACATAAAAAAAATATACAAAATACTGGAGTACCTACAAGATTTCACAAAAATTTCTTACATAACTTCATTCTGATTTTCACAATCCCAACTATATAAATGCGAAAGTAACTCTGTCTGTCTGTCTGTTACGCTTTCCCGCTTATACCTCGCAACCGATTTTGATGAAATTTGGTACAGACAATGTTTAGACCCTGAGACAGAACATAGGCTACTTTTTATTTAAAAAAAAAGGGATGAAGGGGTTGAAATAGAGGTTGAAAGTTTGTATGGGATTTCTTAATTTTAAAAAATAAAGCCATGATACTTTATATTTAAGCACTTGATAAGAAATCATTAAACATTTGTTCTAGCATTTTTGAAATTTCGACCAGCTAGGGGGTGAAATAAGGGTTGAAAGTTAGTGTGCAAGTTCGTCAAGTATAAGAAACAAAAAATCGTTTGTTCTAGCATTTTGTAATTTTTACCAATAATGGGGTGAAATAGGGGTTAGAATTGAAGATAATAGCATGAATCTTGGTATCTTAGACCAGGGATTGACAAAAACTAATTTCACGCGGGCGAAGCCGCGGACGGAAGCTAGCTATCTATAATTTACAAAAAAATTTGCCTATAGTTTTCATGCTCCATTGAGAAACGATAGAAAGTATACCTGTCGTATTTCAATTGTATCTTTTTAATTATTGTTTGACTTATAACTTTGAGAATTAATATATAAATGAATGAATATTTAATTGATAATAATTAATATTTAGTTGAAATGGATTTAATCATTGGATTTTATATATATTTAGTTAACAGAAAGTTAGGCTTTTATTATAAATATGCATGCTACGAGGCTTAAATATAGAATTGTATTGTTTTTAAAAAAAAATGTAACACCTCTGTATTACCTGTATTTGCAAATTAATATGATTTCATTTGAATTTGATTATTAATAACATCTATTATTATTGTTCAATATCAATGACATTTATTAATATTATATTCAATATTGATAACATGTATTAATTATTATGCAATATCAATTATATTTTGTTTGATTGCAGTCGCTCTCGGAGTTGGCCTTACCAGTAAGTTTCCATTTTTATTCTTCTTACAAAATTCATAATTACACTAACCAAATAATAATGAATGAAATTCCATTTTATTCATATTTGAATTTTCTCTCAAAATTCATGGTTACGTTAATCAAACAATTATTCAAATTCAAATTTATTTATATTACAGACATCGCTGGTGATGCTGCTAACATCTTCGCTAATCTTGGAAGACTCAGTAAGTCGATTTTACAGACTTTGATATTCAACCTTTTCAATTTATCGGTTTTATGAAAATATAGTGGTTTCTTATAACCATCACTGGCAACTAATTTTAAAATGTTATTAACATCTGATCATCTTTTCCAGGAATCCCAGCAACCATTGATGATGTTTTCAATCTGCTCATCAACCGTAAGTAACCTTTTTCAATATCGTATTAATAATAATTTAATTGTAAGATGTAATATGTTGTCATATATACAATTGTACTTTCAAATGAATGACACTATCATTAAAGTCCATAGTCGCAAAAAACAGGAGCATAGCCACTATAGGTGTGTTAATCTGCTTAAGTTATATAATGTAGCATAACGTTATGCTACATTTAAATATTATGTTATTTTTTCTGCTATAAGTAATTATAACACTTACTTTATAAAATAAAGTAGTAGTAAAGCAAATATAGTATACTATTTGATTTTAATACCTATATAAATGTTATATTTACAACATTAAACTGGCCAATTTACTAACGAAATGCACAATTTGAATTTGAATTATGTTTTTCTGTAATGACATAATGCAATATTTATTGGTTTAAGTTGTCCTAACCTCGAATATTATTTTTTTGCAGTTGGTATTGCTGTCGGCGGTGTGGTCAACGCCATCCTCCCAGGCGGTAAGTATTAATATATAAATATAAATTGTTAACATATTTTATATAAATGTACAGATAAAAAATCTATAAAAGTTAAGAAATTACTTAATATTATCAAATTACATATACTTGTTTGCTGTTCTACAAAATTATTTACGATATATTTTTTTCTTATTTCAGTTGGTACTGCTGTCGGAGGATGTAAGTGTTTATTAGATAATTATTCTTTAATAATAATGTTCCAGTGGTTAGTATACCGGTTTCAAGGTGTCGCCATCCTTGAGGTACCGGGTTCGAGTCCCGGTGGGGGCAGATTTTTGCGTGACGAATGCGAGCATTTGTACCTTAGTCATGGTTGTGATATATATTCCTATAAAAATTTTATAATATATGTATGTTATCCGTTACCCTTTTTTTTTTTTTGTTCCCCTGAGGAAATGCATTAAATTGCATACCCCGGCTGTGGCGAGCCGGCGGTATGTGGGGCTCTCCTCCCCAGAAGGGGGAGGCTTACCCACTAAAACCTCAGGGATGGCCTTCCTCAGGCATGTAGGGAGCCCCGGGAACATAAAGCCACTTCCGGGAACCCCCAGCCTCCGCTCCCTTTCTAGAGGGGAGCCCTCCTCGGGGGAGGCCACACTACCTCCCCCGGTCTCCTCCACCGACGACGCCCACCGACACGGAAAGGGCGTGGTCCATCCCGGGTCGCCGTAACAGTCGCGACTTCCTCGCGCCCGCCGGCGAACCGCGGTCTATCCGTTACCCTAGATCCCATAACACAAGAATTACAGAGCTTACTTTGGGCTAGGCTAATTGGTGTGTGCATGTATGAATTGTTTAAACCATACAGTTTTAATAATTGTTAAAACTAAGTATTATTTTATTTGATCCTTATTTTCCTAGCCTTTTTTATATAAATACTGACTTTTTTATATAAATTTTTACCTTGGGAGAGCCATGCTACGGCACGAATTGGGCCGGCTCGACCGGAGTGATACCACGGCCTCACAGAAAACTGGCGTGAAATAGCGCTTACGCTGTGATTCGCCGAGTGAGTGAGGGTACCGGAGGCCTGACCCCCCTTCCCCCCTTATTCCCATTTAAAAGGCCGGCAACGCATCTGTAACTCCTTTGGTGTTGCGGGTGTCCATGGGCAACGGTTTTCGCTTACCATCAGGTGATCCGTTTGCTCATTTGCTGCCCTATACTATAAAAAAAACTGTCATAGAATAGTACATTATGATACTAGTGTGCAAAGTTGTTCATTGCATACGAGGCGGTATTGGTCGACAATTTAGCCGAGGATGCAATTAACAATGCTCACGAGTTTACGAGTTTCATACGACGTTTTTCAACACAAGTTGAGGAAAAAAGCTAATAAAATACAAATTTTTATTTAATAAAACAATTAGTAAATGTACAATTACAATGCGAAGTGATACTGTACAGATTTTGCGGGCATTTTTACAGTTTGAGATATAGTACTGTTGGTATTAGTAGTTTGAATAATGTCTTCATTCTCTTAAGTAAATGTCGGTGATGCTGATACATTTTCATGGAAATTTACAATATCATTGAAAGATTCGTCGCCAATAGACAGACGATGATCTAAATAACCAACGTCGCGTGAAGTCGACGATTGCGGTTCATGACAAAATGTATTTAAATAAAATTATAGTGAATCTTTGATTACTATTGCACCTCAATGCAAGTTTGTTGAATTATAAATTTAGCTATTAACTATTTATTAAACATTAGAATACATTTGTTCGAGAAAAAGAAAGTGCTACCAGACTAAATTAAGAATGCATTGTACGTATATAAAAACGTCTTGTAACAGGGAACAACCGAATTTTATCGGGTTATAAATATTGCACACTAGTGCGTAATGAAATTGCGCACTAGTGTGCAATATCCTAGTTTTTGAGATTAAAAACACGCATGAAACAGCCCCGTTATGAGATTGAACGTGTGTTGAAAAACACATTTAACCATCTAAACCAGTAGTCTATATCGACCCATAGTTGTCTTTGACAATCGGAAAGGGGGACAACGTGAAAAATTTGGGGGTCGATGAAATGAAAATAGGAGTCCACGATTATGGATCTCAACATATATTCACTGATAGTACCTATTTACTTACATCATACTAAATTCTAATATAAAGACTATTTTAGAAAGTTATTTATAAAAGTACCTATTATATATATAATATTTGTAGGATGTAGGCCTTTTGAGGACACTTTAGATTTGTTCGAAATATGTTCGCCTAGGTCTTCCTCGTCCCGTATCTCCACTCACTCCAGCTTCATAAATCATTTTGGTCAGTCTACTTTCATCCATCCGTTCCACATGCCCAAACCACCCAAGCATCCCTTTCTCTATTCTTGTCACGATATCCTCTTTCAAACCATAGGCCAGGTCAGAAGTACCCGCAATCGTCGAGCATGTATGAGGAATGTTATGAAAGTAGATGAAGCGAAAGAGATATGTAAAGACCGTAGCAAGTGGAAAGACGTAATCTCTGCCTACCCCCGTGGGAAAAAGGCGTGAGTGTATGTATGTATGTATGTATGTAGGCCTTCAATATCAGGTCAGGAGGGGGTCTACTCAAAACCACAAAACATGGTAAAGGGTCTACGACACAAAAAAAGTTTGGGATCCTCTTGTCTAAATCATCAGTTTTTATGTAGTTCTTACATATTTAATAATAAAAAAATGTACGATGTTTCTTTTTCACAGTGGTTGTGGGTCTCCTCAAGGTCCTTGTCTGCGTTTTGGGATCACCCGGTCTTCTTGGCGCTATCTTTGGAGACAGGACCCCAGGTAATAAGGTTTCATTGCTTTTCGAAACAATAAACCTAATTACACACACAAAAAAAAACAACCAGCAACTAGATTGCATACTTGATTTTATATGCGGTTCTTTTGTATTACGTGAACTGTACCAATAATAAGTAGTGCTCGTAATTTAATTTTATCTACCTGCAGAAAGAAAGTCAATGTAACATTCATAAACCTAAAATTTTCTGTTTTTATTTGCTATTCGTTTCTTTACTCCTTTATTGTAAAATTTTATGTTTACAACTTATTATTTCAACAATTAGCTAAAAGATGAAATACTATTTTGAAAGTTCAATATAATATTTTTACAATCTCTCAAAATAGTAAGTTCCCAGGCATATCCATACTATTGATGTCACAAAATCGCAAGTACATAAAATTAAACTACCTATTCAGAGCACTAATAATAAGAGAACCACAGTGTTACCAACTTATGAGTTTTCCTTTGTTAGGTAATTGTTAGTTTTTTTTTTATTAAGCTTTTTAGTAAGGTTTTAGGCAAAGGGGTATTTGTTCATACAGTAAGGTATTTTATATAGATAATACATACTAAAATTAATACTGTGGAGATATTAGCGTACTATTTATTTTAAATTAAGAAGGCAAAGGGAACCAAGCTCCTACAGACATATTTCTCTAGTTTCATAATTTAAATGTGGATGCCACACACTTCAATAAAAGCTCGGGAGATTTTTGTTTCCTTTTTTTACTTTCCTCGTATTGGTAATGAAAAGCGTAGTATTTGCTATGGGGTTAGATTTATTTAGTCACTCCAGCTATCACTTTCACCCTTCGGATAACAACGTAAGTAGTATTTCTATATTAACTTTAAAAGTGACTCCATTTTCGTAAAATCTTCTTCAGGATTGGGCGGAGTGCCAATTCTCTGCACACCGAAATTCGGACCTACCTGGGGAATCCCCGCCTACAATGGCCCATACACCAACTCTCAAGCCGTCCTCAAATTCTACAAGCTGGCTCAACTTGAAGCCCAAATCCTCGCTGCTGTCAACGAAGCTACCAACGGTGGCGGTGTTGTCGCCCTTCAAGGTATGTGTACTGTTATAAACCTTAAAGACCTTATGAAAGAGCAAAGTCGCAGTCTATAATAGTGTGCATGTAGATAAGTTATATATGTATACTCCTTATATTTAACGACCTTCTTGGTCGAGTGGTTAGTACACCGGTTTCAAGGTCGCCTAAAGTCCGGGTTCAGGTCCTGATGGTAGCAGGTGTTTATATGATGAATATTTAATTTATACCTTAATCATGATTTTTAATATATACTTTTATCAAAAAATGTTATATATGTATAATATATGTTAGCCGTTACCATAGATAGAACCCATAACGCAAGCCATATCAGAGCTTACTTTATGCTATATTACAGCAATATATATAACGGATAACTGTTTTTATTTTTATGTATTAATGATAATTATCATTTGAAATAACGCAATATTATGTATTTATTTTTCTAAATTGCCTATTTTAATTTCCAGGCAACGCTCGATTCATCGTTGAATGGCTGCTCCAGATAGTCCGCCTTTGCAAGAGTAAGTATTTGACCAATATGCATAAGATTAATATGTTATGAACAGGCATTTGGCCTCGATCTCACCTGATTGTAAGTGACGATGAGGCCGAAGATGGTCCATGCCTGTCCAGATAGTGCCTATTCACTCTTCCCTTGAAAAGGCCCAGATTATATTTATCAGGGAAAATATCCGGCGGGAGGGAATTCCACTCTTTTGCTGTGCGCATTATGAATGTAGAAGCGAAACGCTTAGTGCGTATAACAACAACATAAGGGTGGAAGCCCAACCGCCGTCTAGTTCCCCTGAGGTGGAATGGGGATGCTGGAATCAAATTGTGCAATTCCATTGCACACTCTCCGAAATGCATCCGATAAAAGATGGCCATAGAGGCTACCTTGCGTCTGTGATCGAAGCTCTGCAGTTTAGCCTCTACTAAACGTGAGTCAGCAATGAGCTACCTAGCACGTTTCTCGATTGAGTCCAAGGCAGCCAGTTGGTATTTGGCAGAACCGTCCCAAAGATGAGCAGTACTCCATACACGATCGGACTTGAGCTTGGTAAAGGTTTAGAAGCTGCCGAACTAACTGCGGTAGCGAAGCTGAGCCTCATCGGCCGAGTCAGCGAGAAAATTAAATAACCTGGTCGTCTCCTGATCACCGCTGTGCGATCGACACGATCCCTTAACCACTCATCATCCTCTTGCCCATTTCCCATTATCTGGGGTCGGCGCAGTAGATCTTTTCCTTCCATTCCTCTCTATCAGCCGTCATTTCCATGCTTACTCCTTTCATTCTTATATCATTCTTCACACAATCGATCCATCTTTTATTCGGCCTTCCTCTGCCCTCTTGCCAAATCCCGTGCAGTACATCCCTTAACCACTAATGATATATTTTTAAAGATAGTACATTTAGTTCAGAACAGTACTGAATCGCTCAATGATACAAGTTTCAGTCAGTATTTTGTGTCAACTTTCCACTGACCAATATGCATAAGATATTATTTTCTAATTTTAAACATAACTAGGCATTATAATCTTCAATCAAGACAAATATAACAACTGTTTGCTTAATCACTAATTATATATTTTTCATTTCAGAGAACAAGCTGAGCGAAGCTGACTTCGTCACCCTGGTCGTCACCCGTAAGTTATTATCAATTTAAAAAAATGCTCTTGGTAATAATCAATTAAATTGGAAAGGTTTCATTGATTAATTAATTGTATTAGTATTTCAAAAAGTACTTCACATAGTTTTGATTGAAAAGTCAATAGCTCAGGAAATCCTTCGATATGAATTGTTATCATTTCTAGACTAGATCTGTAAGAAATATAATTATGGCCATTGCTTGAATATTTATTTATCTCGTACAAAACAAAAATACATGAAAATCTAAATTTTAATCTTCGATTAGAAGTTTTACGATCACTTTTACACGTCAAAGATGTTACGCTTTTGGTTCACAAATCTACAACGAGAGACCTTGTACTGGAAAGAACCAGCAAAGGCTATTTTGTTTTTTCAGAGTTGTCGATTAGAAACTGATCTCAGTTAAATAGTCTAAACCCAACTTCCATTACAAGTTTAAACAAGTTCACATTATGTTTATAAACGCTATAGTTTTATTATGTTATTTACTAGAGTCAAATAGAAATATGCTGTAATCTTGATTGCTTAACCAAAACTCAATGGAGCTATTGATTTATCCATATTGCATCAATCATGTTTATCTTCAAAAATAAACTCCGATCACTTTATTTTATTATGAATTTCATCTGAATGCTTAACTGTATTTGCTTTCTTGCAGTTGTCACTATCACCGGAGGTATTGGTAACAGCTGCAAGGCCGGCCGTAAGTATTTTCCTCTACGATATTTTTGCCTATTAATATTTTTTATCAACTAGCGGACCCGACAGACTTCGTCCTGTCAAAAAGTTTTGTAAAGTGGCAGTTTTTTGTTCTTACTTATTTTATAGGCTGTACAAATAATTCTGCTGTACAGAACTGCCACCCTGATGGTAGGGCGTTGTGAATAAAAAATAATTAATTGCAAAAAAGATCCAAATTAACTATTACATATTGTGACTATTTAATTTTGGAACGTGACATTAAATCCTCCAACGAAGTATTCTGTGCTCCAACGCACACACGCACACTGTTTTGATAGATATGATTGAATTTCAACTGTATATAACGTTAATAAAGCGGAAATTGACTCTTGATGTTAGGAACACACCTACATTGCGTAGACAACAGTGAGTGCTTGCAATATGAACTTTATACAAAAACAAAAAAAGTGCTATTTTAGGGGTTTTCCGATAATTATTCCAATTTTTCTCGCAGTAAAAACCATCATGGAACTTCAACGAACATTTAAAAATTAATTGGCAAAATTGGTCCATGCATTGTTGAGTTATGCGCTTAGCAACACATTTTGCGATTCATTTTTATATATATAAGATTATTATAATAATTACACATATTAAATGCCCTTTTAAAAAGTAGTGTACTAATTTGACATTTCTGTTCCAGTTGGCGCGAAACTCGTTGCTGGTGAGTATCTACATTTTATATTTATGGTATTGATTACTCTACTGTCTTTGGTTGGATTTAGAATGATTACCATAGACAAAACAACAGACCAATTACTAAATACCAACAGTGTATTACATTAGTTTTACTCCTCGTATAAGTTTGTAATGAAATATTGAGTATTATTGAATCCAAGTATAAATTACAAAAAATATGAAGTAACTTTATGCACGTCATATTGAATTTCTTCTTTTTTTTCAAGAATCGCACAATTTTTAGAACACTATAAATTAAAGTGATTGATACTATAAAAAAATATTGTCGTAATATATTTCTTCTTCTACGTGCAAATCATTATGAATTATTTAGGCATATTTTTTTTGTACTCTTCTTCAAATCAAATTGAACTCTTCCTTCATATACTATGTTTCTCTATTTCCAGATCTTCTCAACAAGCTGTCTGTGGTACTTAACGCTGATGTGCTGGCTGGAGCCAGTGAGTATAATATTTAATTCAATTTAACGTACAATGAGAATTACTATTAATTACTGTAGAAAAAAAAAAACATTTTTTTAACTAGCATGCCAACTTAATGGTTATATTTGAAATACACATCATATATTTGAATAACTTATTAATTATAAAGAACGAATGCTTCGGGATCTTAGAGGATACTTTAAAATGTAAACACGGCTATTTCTTCATTTGTTTGCATTTCTTTTCTTCATTTAAGCTAATACAATGTTGTCGCTTGGTTGTCCGTATTAGATGTCTCTTTATCACCTATCTATTACCGGCTACGTCAAACGCAGGTTCTTTATTTAAAATCGGACGCACTTGCCGTAGATAATGAGTTCGTCACAGAACTGAATAATATCTGCAAATTCTTAAGCTTTTCAGGTCTTTCTTCTAAATCTACAAATTCTTAGACTTTTGATCGCTGATTAATAAGTTCTTAGTTTTGCTACATTCGATGCTATAATTTTATACAACTCGTGACTTTAATGTTCGTTTATTTCTTCACAGACCTCAAGACTTACGTCACTGTCTGCACCAAGAGGATCTCTGTCTGCAAACGTGACAGTCTCTACGGTACTGTCAATTTGTCTGCTAAAATCAACTTGTAAACGAGCATTTACCGCATTCCCCTCATTACATACTTGCAATAGTTCAAATGTATATCTCCTGCTCAAATAATTTAATTTGACAAAATAAATTATTTTTATGCCACTCTTTTGTTTTTTTTTTCTGTCGCCATCACGGAGTTTGTATAGCTACGTACATTTGATCATACAGTGGCCAACGGCTGTAGTTTTAACACGCAGGTAAAAGAGTCACTACGTTCTGTCAGATATTTATTGTACAAAACAGATGTATAATATTATATGTGTAGGCAACTCTTTGCTTAACTTATAGTGTTAAATGTTTATTGCGTATTCTCCTCAAATAAATGGATTGCAAAGTTAGTTGTATCTGTGCGGTGATGAAACAATACATGATATGCGCGACTCAAACAAGGTTGTAAAGTTAGTTGAATCTGTGCAGTGATGAAACAGTACATGACATGTGCGACCCAAACTAGGTTGTAAAGTTAGTTGAATCTGTGCTGTGATGAAACAGTACCTACACGATATGCGTGACCCAAACTAGGTTGCAAAGTTAGTTGAATCTGTGCGGTGATGAAACAATACATGATATGCGCAACCCAAACTAACTTGCAAAGTTATCTGAATCTGTGCGGTGACGAAACAGTACATGATATGCGCGACCCACACTACTGTGTAAAGTTAGTTGAATCTGTGCTGTGATGAAACAATACCTACATGATATGCGCGACCCAAACTAAGTTGCAAAGTTATCTGAATCTGTGCGGTGACGAAACAGTACATGATATGCGCGTCCCAAACTAGGCTGTAAAGTTAGTTGAATCTGTGCTGTGATGAAACAGTATCTACATGATATGCGCGACCCAAACTAAGTTGCAAAGTTACCTGAATCTGTGCGGTGACAAAACAGTACATGATATGCGCTACCCAAACTAGGCTGTAAAGTTAGTGGAATCTGTGCGGTGATGAAACAGTACATGATATGCGCGACCCAAACTAGGGTGTAAAGTTAGTTGAATCTGTGCTGTGGTGAAACAGTACCTACAAGATATGCGCGACCCAAACTAGGTTGCAAAGTTATCTAAGTCTGTATGGTGATGAAACAGTACATGATATGCGCGACCCAAATAGGTTGTGAAGTTAGTTGAATCTGTGCGGTGATGAAACAGTACATGATATGCGCGACCCAAATTAGGTTGGAAAGTTAGTTGAATCTGTGCGATCATGAAACAGTACATGATATGCGTGATCCCAAAGTAGGTTGTAAAGTTAGCTGAATCTATGCGGTGATGACCCATACACAAAGGCTGGTCAGCTTACCGAGTAATATCGGTTGTTGGGCCAACTATAAATCTGGTAGGGGACGTTCTATCACGCGTTATTACGAGTATTAGCAATGATTATGTATCGCATATCCATATCCGTATTTGCAAGTGACAGAAGAAATATGTGTATCCATGAATCTGTTATTGCTTGGCGGATCTTTTACGGATTTATTTACATCATTAAATATAAAGATGAAATTCCTTAAATAGATAATTGTATCATAATAAATGACTTCTAGTTCTTAAATGATTGTATGCGCGTGTCCTGCGGTTGTTTTTTTTTTTCCATAGTTGTGATAATGTACACGGGTACCTGCTTTTAGTAATTTGTATCCTTTTGTGACTTAGAGGTCATACTCTCATTAAAATCTCTTCGGCAGTGTCGTGTAAGGCGGTTCGTTACGTTCCCTAAAACATGGTTGAGCGAAGCGATGGCTGGTTCATGCGTCATGCTCGTGAACGGGTGCTGCCAGCGGAGATGAGTCTGCTCTTTGCTATACTGGGTACTATTTATTATAATTTTAACTTAACTTTAATATATTCTTTTAAAACTGTATGACACGGCATTCCTAGTATAGGCGTGTTTTCAAATTATATTTGTATTTTTTATATTATGTAATGGAAAGTGACTACATGAATTATCCATATTGAAGTCATTTTCTCAATTGAAGACTCTGTATCTATTTAATACAGGGAAAAAAACAGCCCTTGCTGAGTTTCTTGCCGGTTCTTCTCAGTACAAGGTTTCCCGCCGTAGATTTGCGAACCGATGGCGTAGCTTTTCGATTTTCATAAGTGCTTGTAACAGCCTAGACTGAATAAATGATTTTGAATTTGAATTATCTTTTATCTTATTACTGAACAAAACAAAAAAAAGACCGCACAATGCAAATAGACATACAGAGAAACATGTGTCAAGGTCGCGCACCACACACGACTGTATATTATATAACTTTCATGATTATTATTGTCGCTTAAATCACGCATCCTTTCAATAAGAGACGGTCCTTCATAAGGCGTGCGCGGGAATATAGATCCAACGCGTACATACCATTTCATTGAAACTTAATCGCAGCGTGCGCCATGAAAAACGCAGCTGAGGACTATAACCAATTAGATGCACATAAACGATTGTCATGTCTAGTCCAAACGTTGTACATTGTGATTTTGGTGATAATGAGAACTGGGCTATGGAAGAGACTCCTGTCATCTGCCTTCTCAAAGCCTCCTAATTGATTTAAATATGACAGGCGGTGACTCGTCGCTCACTAAATGGATCCCCTAAAAAGCAGACTAATATTGGTGCGCAGGGAGCATCATTGGTGTGAGCGGCTGAGTGTTTGTGGCACAGATCGAAACGCTGTCGGCGTTATGACATTATTACACTTCTACCCATCGAGCATCTGCTCTTGCGACTCTACTCTGTCGACCGACTAAGGCAAGACAGAAATTAATATTTATGAAGAGATTTTTTATTTTTCATCATTTTTTTATTATATAGGATTTGTTAGGCATTATTTTCTTATAGGAATTTATTTGGCTATGTAAGGAACAGAGAAAAAAAATGTACGCAGGCACTGCTTTCTCTTGCTTATATCCCCCACGCAACTCCCGTTCGCCTCGCTCGATCACACTTTTCGTAACGCTTACGTCACACGTTGTCCAGCTTACTCACAAGACGAGCGTGCGTCAAGAAGATTCACTTCAAAAAGTTATGGCATTATTTGACAAGGGACGTGAGTAAGGACAACGAATCCCATAAAAAAAAATGTCGAAAGTAAGTAAAATGAAGTAGAGTGTTAAATCATTCAATGATTTTACAACTATTTAATTGTTGTAATGTAGTAAAATGTAAAACGAATAAAAAATTAAAAATGTCCGCTCCTACCGTATAATTAAATGCATATTTGCACTCATCGTTATACGCAAAACTATACCTTTTATCAAGTATAAATCAAACAGCTGAGGCAATAGCATTTAAATTTTCAGCAGACGTTAATTGTAGGTATTTACTTTCTACAGTTTTACGTATAACGACTATACCATAGTAATTATTTTATTATATTAATAATGCGCAGGGAAGTGATGACCCCATCACCTTTGATGGGGCATTTAATGCCCCATAAATGCCCCATCAGCGTAATCAATCTCCATCAGACAGCTTGTGCCGATATGCTGCAGTTGGCGTATGCCATCCGTCTCTGTCTTGTCTTAGCCGGCCGGACAGAGTGGAGTCGCAAGAGTAGATACTCGAAGTGTAATAATGTTATAACGCTGCCGCAAACACACCTCTCTACACCCTGAACCGTTCACACCAATGTTGCATCCTTCACACTAATAGTCTGCTTTTTGAGGGGCCCATTAAGTGAGCGGCGAGTCACCACCTACCATATTTAAATTAAGTAGAAGGCTTTGAGAAGGCAGGCGACCGGAGTCTCTTCCATAGCCCGGGTCTCATTACCACCAGAATCGAAATGCAATAGTCCAGAAACGTTTTGACATGTAAGGACAATAATTTCTGTATATCTAACTAGCATTAGTCTTAAGCTGCATTTCTCATTGTGCAGACGGAAATTAGACTCAGTTGGTACACTCCATTAAATTCGCACACTTCACAAAATTTTTTACGGCCTGCCTGATGGTAAGCAGTCACCGTCGCCTATCACGCTTGCAACACTAGGGGCATCACAAACGCTTTGCCGACCTTTTTAAAAACCTATTTACTCCCTTTTTGAAGAACCCCATACTGTAATCCCCTGGGAAAGCCTCAGCAGGGAGCTCGTTCCACAATCGGAGCGTGCGCGGAAGGAAATTACGTTGAAACCGCACTGTGCGTGACCATTTAGGCTCCAGCATGTGAGGATGAACACCCTGCCGATGGCGAGCGGTGCGATGGTAGAATGTGGCTGTGGGCATCATGTCGAACAATTCTTTGGAACACAACCCGTTGTATAAGCGATAGAAAACACACAAAGAGGCACAGTCTCTTCTCAGACTTAAGGGCTCAATACCGCATGTGAGAATGGGATCGTCAACGATACGCTCAGCGCGTCTTTGGACCGAATCAAAAGGATCAAGTTGGTATCGAGGTGCTCCCGCCCACAGGTGACAGCAGTACTCCATATGGGGCCTGACTTGCGATTTGTATAATAGCAGTCGTTGCCTCGGAAGGAAGTACCGCTTAGCTCTGTTAAGCACACCTAGTTTTTTAGAAGCCAACTTGACCTTGTCATCTAAGTGACTTCGGAATTGAACGTCACTGGAGATGTTGACACCGAGGATCCCAATACTATTCGAGATGTTCAAGGTTGTGTTCTGGAATTGTGGGGCTACAGTGAATGTGGCTTTTTTAGCGGTGAACGCACAAACTTGTGTCTTAGAGGGGTTAAATCGGACTAAATTGTCCCGCCCCCAATCGGAGACTCTGGTTAGTGTACTCTCGATTTCAGACACAAGTTGTTCACGACTTTCCTCCACAATGGAACGAGGGGTATTTGCACGGCCCGTGTAAACAGCATCTCCAGTGCTGTCGTCCGCATAGCAATGGATGCCGCCAAGCGACAGCATATCATTGATATGCAGCAGAAACAGTGTTGGAGATAGCACAGAGCCTTGTGGGACGCCAGCATTTATTATCCGAGTTTCAGAGCAGCTGCCGTCAACTACGGCTCTAATGCTCCTCCCGGATAAAAAGCTAGCAATCCATTTGCATAGCCCCTCGGGGAGTCCGTAAGATGGCAACTTCGATAGAAGACCCCGGTGCCAGACCCGATCGAACGCCTTCGCTATATCCAGGCTAACTGCCAATGCCTCACCTCGAGTCTCAATGGCAGATGCCCAACGGTGGGTGAGATACACTAGAAGATCACCAGTCGAGCGACCGTGGCGAAAGCCGTATTGGCGGTCGCTGATCATATCGTGTTCTTCTAGGTATCTAAGGAGCTTAGTGTTGATCACACGCTCCATCACCTTTGAGAGAAGGGAGGTTATAGCAATAGGCCTGTAATTCGATGGGTCTGATCTATCGCCCTTTTTGGGCACCGGGTGTACATTTGCCGTCTTCCATGAAGACGGTACCTGCCCTAAATGGTAGGAAAGCATGAAAAGTCGCGTTAGTACAGGACACAACTCTGGAGCGCACTGTTTTAACACCACTGCCGGTATACCGTCTGGCCCACTCGATTTCTGAACGTCGAGAGAAAGTAGCTCCCGCCGGACTTCCTTTTGTGTTATCCGGATTTCCGGCATGGAGTAACCACACCGCGGGATGGTAGGTGGCGTGGCGTTCCCATCGTCGATCATAGTCGAGTTTGAGGCAAAGAGTTTACCCAAGATATCGTCTTTCTCTTTAGCACTATGGGCCAAGTTGTTACTGGCATTTCGGAGTGGTGGTAAGGACGACCGACAAAAGTTTCCTTCGGCAGCTTTGGCCAGCGACCAGAAAGCACGACTACCCGAAGGGTAGCTTGCTAGCCGCTCGCCAATTCTGCCGACGAAGTCGAATTTCGCTCTGGCAATAATCTTCTTACTGGCTCTCGAGGCCGCATTGTACTTACGCTTCACATCAGTTGCATTGGGGTCATGTGTTCTACGAGCCGTAGTCCAAGCCTCGTAAACAGATTGCTTAAGAAACAAAGCATCCTTACAAGACCGATTAAACCACGGTCGTTTTTTTGCCCCCGCAGTTACTAGTGCGTTAGGAATAAAGTACTCCATACCCACTAGGATCGTCTCAGAGACAACGGCTGCGCAGATGTCAGGATCATCTGATGTGAAGCATAGTTGCTTCCACGGGTACGATGCATAGAATTCTCGCAATCCATCCCAATCTGCTGACCTGTATTGCCACATACGACGCAAACAAGATGGCCTAGGTGGATCTGACCGCGCGCATGCGACTTTGGTCCGGACGAGACAGTGGTCGGAAGAGCCGAGAGGTGCATCCACTGAGACAGAATATCCTTCCGGACGTGTGGTCAGCAGAAGATCCAGCAAAGAGCTTGTATGGTTCTCAATGTCTGGTATTCTTGTAGGAGAATTGCGAGAAACCATAGGCCAGAGAAAATTCGTGAGCACACCTTCCTGCGTAGTCAGTGGACCGAGAACTGAGCCATTCTAGATGATGGGCATTAAAGTCCCCTAAAATCACCAACTCTGCGGAGGGGTATTGCTCAACCACTTTTTCAGTCGTCAATGTCAGGTGCTCGAATAATCGAGTTGTGTCCGCATCACCGCTGTGGGACCTATATAGGCACGCATAAACGCGGGTGTGGCCCCCGCAGTCCACACGTACCCACAATATGGATAGGTCCCTGTCTTCTAAATGAAATAGGCGGCGGCAGCAGATATCCCTCCGGGCATACATACATACGCCGGCACGTCTGCGAAATGAGTGCTTAAGTACGTAGCCGGGATACATAAGGTATGACGTATCGGCCGGGGGAGATATCTGTGTCTCCGTTAAAAATAAAAGGGTCGGCTGCGCTGTCTCAAGATGTTGGTGAACAGCGTTGAGGTTTGCGTGAATACCCCTAATGTTACAAAAGTCCACCTGCGTGGAAAGAGATGCCGCTGTGAGTGTTTTCCCTTTTTTATTTTTTAATTTCATTTATTCCGGTTTCAAATAGATGTGGAGGCTTCGCTGTGCCGAAAGCTAAAGGGACAAATATGTGTAGCCAAATCGGGCGAGGCTGGCTGGCAGTTCAGCCTCCCAAGGCGGAGATTAAGTAGTCCCTGGGTTCGGGAACTCTACTAACCTACGGGCGGCCAGCGGTCAGCCGTTTCACCAGGTCTCCGTGACCACTGCATCCACACTCCGCGCCCGCACCGATCAAAGCCCGTCCAGTGTGCAACACTGGTACCCCGCTGTCGACACAGCGAATCCTCAGGAGCTCTGGATACCTTGCTCACCGCAGGAACACAACACTACATAAGAGTAGTGTTATTTAGCTGCGATCTTCTGTAAGGCGGAGGTACTGCCCCAGTCGGGCTGCTCCAAATTTTGAGCGGAATGACTCCCGCTGTGCCCTACCTCTCTAAGATATATATATATATATAATATATATATATATATTATATATATATATATAATATATATATATATATATAATATATGTGCTACATTCATATATGTATATTGTATATATAGACTGTAAAATCAAACAAAACAGATAAAATTTCCACAAGTATGACTTGATTACGAGAGGGTGAGGGCACTCGTAATGAAATCACACCTGTGACTAAGGTCACATCAGTGATATTCAAAAATAAGAATTATTGAAAATCAGTGATTATTAGTCACATCGGTGATTTCAAAATCGCATTCGTAATTCAAAAATAGGTCTCCAGGTCTTATAAAGGACCGTGTCTTATAGAGACGCGTGATATGACGCAACATAATAATAATTTTATTTCAGACTGAGTCCATACATTTAACAGGTAACAAATTAAGTAGGTACTTATTAAACTAGTTGTCACTAAAACCTATCAGCCTACCCTAACCAAAATGTTATTCTTCAGATGAGTTTTTATTATAACTTTTGCACGTCAAAGATTCTACCTCATTGATTTCAAAGTCTACGGCGGGACACCTTGTACTGGAAAGAAGCTATTTTTTGGATCAACTTCCTTTAAAAAATCAATCAAATTCACATGTATATCTATAACAACTATAGTTTTATTTTATTTACTATAGTCAAAACATTTGGCAACGTAACTATTAGTTATTAAAATTAAACCGAAGCATTGTTATCATTTGAATAATCATTAACAGCATAATAATCTTTTTTGATAAGAATATTTTTTAACAAGTAATTTAAATTTGTTGAAAGGCAATAAAAATCAAATTAACTTTATTCAAATATACTATTTACTTTATAGAAAGCTCTTTTGAATCGCCCATTTTTTTCCCTACCCATTCAGGACGTATTGTTTAGCTGATGAGAAGAATGGGCGCAAAAAACTTATCAGCCTTATCAAAAGTAATAACAACATTTACAATAAATTATGTCGTTTACAACGTACATATGTGTTTACAATTTATACGGGAATACAAATATTTACACTTTAGAATGTAATGTCATCAAATCAACACCAAGCATTGACATCATTTAAATAAACAGTGACTTTGTAATAGCCCTTACTCATTAGCGTCTTTTTAACATGTACCTTCAACTTATGAATGGGCAATTCAACTACAATATGTGGAATCTTGTTATAAAAAAAAATCGGTAACACTGTGAAACTTTGTTGTAAAAGGCTATGCATTCCGCCATAAAAGAGCCTCTAGATTTTAACACTCTGTACATTGGAACGGCACTTTTTTATTTCTGCTGTTTAATTTACCAATTTGAAAATGTTAATAAAAAATATTTCGATTCTTATGAACATAAATCAAATCATAAATACCTTACTAGTAATGATGCCGCGTTTTTTGCGAATGACGGTTGTGAAGCCATCTGTACGAGCTTCAGCGAACATCCCTGAAGCGCTACATCGCTACATTGCATAAAATGCATTGTTGCACTACACAAAGCGCTTTAGCCGAATATTCCACCCACAGACCACCCAAGTAAAATACTGACAAAATGATTTGAAAAGCAATATTTTCACGTCATGTTAATCTGATAGAAAAGGGTTTGTACTAGAAATCTCTATGAAATTTCACAACCGATTCAAATATAGAACGTGCACCTTTATATTTGTTTTTAATTTAACAAGCAAAGGAAATCAGATACTATGTCTGGGCTAGCATGAGTCATTAGTTTAACATAGTAAACACACTCCCGGCCATGATTACCTTATACAAAAGAAAACAAACTAAATACAATAAATTAAATAGCTTGACAGTTTAGGTTTACACAGATGATCCATAAACATAAATTAAGTTACAGCAATTAGGAGGCATTGAAAATTATTTGTTGATTTTACAAAAGCATTTACGTCATACTTATGAAGGTGACCAAAAAATTTTAATTATCTAATTGTAAATGGGAGACGATTTTTAAATGATTCATATAACAAACTTGCTTGTTCTGGCCTTAAACACATTCTCAAGTTCCCTAACCAACCAAGTCTGGTTTTGTTTCCGATTCCTTCACAGTGTCCGCAATTCGCATTCGCCTCTAGCTAATAATAACTTGCTTACAGCACAGCATATATATATATATATATATATATATATATATATCCTTTTCACACATTTGCATATCTATACTAATATTATAAAGCTGAAGAGTTTGTTTGTTTATTTGAACGCGCTAATCTCTGGAACTCCTGGTTCGAATTGAAAAATTATTTTTTTATTAAAGGCTATATTAATATAGTATCTAATAGGCTATATTAATCGAGCGAA
Organism: Scirpophaga incertulas; assembly: GCA_036419045.1. Taxonomy (NCBI): domain Eukaryota; kingdom Metazoa; phylum Arthropoda; class Insecta; order Lepidoptera; family Crambidae; genus Scirpophaga; species Scirpophaga incertulas. Next base: position 6,767,736 of record CM071647.1, on the reverse strand, counting down.
GAAATAATGGAAAATTTGGAAAGACGGGGATAATTATTCATCTTTGAGGGCTTCCGTTGCGTGCGCTGCGAAAACGGTTCCGCATACCAAAAAAATATGTATGAAAGAATTATTCCTCTTAAAATGATTTAAAAAAATGTCCGCGACAGTATATGTCATGGGGAATGCTCTGAAGAACTCTTTAGCCTTATCCCTCCCTCTCCTTTCCTTTATAGAAACACACGTAAGGGTCTTCGGAGCCATCCGTACACTACGTCCCCCATTCCACACCGCACTAAGAAATTCCAAGATTCCTTCTTCTGCCGTACTTCCCGCACTTGGAATTCTCTGCCTGCGTATGTGTTTCCTACATCCTACAACATGGGTTCCTTCAAAAGAGGCGTGAAAAGGCATCTTTTGGGCCGGCAGGGATAGGGCAGGTAGGAGAGTGGAGTAAAGTCACTATCCTATCTGTCATCTCATTTGGGCCTCTTTTACTGCTTAACATCAGGCGGGAGGAGGTCATCTGCCGCGCCTAGCATATAAAAAAAAAAAAAAAAAAATATGTCTATCTTTTAATGTTAACTCACTAGAATCGTCTATGTGCGTGGAACAATGTGGTAACCGCTTCCCAAAAGTCGTGCCGTAGGTATATTTGGCACGTTCGTGGCAAAAAAATAACTAATAATACGTAAAACACTTGAAATAAAATGCCTGACGTAAATACCTATTTAAATTATCGAGTGTTATTTTGTAAGCCTGTTTGCCACCATCGTGGTATAAAAAAAGACTATAATTATAATAATACTTAAAACACTTAAAACAAAATGTCACAAGTAAATAGCTGTTGAAATTTCCGAATGTTATTGTATCAGCTGTTTGCTACCTACCTACTAAGTAAACTTGCAAATAATGCAAGTTTACTTAGTAGGTTCTTCATTTTTGCAACTCTGTAAATCTTTTTTTTTTTATAATGTTTGTCTGATTTTCTGCGGACTCTTTGGTCCGCACTCTTTTTTGTTTGTGTTAGTATTTTTTATGTCCTTATTTATTACTTATCTATTAACATATCAATTCTCGGTTGGGAGAAGGTGTCTTTTCTCCGTTTTGTGGGAACAGATGGTGCCGTCCCCCACAGTCATAGAGCCATCTATATCTATATTCTACTACCTATAATATACTATTACTATATTATTGACTATTCCTTAAGACTGACAATGTTTAATACTCGTATCTATGGCTAGTTTATTAACATTATTGGAGTGCGCTGTTTCTTGATGGCGATTTGGAGAAATAAATTATAATAACTATATAATTAAAAACTGCTTTTTATTTGTAATTTACATTTCCTCACATTTTCACTAGCATCCTTAATTACAGCCATAGTATATATATAACCATAGATAACATAACAATAAAATCTATATCCTGCTGTCCGTATTACGCTAACAAACATTTTGTTTATTGTAAGTTAAATATTAGTATTAATATAATTATATTATATTATTTACTATATATATAAATAAGTTTCCCGGTTAACATTGCTAATATATTATTGAGAACAATGTTTTTTACAAATGTTTTATGTTTAATCTTGTTTTCCCTTGAACCCTTTCCCTATTGTTATTACTTAATTTTAATACTTAGATTTAAGTCTACTCATTTGTTGTTTCTCTGTAAATCTAGCGTTATGGGATTACTCTAGCTGATGCTCGCGACTCATATTTTTGACAATTCACACATCTTTATAAGTTGTAGCCTATATTTTATTCTGATTTACAAGCTATATTATTGTACAGTTTTATTAAAATCCATCTCGTAGTTTTTTCGTGACAGAGTAACTAACATACATTCATACTTACAAACTTTATAAGTTCATAATATTAACATATATAGATACATTTTGTTAGAAATATACATATGTATATTGTAATTATATAATAACCATGACTAAGGTAGAATTGCTCGTATTCATCACACAAATATCTGCCCTCCACCGGGACTCGAACCCGGGACCTAAGGATGACGATACCCTGAAACCTACACTGGTTTCAAGGAGGTCGGCTGTCGAGAAGGTCGACTGTAACGCATGGGTCTGAAATACATCTACAACTTGTGTTATGTCGCAAGCTGAAAGACCACAATTGGCGAGCCTATGATATAGAAAAGTAAAGAAAAATGTTAATAAATAATTGATAAAATGTAATAAATAATTAATAAAATGACAAATAGATTCGCTTACACACAAGCACTTATTATCTTACGAATTCCTATCAAAATGGCGGATCAACAAGTTGCACAAAATGGCGGATTGTCCTTAAGTACTCAACGCATCTTCCATTTTCGCTTTGTGTCACAACGCGATACCTCGTTCCTGATAAAGTATCTACCATTTTTTCTTGAATTTATAACTTTCATGGGACATTCAGCATTATACTTAAAACAACACAGACTATAACAGGTACAGGAAATGTTAATGAGGAACGAAGTGTGAGAATTATCTTGCATCGAGATTTTAAAGTGCCTCCATATAATATTTATTATCGAGAATTGAGTGAAAGAGACGCGATACCATAAAGTCTTATGTGCGTCAAACAATACTCGTACCTACGTAAAACACTTGACAACATTGCCTGTGTGGTGTTTTTTTTATGATAATATTAAACGCAAATAACCGTTTTATAGTAGTTAATTAATTATTACTTAGTGTAATTTTCTTTCTATTTGTTTTACGAAAATTCTCCCCAATAATGGGTAAATACAATATTCACAAAATAGTATCGAGTACCGTGGGAGAGCCATGCTTCGGCACGAATTGGGCCGGCTCGACCGGAGTGATACCACGGCCTCACAGAAAACCGGTGTAAAATAGCGCTTGCGCTGTGTTTCGCCGAGTGGTCCAACCTCCCTTCACCTCTTATTCTCTTTTAAAAGGCCGGCAACGCATCTGTGACTCCTCCCAAGACGGCACGTAGAAAGCTGGCTGCGCAGCAGTCTCTGGCGCTCTGGAACATCGTGGGGACGCCACGCTACGTCAGAAATGATGTCATAGCGCGTGAGCTACACATAGAGATGCTGGATGACTTCATTAAAAAAACAGCAACCAAGTTATTCAGGACCCGACACCCGCACATTAAAGACAGCGCCCTACCACACCCGACCACCGGACAGGCGAGCCTTTCCGCGAAGCCTCTTCCTCCACAGCACAAGTGAAGAAGAAGAAGAAGAAGTGGAAATAACCACAACAGGCTAGTCGCATAACAGCGACTAACCAACAAATGAAGAACCTCACCCAGAGGAAGCACCCGAAAATCGGTCGAGCTCCTCAAAAAGCTAAGGTGGAGGCATAGCCAGCGCCGCTCCAAGGACCCAGCCGTTGTTACGGTTGGCGGTAGCTCCCACTGAAGGTGAAAAAACACCGAACAGTTATCTTCTGTGGAGACACAGGGTAGATAATCTGACAGGCTGTGACTCCTCTGGTGTTGTCCATGGGCAACGGTTATCGCTTACCATCAGGTGATCCGTTCATTCGTTTGCTGCCCTATGCTATAAAAAACAATCATTAGGTGGTATCAAAATAAAAATATATCAGCCATATCTGAGAATGTTTGATTCGACTTGAAACATTAAAAATAAAGTTTTTACTCAATGTTAATGAAACATTTTTTTATTATCTCTTTTACAATTCAATATCAATTTTACAAATCTAATCTGGGCAGGTAAGTGTGGATATTTGCTAGCAAAATGTAACAGTAGTTACTTTAATTGGCTATTTGACGAAATTCAAAATATACAACAAATTGTGGTCATCCTAAAAGATAATATCTTAAAGAAATATATTTCATTTTATTTTGATGTAAACCACGTGTATTTTTTAACAAAATAAAGCAAATTATTTGTAAATTTTATCTGGAAAGTGATCGGCCTGTTATTGGTTGACAATCCGGTGACGTCACACGCCAGTAAACAGTTGTCTCGATAGTTCGCTTCGTGAGTGTTTTTCGTGTTTTATTACGTTTAATAGCAGTTTTCTGATATTCTTCCGTTTTGTTCGATATATCGTTGCGTAATACCTATCAATAGATATAATAATGTATAATAATAATACATATCAAAATGGATCCGCATTTTGTGAGAGCCGATAACAGCAACCTACCTAAGATTGACACCTTTATATGGTTGCACATTTCTTTAAGAATAACGCAGATTGCTATGCTGTGGAACTTAAGAATGTAAAAACAGCTATGTAAGTATAATGAAAAATTATTTATCCACCAACTTTTACATTTGATCTATTTCTAAATAATATTGCTCAGTTACATGACGTAATATGTATATATTCTTTGTCAGTTTTTGCTATTGTTTCACAGGTCTGCAAGGGAGTCCCATGGAGACGATGCTATTGGCTACGTCCAACTACACCCTCTATATAACACAAAACAAATACATATATCGTTAGATTATCACATATTATTAACTACAATCTTAATACATTTTCCTCAGAGGAACAAAAAAAAAATAAAAAAAAGGTCACTCCAATCAGATCGCTCCGGCTGATATGGCGTCATACATCACCGTAGCACGTGCCGCTGTGATGGTATCTTGGGCACGTTTCCATTCCCTTAGTGAGGATTCTTAGCCTCTCTCTCCTGAGGGAAAATAATAATAATAATTAATAAGTGCGTGGGGAAGTGACGACCCCATCGCCCGCTGATAAGGCATTTAATGCCCCTTGCCTCTTCTAGCGCTTATGCCCTCTCCATGGGACAGCGCTAACCGTACCTCTCCTGAGGTGCGGCTCCCTTCAATATAAGCCAGTAGGGTCACTAGGACCAAAGGCTTAGGCTGGGTTTAGTCGGTAGGTCTGTTGGGTCGAGCCGCCTCGATTCACCAGGAGTCCGACATAATCAACGCATCCCTGCTTGCCTGTTGCGTTGGTATCCATGACGGATTCTCAGCCCCATCTCCTGAGGAAAAAAAAAAATGTGTGCGATAGAACATTTATCCAACACTTTCATACAATTTGCGATTTCGCAGTGGCTACCATTTTATAATTTATTATAATAGATGCTCTAGCTATTCATTACATCATTCATTTAATACATTAACATATAGCATGCCCAAATTCAACAATAGTTTTCATATATCTAACGGGTTTTCCCTAATAAACTCATATATTCTTTATTACTATTTCTGTCTAAGGGTTTTTAATCAACATATATATCAATCTTACTTACTTTATGTTTTCTTATCACTATGGGAACCTATTCTATATGCTTTATTTATTTCCTAAGCTTGTACTTATCTTTATTTCTAACTAAATATTTTTAGAGTATGAAAAAATTAAAAAGAGAAAACGGTGAAGGCATCGTGTTCTTTTCAAAATGGTTTATATTTGATAACAATACAGACAGAAAGAAATAAATGGTTACTTCACATATTTTTTATGGTGTTGGATACATATTTTATATTATATTTCACAGTTTCTGTAATCAATACAGTATTTAACTATATCATTCAAATATATTTTTATCGGAATTAAACATTCAAGCATCGTTTGAACAGATGTTCTCCATTTTTTATGGAGAATCAGATTTAAAAAAATAATTACATACTACAAATGTGACATGTGTCTTGACAATTTGATGTTGTTTACTTATTATTACCAATTGCTAATTATAATTACTAACTCCAATACAATTTAGTAAGTAAACCATCAATCGATTATCGCTAAGTTGTTCCCGCACTAGTGGTGTTTTTAATTACATATTTTTGTTCTCAAGAAAATCTTTACTTAGTGAATAATTATGTATAAATTAATGATTTATACATAATTAAAAAAAGCAGACCAATATTGGTGCGAAGAGAGCAACATTGGTGTGAACGGCTAAGGGTGTAGAGAGGTGTGTCTGCGACAGAGATCGAGACGCCGTCGACGTTATGACATTATTACACTTTCACCCTTCGAGCATCTGCTCTTGCGACTCCACTCTGTCCGGCTGGTTAAGGCAAGACAGAGGCGGGTGGCATACGCCCCCCTGAAGCACATCGGTACCCTCGGTGACGCAACTCACCGACAGCTCTCCACAAGCTGCCCTGAGGGAGACTGACTGCACTGATGGGGCATTTATGACAGTCAAGGGGCATTAAATGCCTTATCAGCGGGCGATGGGGTCGTCACTTCCCCACGCACTTATTAATTATTATTATTATTTTCCCTCAGGAGAGAGAGGCTAAGAATCCTCACTAAGGGAATGGAAACGTGCCCAAGATACCATCACAGCGGCACGTGCTACGGTGATGTATGACGCCATATCAGCCGGAGCGATCTGATTGGAGTGACCTTTTTTTTATTTTTTTTTTGTTCCTCTGAGGAAAATGTATTAAGATTATAGTTAATAATATGTGATAATCTAACGATATATGTATTTGTTTTGTGTTATATAGAGGGTGTAGTTGGACGTAGCCAATAGCATCGTCTCCATGGGACTCCCTTGCAGACCTGTGAAACAATAGCAAAAACTGACAAAGAATATATACATATTACGTCATGTAACTGAGCAATATTATTTAGAAATAGATCAAATGTAAAAGTTGGTGGATAAATAATTTTTCATTATACTTACATAGCTGTTTTTACATTCTTAAGTTCCACAGCATAGCAATCTGCGTTATTCTTAAAGAAATGTGCAACCATATAAAGGTGTCAATCTTAGGTAGGTTGCTGTTATCGGCTCTCACAAAATGCGGATCCATTTTGATATGTATTATTATTATACATTATTATATCTATTGATAGGTATTACGCAACGATATATCGAACAAAACGGAAGAATATCAGAAAACTGCTATTAAACGTAATAAAACACGAAAAACACTCACGAAGCGAACTATCGAGACAACTGTTTACTGGCGTGTGACGTCACCGGATTGTCAACCAATAACAGACCGATCACTTTCCAGATAAAATTTACAAATAATTTGCTTTATTTTGTTAAAAAATACACGTGGTTTACATCAAAATAAAATGAAATATATTTCTTTAAGATATTATCTTTTAGGATGACCACAATTTGTTGTATATTTTGAATTTCGTCAAATAGCCAATTAAAGTAACTACTGTTACATTTTGCTAGCAAATATCCACACTTACCTGCCCAGATTAGATTTGTAAAATTGATATTGAATTGTAAAAGAGATAATAAAAAAATGTTTCATTAACATTGAGTAAAAACTTTATTTTTAATGTTTCAAGTCGAATCAAACATTCTCAGATATGGCTGATATATTTTTATTTTGATACCACCTAATGATTGTTTTTTATAGCATAGGGCAGCAAACGAATGAACGGATCACCTGATGGTAAGCGATAACCGTTGCCCATGGACAACACCAGAGGAGTCACAGCCTGTCAGATTATCTACCCTGTGTCTCCACAGAAGATAACTGTTCGGTGTTTTTTCACCTTTCAGTGGGAGCTACCGCCAACCGTAACAACGGCTGGGTCCTTGGAGCGGCGCTGGCTATGCCTCCACCTTAGCTTTTTGAGGAGCTCGACCGATTTTCGGGTGCTTCCTCTGGGTGAGGTTCTTCATTTGTTGGTTAGTCGCTGTTATGCGACTAGCCTGTTGTGGTTATTTCCACTTCTTCTTCTTCTTCTTCACTTGTGCTGTGGAGGAAGAGGCTTCGCGGAAAGGCTCGCCTGTCCGGTGGTCGGGTGTGGTAGGGCGCTGTCTTTAATGTGCGGGTGTCGGGTCCTGAATAACTTGGTTGCTGTTTTTTTAATGAAGTCATCCAGCATCTCTATGTGTAGCTCACGCGCTATGACATCATTTCTGACGTAGCGTGGCGTCCCCACGATGTTCCAGAGCGCCAGAGACTGCTGCGCAGCCAGCTTTCTACGTGCCGTCTTGGGAGGAGTCACAGATGCGTTGCCGGCCTTTTAAAAGAGAATAAGAGGTGAAGGGGGTTGGACCACTCGGCGAAACACAGCGCAAGCGCTATTTTACACCGGTTTTCTGTGAGGCCGTGGTATCACTCCGGTCGAGCCGGCCCAATTCGTGCCGAAGCATGGCTCTCCCACGGTACTCGATACTATTTTGTGAATATTGTATTTACCCATTATTGGGGAGAATTTTCGTAAAACAAATAGAAAGAAAATTACACTAAGTAATAATTAATTAACTACTATAAAACGGTTATTTGCGTTTAATATTATCATAAAAAAAACACCACACAGGCAATGTTGTCAAGTGTTTTACGTAGGTACGAGTATTGTTTGACGCACATAAGACTTTATGGTATCGCGTCTCTTTCACTCAATTCTCGATAATAAATATTATATGGAGGCACTTTAAAATCTCGATGCAAGATAATTCTCACACTTCGTTCCTCATTAACATTTCCTGTACCTGTTATAGTCTGTGTTGTTTTAAGTATAATGCTGAATGTCCCATGAAAGTTATAAATTCAAGAAAAAATGGTAGATACTTTATCAGGAACGAGGTATCGCGTTGTGACACAAAGCGAAAATGGAAGATGCGTTGAGTACTTAAGGACAATCCGCCATTTTGTGCAACTTGTTGATCCGCCATTTTGATAGGAATTCGTAAGATAATAAGTGCTTGTGTGTAAGCGAATCTATTTGTCATTTTATTAATTATTTATTACATTTTATCAATTATTTATTAACATTTTTCTTTACTTTTCTATATCATAGGCTCGCCAATTGTGGTCTTTCAGCTTGCGACATAACACAAGTTGTAGATGTATTTCAGACCCATGCGTTACAGTCGACCTTCTCGACAGCCGACCTCCTTGAAACCAGTGTAGGTTTCAGGGTATCGTCATCCTTAGGTCCCGGGTTCGAGTCCCGGTGGAGGGCAGATATTTGTGTGATGAATACGAGCAATTCTACCTTAGTCATGGTTATTATATAATTACAATATACATATGTATATTTCTAACAAAATGTATCTATATATGTTAATATTATGAACTTATAAAGTTTGTAAGTATGAATGTATGTTAGTTACTCTGTCACGAAAAAACTACGAGATGGATTTTAATAAAACTGTACAATAATATAGCTTGTAAATCAGAATAAAATATAGGCTACAACTTATAAAGATGTGTGAATTGTCAAAAATATGAGTCGCGAGCATCAGCTAGAGTAATCCCATAACGCTAGATTTACAGAGAAACAACAAATGAGTAGACTTAAATCTAAGTATTAAAATTAAGTAATAACAATAGGGAAAGGGTTCAAGGGAAAACAAGATTAAACATAAAACATTTGTAAAAAAAATTGTAGTAATTTGTGGGGGCTAAATTAAGCCGAAAACAGGGATAAAAATTCACCCTGGAAGACGTATTATCGAGTATATCTCGAGAGCTATAATAGATATAGTGACATAGTAAACGGCAATATAGAGGGAAAAATGAGCTCCTGCAGATTACCTACAATTGAAAGGGATGAAAATAAGACATTATTATGAAAACAAAGGGATAATTTCGGGAATAATTGGAGAGACTCCCCCTTCCCGGTACGGACTACGACGGGGACCACATACTGAAGCGGACGACTGCCCTACTGACTGACGACTGACTACCCAAAGAAAGCTCCTGAAGCTCCTGCTGGCCGACTGAACAGAACATACTGGCGTTTTCTTCGATTTTCCCTGGAAACACAAGAACCCCCTGGCCGCACCGTTCCGGATCCTTCACACACACACACACAAAGATTTATTTGTACCCGCTCGACTCTTTGAAATATTTATTTTATCGAGACAACGATAGTTATGGCCTCATGCGGCTCTTTTTTTTACAAGCTTTTATATTAGCTTCACTTGTAACTATGTGAGAAAATCTTGGAATCTTAATTTGACCCACTTCCCGGTCTCCGATTGAGCTGAAATTTTGCATGCACGTGTAAGTCGGATGACAATGCATGGTTATGTATGTGACGTCTTTCTAAATCCAACCTGGCGGCATTACCAAGATGGCGGATCAATTATTTTTAATTTAATGCACCCCTATAATACGGGTATCAAATGAAAGGGCTTGTAAATAATATGACGTCACTCTTAATCCAATATGGCGGACTTTCCCATTCCCATTACAATATGGGTATCAAATTTAGGGTTTGCTAACCTTGGTTTTTTAGTCTTAAAATAAATTAAAAGTAAAAAAAAATAATACAAGCTTTTATTAAATGCGCTAAAAAGAACAAAATAAACTTTTACATATAAAAGCTTGTCGTTAAAAGTATTCTATAAGTAAGTAAATCTCGCGACAAGCTTTTATATGTAAAAGTTTATTTTGTTCTTTTTAGCGCAATTAATAAAAGTGTGTACCTATTAAAAAAAAATATTTTTTACTTTTTTATGTTTACTTTTTCTTCCTCATTTATTTTATCTCCTCCTTTTTTAAAATTCTACTCACTCCAAAAAGGTGGTGGCTGAAAATCAGTTATTTGTCCAAATTTGTTTTATTTAGTTGAGTCTTGACCTTTTGCTTTCTGCTGCATACATATGTTTTTGGTGTTTGATCATATGTTTGTTTTTTCTCAATTATTACCATTGCTTTAGTAGATATTTATGTGTATTTTGTAGAAGTTAATAAACGCTTTATCTGTCTTTCTATCCCAAGCGAGTTTCTAAGAAGATACCCAGAATCAGCAGAAGGTATCAAGAAGGTACTTCAGTACCAGCGTTGTAATTGTAATAAAAATTACTTCCACGTTGTAATATCATGTCAAGTGTGAGTAAACGTGACATGCTAATAATATGTTTTAATTAAAAACGTGTATAAATAAATTAATGAAAAAGTGTGGAAAAAATACATTTTCTTGCTGTACCATAGCATTAAAGCGTGGCTAAAGAAACGTTGAAATTAGCTGACGTACATACAACAATACACACTAGTGATGGAAAAAACGTATCTTTGTTGAGATTGGATCATTTGTATCCGGATCAGAACAAAGATTCGAATCAGTAAAGTGCTTCATTTGTATCAAATATTCTGATATATGATACAAATTAATATTTATATATAAATATTTATATATAATATACCAATTGAAATTTAATATAACGTAAGTAAGCGTTGCGTATCAAATGAAACCGAGATGCAATTAAGCGACGTGATCCGAAGCGCTCCGACTCTGAACTATTTACTTATCTCAATCGTGCGAGCGCCGCGTGCCGATTGAAACCGAGATGCAATTGAGCGAATGACTTATTTGAAGCACTGTTAGAGATTTGAATCAGTGAATCACTTGGAAGAAACGAATCATTGAGTCGTTCCTGTAAAAATTGACACATCTCTAAACACACAGATACGCATGCCATTTATCAATTAAACATACATGACAATAGGTTTTGTTTGAAGGACTGTTCGGTGTCACGAAACGATAATTTAAATGAGAATTGTACCGAACACTTTTTTCTTGAACAGGGCGTGTTCTTAAATAAATATTTTTACAGAAGTTATAAAAAAGATATGGCCACAATAATACAAAGGATGACAGTAATTCCTTTTGTAGGAAATTAGGCCATTTTTGTTATTGGATAGGGCAGCATACGAACAAACGGATCACCTGATGGACACCAAAGGAGTCACAGATGCGTTGCCGGCCTTTTAAATTGGAATATGTTTTTTTTTTAAGGTTTCGATATCGCATCGGTTCGGAAACTGCAGGCGACAATTCATTCCACAGTATTAACTAGCAGAACTAAATAATGACCTATTGTGATATTGCAGTAGAAATACTTAGTTAACTGGAAATAATAGATTTATTGTATGTTCTTGCTACATGTAATAGTAGATTGTTAACCGAGGGTGGAAAGAATCAATTCCCGAGGTATTTAGACGCCCGAGCCCAGCGAGGGCGGCTATAGTCCGAGAAGGAATTGATTCTTTTACCCGTGTTAAACACTCTACTTTTCACTTCGAATATTGACCATCAGTAGGCAGAACACAATTTGCCTCGTCTTTAATTGAATCTGGTGTCAATATTTCGGAATCGCTTGAACTCATTTTTAAAATTAAAATCTTAACTAGTATAAGAGATTATTTGAATTTTTTCAAATTCCGTCACAGATATATATAATAAATTCACATCCCGCCAATTTATGTCGACTGTTTAAATTTTAAATATGGAACTCACCGCGTGTTTGTTGCGGTTTATTCCGCTGGAAGTAGTTTGCGCTAAGTTCACACTGGCTGTTTAGAAACTTACATGGCCGCAGCATTTTTTTTTATAGTTCACAGCTGACAGTTCGTAGCTGACATTCGTAGTTCTATTTTTAAAGTTCATTTTTGCTACTCCACTTAGAAATATCATCAATATCTAGCTGCATCAGATAATTACAGCTTTCTTCCCTAACTTCCATTTAAGTTTTATATCATCAATAAAATATTTTGTATTGTTTATCTTAACAATATCATTAACGAAGAGAAGGAAAAGCAACGGACCCTATATCGAACCTTGAATAACATCGAGCTGCGTAGGGAAACATATCAACCATATTTTACGTATTGAATCTGTTTTACAATATACATTTTTACAACTTGCTACAGTTATGGTGTAAAACCATGGTTATCCAGTTTCTCCAGTATGAAGCTATGATTAATACTGTCAAAAGTCTTTCTTAAATCTGAATATATTACGTTTACTTATCTCCCCTTATCCGGATTTACCGATATGTATTGCACTACCTTGAAGGCATGTTGATCTTCGTATAGGAAAGATTGTAATTGTTAACTTGAGAGTGGCTACAGGACTAATACATTCGTATACATTGTAATATTATATTATTATGTAATGAGACGAAATTGCAACGAAATGCTAAACGCTTGATAAACGATTTCAAGCCAACAAGTTAATCAAATATGTACAATGGCGATTACTAATTTCATTGTAATATAGCCCCTCTGTTATAATTGATGGATAAATTATCTGTTTCGCGCACTCCTTATAATAAAAGTATGACGTACATTCAGTTGTAAAATCAACACGTGAAATTTTAATTACCTCCCCCACTGTTGTTTACTTTATTCAATATTCACATATGGGACATCTGTACAAACTTACAACTGCTGAGCTATTTAATTTAACGTATTAAATTTGTTTTATCTTTCATAAAATTATTAACCATATTTTGTCCATGCAAATCATGTATGATCCATTGATGTTCATGCTGTGACGGATTTAGATTATGACAATAGTTCTATATAAACAATCAAATTCTATGTAGATGATATAATTCTAAATAGTTTTGACATATCGCTCTCTATCTACCCGTGGATACGTAAAGATGAATTGCGCGAAATCTGGGCCTAGACTTTGTACAGACAAATTTGATAATTGTATTTTATAAATATTGTTTTTGCGTCACCTACCTTAAATGCACACAATGAAGTTAGAGCGAGACTTGTAGCGAATCGACGACAATATATCGCATGTACGATTTTAGGAGTACGAGCCCCAGGGCCATTTGAATGCAGCGTGCGCGGCCGGCTACCGCGCACGCAGTTGAAGTGCCACTCTACCCGGGGGATTATCCTAGTGTTCTCGGACAATCCCCCCCTTGCCGATGGCTAGCTAGCCCGATGCGCGTATCGCGGTAGAATCCCGAAAGCGCACCCCGCCACACGCCCCGATACGGGGGGTATAATGGGTAGGCCGGTCTTCGCACACCGGAGAACCCCACACACTGCCACGCCTTGCCACCGCGGTGTCACGGTGCATAAGGAGCATTTCCCCTAGAAAAAACAGGGACTCGGCCGTGCTCACCAAATAACATAAAAAATCACAGTCGTGTTATCGTTATCTTAAAGTCATTTGATATGTCGGAATTCGGAATTCTTCCATATCTTTGTTCTGTACAAACGTAGATTAAATGTATAACTTGTGTAGTAGACATTTATTATTTTTTTCAACCCATCATACATTTTTTTCCTCTGGAGAGGAAAGGCTGAGAATCCTCATTGATACCACCCGATATGTCACGGTGATTATGTTAGACTCCTGACGAATCGAGGCGGCTCGACCCGAAAAACCTACCGACTAAACTCAGCCTGAACCGTTGCCCTTGGTCCTGATGACCCTATGGCTTAATGTGACAAGGAAAACCGTACTTCAGGAGACACGCACTCCACGCTGCCCTATAAAAGGGAGCATATGCACTAGAAGAAGCACGGTATACCCAAATGGCTCCGGCCTATATTGATAGGAATCCACCATACACCCTCACTCGATTATTTATATTATTTCATCCCTTCACACAATCAACAAACGCACATATATAAAGAAAAGCATTTAGCTTATATTTGTTAATATTCTAACACTATCTTCGAAATTAGGAAATATTAGAAATCTTGTTTATTTAACATACACACCTGCGGATCATGATACGGTTTTTGTCTAGTTTGAGTTCCATTAAGTACCTAAGTTAAAGATTCATTCTTCCATAATATAAATACAATTGTGAAATAATTCGGACAGTGTTTTTGTTAATAAACATTGTTATGTTGCTTACATCACGCGTCTTTATAAGACACGGTCCCTTTTTTTTAATTTTTTTTCGTTTCACTCACGCCGCGAGGAAGGCTGGTGCGAAGGACCGCGTCGTATGCGAGGTTCTATAGCAGGGGTCCCAACACCGACCCCTGCGGAACGCCGCATTCGACCCTCCTCGACGTTTCCATCCCGTCCCGTCTCATCACGCGGATCGTCCTGTCGCGCAGATAGTCCCCGACCACTGCCCGCAGGTAGGGAGGCAGCTCGTGGTATACGAGCGCCTCCCTAATGGCCTGCCAGGGGAGGGTGCCGAAGGCGTTGACGATGTCTAACGACACCGCCAACGCCACCCCCCCCGATCGGACTGCGGACTCCGACAGGGAACGAACACGCTGGATGGCGTCCAGCGTTGATCGCCCCCGCCGGAATCCAAATTGGCAGTCCGATAGGTCGGGACCCGCGCGCGACAGGTGCTCGCTGATACGAGCGGAGATAACCCTCTCAAAGAGTTTCCCCGCCTCGTTCAGCAAGCAGATCGGACGGAACGAAGATGGAACGTCGCCGGTCCAAGACACGGTCCCTAATAAAGCGTACGCGGAGATTTAATGAAATTTAATGAAAGTTAATGAACAACGCGCAAATTTAATGAAAGTTGGCGTGGAGTGTACCAACTGGGTGTAATCTCTATATGCATGCATGAAAAATGCAGCTTAAAGATATATCCAGTTAGACGCATAGAAACTATTGCCGTTACAGGTCAAAACGATTGTGGACTATTGCAACTCGATTTGTTGGTAATGAGAACCGGGCTATGGAATGGAAGAGACTCCGGTCACCTGCCTTCTAATTGATATAAATATTTCAGGTGGCCCATTAGTAGCAAATGGTTATGGTTTAGTTACCTAACTTGTATGAACGTATAAATAACATTGCAAATAACTTTGTTATTTGTACATTTACGTTAATGCAGTTAGATTAGGGTCTCTCAATTCTCGAGCTTTTTTATTTCTCGGAGCACGAGAATTCTCGGGTTGTCGAGATATGCGGAAATTATTAAAAATATTTTTATTTATTTATTTAACATTTATGCACGCAAAAACAAATACATGTAAACATGATTAAAAATGACATTGATGTAGATAGATACTGCTTATTTCAAAAATGAAATTTCTTCCAACGGACCTGCGAGAGGAAAAGAGATGAAAAATCGTGAATACAGATAAAACAACGAAAAAAAATAAAACTCACAATATATCTATACATATATACCGAATATACTTATATACTAATACCAATATACACAATAACATTAAGAAATAAGAATAAAATAACATAAATAATTCCACAATTAACGCCTCGAAAGATATATGATAGTACTCTAGTAGAGATATAGAGATAGTACTCCCTTAAACGCAGATTGAATGAGGATATAGGCAGTCTCGTATACTAGGTGAAAGCAAGTTCCAAAGTCTAACCGAATTAGCCATGAATGAAAAGGATAAGAAGTTCGTATTACACGAAGGAACATAAAGAAGGGATTTTAGATGGGATCGACAGAGAGCTTTGGAAGATTTAGCAAAGGAAAAGCGCTCTCGGAGGTATGAAAGAGAGTTAGGATTAAAAAGAACATTAAACAGGAAACAAAGTATACTGGTATTTCTACGGGAACGGATGGCCAACAATAAAACTGCGCTTTTTATGCAATATTCAACAACATTTATTATTTGTTTCTATTGACTTTAACTTAAGTAAGTATATAAAATTTTAATTAAACGAAATAAAATCTAGCGAGATCTTTTGTCATTATTTCTACATACAATTTTAGGACTAAATAGTCTTCATCTTTGGGAAAAACAAATAAAATATCTTCTAAAAACAATGTCATCATGTCACCACAATATAATTTAGAACCTTACATTACATACTATATAATTTACTTTAGTCTCTGTGTGTACTACAAACTTAGAAATCAAACAATCAGACTAGCTTCATAATTACAATGAATAACAATAAGGTACAGGTAACTTTTTTTAGTCCAACTTTTCGATATAAATTTTCAATATTTTGTTATATATAGACTTTTTTGATACGTAAGTATACATACTAATTATAATCACAATTTAAGAGGAAACTGCTTCAAAAGCTAGCCCACTGGGTATTTTTATATTATTACTAGCGGACCCGACAGACTTCGTCCTGTCAAAAAGATTTGTAAAGTGGCAGTTTTTTGTTCCTACTTGAAATGACATATGATGACATTAAATTTGTTTGACAGAACTAACGTCACTTTTTTGTGTTGCCAAAGGTTCAAATTGGCTTTTAAGTATTAATACAAATTGTTTGTATAAAAATGTTGACTTTACACTTTTTTAAATTTTATTTTTTTATTTTCTCTACGTACCAAACCTTCTCTGGACTTCTACGAATAATTCAAGACCAAAATTAGCCAAATCGGTAAAGGCATTGTTGAGTTATGCACTTACCAACACATTTTGCGATTCATTTTTATATATAAGATTTAGGAAATAAACTTTCAAAAATACGAGGGCATTTAAAGCATTATCTGATAGATACATAGATACAACTTTGTTAATCGAAAATTTATTGTTACTACTTTGGTATTAGTACTTTCTATATTAATAAATGTAACATTCAATGTTCAATATATTAAGTTCAGAATTCAATTTATTGAGAAAGTAATGTGAAATTATTTTAATGTGCAATTATGAAGCGAGTGTGTCACGCAAAGCAATAATGGATGCATTTCACCGCGAACTCTCCTGAGGACAGTCGCTCTCACGTTCAGTTGTAGCGTAATTAAGAGGAAGGCTTTAGGCTGAGTTTGGTCCGTAGATCACATCGGTAAAGCCGCCTCGATCGGTCTGGAGTCCAATATTACTACCGTGACACTTGGTTGCAGTGGTAGCCACGAGGATCTCGACCTCTCTTCTCCTGAGGGAAAAGAACAAAAAAAAGATACAGTTGTATATTAGCTGCAACCACCTGTGCTACGCATAATAATTAAAATAATAATGAGAGGTAAACAAAATATTTATTTATTTAACTTTTATTGCACAACAAAAACTGGGTACAATTGGCGGACTTAATGCAACAAGGCATTCTCTACCAGTCAACCGAATGACTAGTAGTTCCAAGTGTAAGTGGCGCAGATACATATAATAACTTACAATAAGGTCATCACAAATTAAAATAACAACTAACTACCTAATAGATACATATATACATAGCCATATATATACATACACATACATAAATATATATTATATAATAGATAATCAATTAATTACTATAGCTCGAAAATGAGGTGCTTAAGTCAGTGATTCGAGATAGTGTCCACGAACCAATCTCTTAAACGTGAGTTTACTAGCAGATGCTCGAATATGGAAAGGCAGATCATTCCATAGACGAATCGCAGTAACTGTAAATGATTCGGAGGAGAAGTTGGTGCGATGAGTTGGAATTTGTAATGTAAGGTTGCTTGATGAGCGTAAGTCACGACTATGAGTGGACCCGAGGAATATGAAACGCGACTTCAGATAAATTGGTGCAGGAATATTTGTATAGGTATAACAAACATGTTCTTTTTATTTGAGTAAATGAACTATATAATTATAAGATTGTATAAGAAAGTTAGTTATTATTTTTATAAGAAAGAAGTTAGTAGTTATTATAAATTAACAGTGAAGTTGTAGCAATTTATTAAAATGCAGTGATTGAGGTAAGTTAAATGTCTTTAATGTTTGCTAGACCATACAAAGTGTACTTTATAAGATTTATGTGATTGAAATCTGGCACCGGTTCAGCTGTCATAAATTTTGATTTGTGATTTTGTTTTTGTTCAAATCATAATTGAAGTAATTTACACGGATTATCCGTGCTATAATATATTGCTGATCGTGCAATCGTGTGCCGCTTGTGAATCACTACTCACCAAACCGGGGAAGTATTGTTTTTATGTTCTAACTTGGCTGATATACCTACCCACATATTAAAAACGTTACATTTTTACACAATTCAATCTTCACGAAAAGTGAAACACGTCCATTACCACACTTTGACTCTGTTGTGTTTCTCTTTACTTGACTAGAAGTGGAAGTAAAGCTGAGACCAAGCAACACTTATAGCCTCAGACATAGCACTTACCTTTTTTTTTCCCCTAAGGAAAATGCATTGAAGGGGGAGGCCTACCCACTAAAAACCTCAGGAATGGCCTTCCTCAGGCATGTAGGGAGCCCCCGGGAACACTCAGCTACTTCCGGGAACCCCTCGCCTCCGCTCCCCGCCGATACAGAGGAGCCCTCCTCGGGGGAGGCTACAAGACCTCCCCCAATCTCCACCACCGACGACACCCCCCGGCCACGGAAGGGGCGTGGTCCCTCCCGGGTCGCCATATCCGCGGGCGCGATTTCCTGTGCTACCAAGCCCGGCGCCGCCTCCTTCGAGCAGGATCGACCATCTCCCGACCCCGCTTGGCGGCCTCCTTCTGGAGCATCACTGCTTCACAGAAGGAGGCTACAGCCCTCCAACCTCCCTCGTCCGCCAGCATTGCCGCAATCAATGCCGGTGGAGACAGATCTCGCCTGATCTCTGCGACCATGACTCGGCGCTCGGAGGCCCACGCGGGGCACTCCGTCAGCGTGTGCTGGGCCGAGTCGAGGTCGGATGCGTGGTGGCAATGTGTCGATCCGTCCCGTCCTATTCGACACAGATACTCACCGGAGCAGCCGTGCCCGGTGAGTATCTGAGTCAATCGGTAGGTGACCTCCTCCTTCCCGTGGAGCCAAGCTTCGAGGTGCGGGAGTACGGCACCGACGGCCGCCACAATCCGTCGGTGCCACTCCCGCTTAGGCACTTCGTGCGCGGGTTCCAGGGCGCTCCCCCCATCGCTCCCCTGGTCAACATGCCGCGACGCATACGTCGCCGCGTACATGTCATCCAGGATGTCGAATGGGGGGGAGCGTCCCAGAACCGTCGCCGCCTCGTACGAGATGGTACGGTAGCCTCGTACGATCCGTATGGCCATTATCCGCTGCAGGCTTCGTAGCAGAGCTCTGTATTGGTTCACAACTAATGATTTGTCTTTAAATTCTAAGAAAACAAAATGTATCAAATTCTCTTTGCCCAATGTAAGGCAGGTTGATACTCGTTTAAATATGAATGGTAATGTCATTGACTTGGTAAATAATACTAAATTGTTAGGCATTACGTTAGATTCACGACTTCAGTGGGATCCACATATTGAAACTTTGGCAATCAAACTTAGTTCAGCGGCGTACGCAAAAAAGATTAGACTTTTAACTAATGTTAAAACGGCAAGAATTGTTTATTTCAGCTACTTTCATAGTGTTATGTCCTATGGACTGCTGCTATGGGGATCAGCGGCTAACATTGAGAGTATTTTCCTTTTACAAAAAAGAGCGATTCGTGCTATTTACTGTTTACGGGCTACAGAATCCCTAAAAGAATTGTTCAAAGAAATTAATATTTTAACTTTAGCTAGTCAATATATATATATATATATATATATATGATAATTTAGTTTTTTTTATATAGAAACTATAATAAATTCAATAAAAACAGTGATCTACATAATGTGAATACTAGAAACAAAAATAAACTTACCGTTCAGTGGAACGGTAAGTTTATTTTTGTTTCTAGTCTGAGTAGTTGCGTAGTCTGAACAGTGGTTCAGACTCCATAAAACTAGCTGTTCGTTCTTGGGGAAATGTATATCTATGTTTAACAAACTTCCGCAAAGTGTCATTGATTTGCCTTTATATAAATTTAAAATCCATATCAAAAAGACACTCATGAGTAAAGGTTATTATAAAGTAAGTGACTATCTAAATGATCACACTATTTGGGAATAGGAACACTATTCATAGAGCCATGTTTGGTAACAACATTATTTATAATATTGTATTATTTTTATATGTGTATGTAAACATACATACGACTGTAATCGTATTAGGTATGATTGTACCTTAATTTTGTATTATTATATTATATTATTATAATTATTAAAATTGAAAAGAGGAGATAAAAAATAGACCTTCAGAGTTTCTTGCCTGTTCTTCTCGAGAAGGCTCTCCCAATTTCCGAACAAGTGTAGAGTTAATATTTTTTTTCCTTATTCGTACGTACGCACAAGGTTTTTGTTTTTTTTAAGCTTTTTTTTTTGTTTTGTTTTGTTTGTTTTGACGTCAATAAGTGCCTGTAAAGGTCTATGTTGAATAAAGATTATTTTGATTTTGATTTAATTTGACTGTCTGAATTTAGTTCTGAGACAATGTCAAATTATCTTCTTGCAAATTAGGAGGCTGCGGCTTTAAGTGGACATATCAATAGGACAGTTTGAAAATGGAACGTTGTTCATAACAACGCATTTTTCAGTAAACGCTAACTTACTTGACTTCTTTGCAAGAAAGTAGGTAATCTTTACCAATCATGATAAGGCAACGGCTTTTTGAGACTCCACAAATTTAAGAAAGCTATGAAAATTAATATTAAGTCCAGTTAACAGACTTTTTTATGACGCCCAACGTAGACCCTTGGACCCCTGGGGGTCTAACTGGACCACAGGAGCTTATGTTTCCATAAGCTCCTGGGATGACGATGACGACAGCAGCACTGGGGTCGGCGGTCTCACCTCCTTTGCGGCGGCACTAGGCTGTGCCGTCTTGATCGGGATCAAGCGTCACCGAACCGGAAGGGGGGTTGCAGTTAGCTCCCTCCATCCGGTGGTTCGCGGCACGCCTAGCATCCGTGCAGATGTCACCTTTATGTGCCACCTCACATTAGACCGCCTTGTACCCCTCCTCGCCGCAGCGGAAGCACAGTTCGCTGCGTTTTTTCACGGAGGGGCATCTCTGGGTGGGGTGGCCCAAGCTCATGCACCTAAAGCAGCGCATGCGCTTAACCTCTAATCTTCCTTGAATGGAGACGGAATTCCATCCAACTTGTACGCGCCCGGCTTTTGTCAGGTGCGCGGCCACCTCCACCGGGACCATGGCAAACGCTGCGCCGATTCCCCGGGCCCCGGTGTGCAGTTTGCTCACTTTAACATGGTTGACAGTGCACCAAGAATTTGACCCAGCTCCTCGGCAGACACCGAATCGTCGGTTCCGACAATTCGAATGTCGGAATTATCAGAATCGGGCCGGGTCACCCTGGCCTCGTCCCCCAGCGCCTGGTCAATTTTCTCGGCCAGGGCGTCCGCCTGCTGCGGGGACGCCTCCTTAGGGAGCTCGATTATTCGAACTCTCGTTATCCCCGTCCGAAATCGGGTCGGCCTAATCCCCAATTCGCCAAGGCTTAAGTTCGTGGAACATCCTACTCCAAGTTCATTCTACGTGCTACTCGAAATTCATGTCACATCCTACTCCAAATTCTTGCCACAACCTACTCCAACTTTTTTCCACGGCCTGCTCCGAATTCATCCTACTACCTACTGCTCCAGCTTCATGTCATATCCTACTCCAACTTTACAAACTATTGCAATTTAGAATAGTAATACTCTACGTCACATACAGAATCAGACTCAGTCTTGAATCTTTGCTTGAATGCTATTGAAAATGGTTTGCGCTATGTGGGGTAAATAGTGCCCTTCCCTTTGTAACTCACTCAGGCACAGATTTGAGTTTGAGTTCGATCAATAATTTAGAATACAATCTTAGACTTGGGAAGGACATAGAATAATTTAGAATACAATCTAAGACCTGGGAAGGGCACAGGGTAATTTCCCACTAACGCAATGGCTTACATAGATAATTTATCCACTCCCGGTATTACTCCTTTTAGGTTTTCAAAGATTTCTGTCGATGATGTAAAGAAAATTATCATTTCTATTAGATCTAATGCTATGGGATGTGATAAAGTTAGTCGTCCAATGATTATTCCTATTTTAGATTACATTCTTCTTCCTCTTACACACATAATAAATTTTTCTCTTCAGACTGGTACATTTCCGTCGCTTTGGCGTAAAGCCTTTGTTCGACCTCTCCCTAAAAAATCCAATCCATCACTTCCCAATGAGTACCGCCCAATCTCTATTCTCCCTTATCTTTCTAAAGTTCTTGAGGCCTGTGTCTATAAGCAGTTTTCCACTTTTGTCCACAATAACTCTCTGCTGAGCACTTTCCAATCTGGGTTTAGGCCAGGCCATAGTACTATGTCCGCTCTACTGAAGGTGACGGGAGATATTAGAGCTGGCATAGATGATACCAAATTAACTGTTCTTGTCTTAATTGACTTTTCCAACGCTTTCAATGCTGTTAACCACCAAATTCTCTTATCCATCCTCACCCATTTTGGGCTTTCTCATGAGGCGGTAAATTGGTTCTCTTCATATCTTCAGGATCGTCAGCAGTCAGTTATTTCAGGTGACAAATCGTCTTCTTGGAGTAACTTGAGGGCTGGTGTTCCTCAAGGCGGCATTTTATCTCCAATTCTTTTTTCAATTTTTATTAATCTCATAACTCACCGTCTTCGGTGTTCGTATCATTTGTATGCCGATGATCTGCAGCTTTATGCTCAAGCTGCTGTTAATGATATAAATGAGGCTATTCATAAGCTTAATGACGACCTTATTGTTATTAAATCTTGGGCTGACCAATTTGGAATACTCGTCAACCCAGCGAAATGTCAAGCAATGTTGGTTGGTGGTCCCAGACTCATTGCTAAAGTGGACACAGATAATGTTTGTCCAATTATATTTAATAATAACTTGATTCCATTTTGTAATCACGTGAAGGATCTTGGGCTTTATTTAGATGCTACGTTTAGCTGGCAACCGCAGGTTACCAGCATATGTCAACGAGTTACTGGAATGTTACGGTCGCTATATCGGTTAAAAAACTTTCTACCTGCTGATATTAAGAAAATGCTTGTTCAGACCTTGATTTTCCCTGTCATTGATTATGGTGATGTGTGCTATCTCGACCTGAATGCAGATCTACTTAATAAACTAGACCGGCTTCTGAACAACTGCATTCGGTTCATTTTTAATTTGAGAAAATATGACCACGTTTCCGAGTATCGCAAGCGCTTGAACTGGTTGACTATTCGGCAGCGTAGATATCTGAGGACATTGAGTGCTTTATACACTATCGTCAATGGCCCTAATACACCAAGTTATTTAAGTCCTCACTTCCAATTCCTAAGTGCTTCTCACGATAGATCTCTGCGGTCATCATCTGGCTTGCTTCTAAAATTTCCATCTCACCATACTGAAATAATTCACGCTTCATTTTTTGTACAATCAATTCATCTCTGGAATGCTTTGCCTATCGATATTAAAACATCAACTAGCAGAACTAGTTTCAAAAATAAGTTGCGAAAACATATTCATCAGAATAATATACTCTAAAGACTTGTTGCATATTTGTCGGTTTATTTATTTATTACTATAGATATATTTCTAACTATTTCGGGATATAATTTTATGTATTAGTATATTATATATGATATCTATGTATTAGGATTTTTATTTATATATATGGATGATTTATAAATAGTCATTTCACTGGTACATCTACCACCTTGCTTTCTGCACCATCTAAAGGTTGGCTGTTAGAGAATGCCTCAGGCATTAAGTCCGCCACTGTACACATTGTACACGAAGTATAAAATAAATAAATAAATAAATAATTTAGAATACAACCTAAGACCTGGGAAGGACATAGAATATTAGATAAAACACGAACATAACCGTGAATGAAATGCTAGTTTAAAATAATATGTGTAAGCAATACTATATAATGATTTACTATATTTGTACACGCACGAGGTGTATTATGTTATTGTCTTGGCAAAATTTATATGCAGATTGCGTTTGTGTATACAAAAATTTTTGCACGGTTTCAATTCTTTATGGCAGAACGACGACTAGCACAAGTCCGCGACATTGGACGAGTATAATTTTTTTTTAACAGTATTCGAAATTCATTTGTGATAAACATTAACATGATTTATTTCATGTTTCTGGAGAGGCTGAGAATCCTCATGGATACCACCGCTGCCAAGGTCACTATGTCGGACTCCAGACCGATCGAGGCTGGACCGGCATAACCTGCCGACTAAACTCAGCCTGAGCATTGATTATAACAACCCTACTGTTTTTTTTATAGCCGTACGTGGCAAAGGAGCAAGCAGCACACCTGATGTTAAGCGTCCGTCAATGAGCAGCCATGAGCAGCGGTTAACGCTGCTCATGGCAACTTAACTTAACTTAAGCAATTCCAGGGGTGGACACAGCTAAGGCGTTGCCTACCGTGATAAGATTACTCTCTTTAAGCCTCGTTTGAAGAGGGACATGTCATAGCGCAGGGGAAACACCGCAACATTAAGATCATTCTACAGCTTACATGTCCGTGGAAGAAATGATCGCTGGAAACGGACCGTACTGACGGGAATGGATCCAGGTAGAAAGGGTGAAGTCTATTGTAGCGTCGAGTGATACGGTGATAGAATGGTGCCGCTGGTACCAAGTCAAATAGTTCCTCGGAGCACACCCCGTTGAAGAGTCCGTACACGCCGAACACCGGCTCTCAATTCAATACATTTTTGGAGTGATTTTTCTGTTAAGACGCACTGGGGATATTACGAGTGTTTATTATTATTTAGTTCAGTATGGTTACAAAATGCGTGGTAACCGTGCGGTGTTCTGGAGAGGAGTTTGTCGTGAAACTTATTTATTTTTCCTCAGGAGAGGAAGACGTACCCAGGATACCCCCGCAACGGCAAGTGTCACGGAGGTTATGTCGGACTCCACGCGACGGGAACGGTCCAGCCACGTGACCTACCGACTAAACTCAACCTGGCCTAGGTTCTAGTAACCATATAGGCAAATCGTGAAGGTGAGTCGTGGAACCAGTGTTCGATGTTTATATAGCGACGGCGGTGGTTCTAAAAAGAGGCCGCAATGTCGGCAGTGTTGACGCGACGACTGTGTTCAAGCGATTCCTTGCTGCCGAAATCCCTTTAGGTTTTGCCGCCAAGGTTCAATTCCCCTTTGTAATACCGCGCCGACAAAGGGAGCCGGGCTGGCACAGAGGTGCCAACAGGGGACGCGGCGTTCTTTGGCGGTATTACAAAAGGCACCGACCGTGTTTTTAATTTGTGTGCGGCGCTTTGATATGCCGCACACATTTTTCTCAGAGGAAGAAAATAAAATGGATAACATAACATTGAGGATTGATCTTATATGTCAGTCTATCTGTACCCCAAAATTCGCACGGCATACTTATATATATTGATATTAAAATACATTTTATAAGGCGCACAAATACATACCACGTCTGGCAAACGTGTCTCTGTTTAAACAAATTCGTGTAAGATTAACGCAATTGTATTAATCAAATAAATTTTGAATGGACAGCTTAGAGCACCTGCAAAAATAATGGCTAATTTTTTACGCACTTTTTTCACGGGGATATAAAAGCTGGGCGCTGTTGGTGGTAAATCATATCTCGCTGGAGTTTAAGCTGACAAAATGGTTGACATGAAACTGGTCGTCCTAGCTTGCTTGGTAAGTGATTTTAAAATATAATACGTGTCCTAACATTTAAAAAAAATTACTAATAAAGAGGAGCAGGAATGGCGCTGTGGTCTCGGCACTGGCTTCGGGCGAATCGGGTGATCCGTGGGCCCAAAATCAATCCAATCTATCTGACGCTCCTACTGTGAAGAAATTCATTATAATGATGTATGTAGCCAATCCTCACTGTCCAGGTTGATTAAGACTTAATCGCCTAAAGCTCGTGCCTCTCGGTGGGGACTTATATGAGCTGTGATGATGACGATGATAAATAAAATTAACTATGACAAAACATGTCAATTAAAACTAGACATTACTGACACAAACAATAAATTAAGTTTAAACAAGTTATCTACTAAACAAGAAATAAAAGAAAAACAAATGCTAACTAACCATAAACCATTTCAATTTTTTGCAATGGCAATGTGTCGATCCTTCCCGTCCTATTCAACACAGATACTCACCGAAGCAGCCGTGCCCGGTGAGTATCTGAGTCAATTGGTAGGTGACCTCCTCCTTCCCGTGGAGCCAAGCTTCGAGGTGCGGGAGTACGGCACCGACGGCCCGCTTCCGCATTTCGAGCTGCGCACGCCAGGCCGCCACAATCCGTCGGTGCCACTCCCGCTTAGACACTTCGTGCGCGGGTTCCAGGGCGCCCCCCCCCCCCATCGCTCCCCCGGTCGACATTCCGCGACGCATACGTCGCCGCGTACATGTCGGATGTCGAATGGGGGGGAGCGTCCCAGAACCGTCGCCGAGATGGTACGGTAGCCTCGTACGATCCGTATGCCTATTATCCGGTGCAAGCTTCGTAGCAGAGCTCTGCAGCGGGGGTACCTCGCGCAGTCTTGCGACCACACGGTAGCCCTATACATGGCCACGGGTTGCACGACGCCCTCGTACAGGCGGCAACCAGAATGAAGCCTTGCTCGATGATTCCAGAAAAATCCGTTTTTTTGCTGTCGTCTCTTCTTTATAGAAAGAGAGGCGTAATTTGATATTTCATTTATTAATAAATATAATATATTTTATTCAGGTGGCAGTCACCTGCGCCAACCCTGTTCTAATAGGATTTGGGTTCGGTGGCAATTCCAATTGTGGTGGAGCCAGTCAACCACCACCACCACCACCAACTCCTGGTTGTGGATCTTCAAGACCACCACCAACTTCAGGATGTGCTGGTAGCGGTGGAATCGGAGGTATCTTTGGAGGCATCTTAAATGGAGTCGGCGGACTCTTTGGTAAGTATTCATACATATATTTAAAATTTTGCAATATATAAATATTAAAAGAAAACCGGGAAATTCTCCCAAACTGAGTAGCACACAATAAGTACTTACTTAAAGAATACTTTGAGTCGTTAAATTCTTCGTGCGCTGGAAATATTGTTAACTTAATCTTAAGACCAAAAGTCTTAAAGTCACCGATTCACAAAATTGGTAAAATTTTCAGGCCAATCTTCATCCTCCTGCTCAGGACAGTCTTCACAAAGCTCCAATCAGAGCAATTCACAAAACGCAAGTTCAGGACAATCTTCTCAGAGTTCCAGTCAGTCTAGCTCACAGAGCTCTAGCTCCGGACAGTCTTCTCAGAACTCAAACCAGAGTAACTCACAAAACGCAAGCTCAGGCCAGTCTTCACAGAGCTCCAGTCAAGGTAGCTCACAGAACTCTAGCTCTGCACAATCTTCACAGAGCTCTAATCAGGCTAGCTCACAGAACTCTAGCTCTGGACAATCTTCACAGAGCTCCAGTCAAGGAAACTCACAGAACTCTAGCTCTGGACAATCTTCACAGAGCTCTAATCAGGCTAGCTCACAAAACTCCAGCTCTGGACAATCTTCACAGAGCTCTAATCAGGCTAGCTCACAGAACTCTAGCTCTGGACAATCTTCACAGAGCTCCAGTCAAGGTAGCTCACAGAACTCTAGCTCCGGACAATCTTCACAGAGCTCTAATCAGGCTAGCTCACAGAACTCCAGCTCAGGACAATCTTCACAGAGCTCCAGTCAAGGTAGCTCACAGAACTCCAGCTCTGGACAATCTTCACAGAGCTCTAATCAGGCTAGCTCACAGAACTCCAGCTCAGGACAATCTTCACAGAGCTCCAGTCAAGGTAGCTCACAGAATTCTAGCTCTGGACAATCTTCACAGAGCTCTAATCAGGCTAGCTCACAGAACTCTAGCTCTGGACAATCTTCACAGAGCTCTAATCAGGCTAGCTCACAGAACTCTAGCTCTGGACAATCTTCACAGAGCTCCAGTCAAGGTAGCTCACAGAACTCTAGCTCCGGACAATCTTCACAGAGCTCTAATCAGGCCAGCTCACAAAACTCCAGCTCTGGACAATCTTCACAGAGCTCTAATCAGGCTAGCTCACAGAACTCTAGCTCTGGACAATCTTCACAGAGCTCCAGTCAAGGTAGCTCACAGAACTCCAGCTCTGGACAATCTTCACAGAGCTCCAGTCAAGGTAGCTCACAGAACTCCAGCTCGGGACAATCTTCACAGAGCTCTAATCAGGCTAGCTCACAGAACTCCAGCTCAGGACAATCTTCACAGAGCTCCAGTCAAGGTAGCTCACAGAATTCTAGCTCTGGACAATCTTCACAGAGCTCTAATCAGGCTAGCTCACAGAACTCTAGCTCTGGACAATCTTCACAGAGCTCCAGTCAAGGTAGCTCACAGAACTCTAGCTCCGGACAATCTTCACAGAGCTCTAATCAGGCCAGCTCACAAAACTCCAGCTCTGGACAATCTTCACAGAGCTCTAATCAGGCTAGCTCACAGAACTCTAGCTCTGGACAATCTTCACAGAGCTCCAGTCAAGGTAGCTCACAGAACTCCAGCTCTGGACAATCTTCACAGAGCTCTAATCAGGCTAGCTCACAGAACTCCAGCTCAGGACAATCTTCACAGAGCTCCAGTCAAGGTAGCTCACAGAATTCTAGCTCTGGACAATCTTCACAGAGCTCTAATCAGGCTAGCTCACAGAACTCTAGCTCTGGACAATCTTCACAGAGCTCCAGTCAAGGTAGCTCACAGAACTCTAGCTCTGGACAATCTGCACAAAGCTCTAATCAGGCCAGCTCACAGAACTCTAGCTCTGGACAATCTTCACAGAGCTCCAGCCAAGGTAGCTCACAGAACTCTAGCTCTGGACAATCTGCACAAAGCTCTAATCAGGCCAGCTCACAGAACTCTAGCTCTGGACAATCTTCACAGAGCTCCAGTCAAGGTAGCTCACAGAACTCTAGCTCCGGACAATCTTCACAGAGCTCTAATCAGGCCAGCTCACAAAACTCCAGCTCTGGACAATCTTCACAGAGCTCTAATCAGGCTAGCTCACAGAACTCTAGCTCTGGACAATCTTCACAGAGCTCCAGTCAAGGTAGCTCACAGAACTCCAGCTCTGGACAATCTTCACAGAGCTCTAATCAGGCTAGCTCACAGAACTCCAGCTCAGGACAATCTTCACAGAGCTCCAGTCAAGGTAGCTCACAGAATTCTAGCTCTGGACAATCTTCACAGAGCTCTAATCAGGCTAGCTCACAGAACTCCAGCTCAGGACAATCTTCACAGAGCTCCAGTCAAGGTAGCTCACAGAATTCTAGCTCTGGACAATCTTCACAGAGCTCTAATCAGGCTAGCTCACAGAACTCTAGCTCTGGACAATCTTCACAGAGCTCCAGTCAAGGTAGTTCACAGAACTCTAGCTCCGGACAATCTTCACAGAGCTCTAATCAGGCCAGCTCACAAAACTCCAGCTCTGGACAATCTTCACAGAGCTCTAATCAGGCCAGCTCACAAAACTCCAGCTCTGGACAATCTTCACAGAGCTCTAATCAGGCTAGCTCACAGAACTCTAGCTCTGGACAATCTTCACAGAGCTCCAGTCAAGGTAGCTCACAAAACTCCAGCTCTGGACAATCTTCACAGAGCTCTAATCAGGCTAGCTCACAGAACTCCAGCTCAGGACAATCTTCACAGAGCTCCAGTCAAGGTAGCTCACAGAACTCTAGCTCTGGACAATCTTCCCAGAACTCCAGTCAGAACAGTTCACAGAACTCCAGCTCTGGACAGTCTTCTCAAAGCTCCAGCAGTCAGTCTGCATCTTCTCAGAATGCCAACAGTCAATCTTCTCAGAACGCCAGCAGTCAGTCTTCTAATTCCGCCAGCGGTAGTAACCAGTCTTCACAGAGTTCAAGCAGCCAATCTGCCTCATCCCAGAGTGCCAACAGCCAATCATCTCAAAATGCTAGCAATCAGTCGTCAAATTCCGCTAATGGTAACAGTCAATCTTCTCAGAGTTCAAGCAGCCAATCAGCTTCATCCCAAAATGCCAACAGCCAAGCTTCTCAAAGCTCCAGCAGTCAGTCGTCCAATTCCGCCAACGGCAGCAGCCAGTCATCACAAAACTCAAACAGCCAATCTGCCTCATCCCAAAATGCCAACAGCCAAGCTTCTCAAAGCTCCAGCAGTCAGTCGTCCAATTCCGCCAACGGCAGCAGCCAGTCATCTCAAAACTCAAGCAACCAATCTGCCTCATCCCAGAGTGCCAACAGCCAATCTTCTCAAAACGCTAGCAGTCAATCTTCTAATTCCGCTAGTGGTAGCAGCCAGTCTTCTCAGAGTTCAAGCAGCCAGTCAGCTTCATCCCAAAATGCCAACAGCCAAGCTTCTCAAAGCTCCAGCAGTCAGTCGTCCAATTCCGCCAACGGCAGCAGCCAGTCATCTCAAAACTCAAGCAACCAATCTGCCTCATCCCAGAGTGCCAACAGCCAATCTTCTCAAAACGCTAGCAGTCAATCTTCTAATTCCGCTAATGGTAGCAGCCAGTCTTCTCAGAGTTCAAGCAGCCAGTCAGCTTCATCCCAAAATGCCAACAGCCAAGCTTCTCAAAGCTCCAGCAGTCAGTCGTCCAATTCCGCCAACGGCAGCAGCCAGTCATCTCAAAACTCAAGCAACCAATCTGCCTCATCTCAGAGTGCCAACAGCCAATCTTCTCAAAGCGCTAGCAATCAGTCCTCTGTCTCCGTGAACGGTAGCAGCCAGTCTTCACAGAGCTCAAGCAACCAATCAGCTTCCTCACAGAACGCCAGTAGCCAGTCTTCTAGTTCCAGCAGTTCCAGTCAGAGTAGCTGAAGCGGAGGTGTTGTACCAAAACCATGCCACTAGAACTTTTTTAGACTAACATATAAATAAATCAAACTGTACAAACTAATAATGATGATCGTTAAATTTTAGTATATTGAGTATAATTATTATGCATTAAATTAGATACAATTTATTTGTCTCTTTTATTTAATATTCGAAATGATTTTAGTAGCTAATAAGACTGATAATCGCATTGTCATATTAATTAAGTATTCCTCTGCTTAAATTTAAATAATATGTTTAAAAACGCAACACTCGCCATGTTGACTAATCAAGTTTAAGTGAAAGACAAATATCAAGTTAAATCCACAGATTGGATATTTTATCTAACAACTAACCTATTACAGATAAACTATGCATACATTCCACAGATAAATTATACGATTACTAGCGACCCACCCCGGCTTCGCACGGGTGCAATGAAAAAATGGTTATGGTGGATTATCCCTATGAGATAGACATATACGATTGCGGACTTTTTTGTGGACTTTTGTAAGTTGTACAATACTGTAGTACATCATTTTGACCAATCGCGTAGGGTTTGGCCAGCGTTTGCAATATAAGCGCAAAAAAGTGAGTTGATTTACGACATCACATTAGAAATCTCAAAAATTGTCAGTGTACTACTTCTACTTATTGTGCATGTTTTAAACATATAAACCTTCCACTTGAATATACTTATTTACTCGTATTAAAGAAAACCACATTAAAATCCGTTGCGTAGTTTTAAAGATTTAAGCATACATAGCTACATTCATACATACAGACACCGGGAAGCGACTTTGTTTTATACTACGTAATGATTATTCTATTCAGTCTCCACCCTATCTCAACTAAATATGTTCTAAGAACTTCATTAATATAAAACCAATTAAATTTAAGTCCGTTCGGTATGTATACAAAAGTGGAGATTGTTCAGGAATTCACACCATAACATTTGTTAAAGAAAATTAATCAGTTTTATAGTTTTAATTATTTGAATATTTAGCCAAGTATTTATGTATGTATTATTAGGTTTTTGTATTTTATTTAAATTAGCTTAATATCCCGGCTTCACACGGGTAGACATAAATAGCATCAAGCTATACCGAGCATCAAGCTAAATAATATACCGCTAAAAAGGCTTTACTCCCTCAAATACCTTGGCCGTCTGGTAACCTCTGATCTGAAGGACGATACAGATATAGAGCGGGAAGTAGAGCGTTGTCTGTTAGAGCGAACATGATAGCTCGCAGGTTTGCTCGATGCTCGGTTGAGGTGAAAAACACTCTTTTCAGAGCGTATTGCACCTCTTTTTATACGAGCGCCTTGTGGGCTAACTATACTCAAAAGCAGTACAGCGCTCTACGTATACAATATAACAATGCCTACAGGCTGTTGTTGGGGCTGCCTCGGTACTGCAGTGCGTCGGGAATGTTCACCGAGTCACGGATTGACTGCTTTTATGCGACGATGCGGAAACGGTGTGCGTCCCTGGTGCGTAGGGTCCGCGCCAGCTCCAACACCATACTGAGCATGATGGCTGAGAGGTTCCACTGTCACTACATCAACCATTGTTGTATGCTTAATGTAGTGACAGTAACGAGAAAATAAATTATAAATATATATTACTAGCTTTCTGCCCGCGGCTTCGCCTGCGTGGCCTGATTGGGTCTATAGAGGGTTAAGGGTCATAGCTTTTGCCCACGGCTACATATGCGCAGAAGTCGTTTTATGGCGCGAAGATTTTATCGTGCTTCCCGTGGGACTATCCGTTTTCCCGCATATACGCAATATATACGCAATACCGCAAAACCTTGCTCAAGAATCACTCTATCTATTGATGAAAGCCGCATGAAAATCTGTGCAGTAGTTTTTGAGCGAAGCCTTTATTGCGCATCCCGTGGGATCTGTCGATTTTTGCGGGATAAAAAGTAGTTTATGTTACTCGGGGATAATGTAGCTTTCCAAAGGTGAAAGAATTTTTGAAATCGGCCTAGTAGTTTCGGAGCCTATTCATTACAAACAAACAAATCTTTCCTCTTTATAATATTATAGTATAGAAAAAAAAATAAAATAAAAATATGATCTTGTGATTGAAATAAATAAATTATATAATTATAACTAGGTACAGATAAATTAAGTTATAAGCATGCTAAAACGACCATGAATCACTAAATCAGATAAAAATTGTATGCATGAAAGACACTTTTTAACTAATTTTTTTACACGTTCGGTTGGTTTTAATAAGAATTTCTAAAGATTTCTATAATAATCTAGCCTTCTAATGAAAAAAGAATTATTAAAATCGGTCCAGTACTTTTTGAGTTTAAGCGTTACATACAAAAATACAAAAAACAAATCTTTCCTCTTTATAATATAAGCGTACATAGATTCTTTAGCTAACCACTTATTAGGATTTTAAATCTAGTTTGCGAAAAATGTCAATAAATAAATATTATTATTGTATGTGTCAGTGATGTGGTCGGTTTTACGGTTAGAGGTAGGACTTTAAAAGATTACTTTAACAAAAACCAATGAAGATCTTCTTAACAAACTTGACAGACTGCTCAACATCTCTGTTCGATTCACTTTGTTACGCGAACTTTGTTGAAGTTGCCTTTTTTAATAATACTAAGTATTTCTAATGGAATTTATTTATTATTATATTTATTACTTATTATTTAAGATACAGGGAGATGTTTACAAGATGAAGGTTAGGACTGGAATGCTTAGGAAGGTTTTTTTTTTCTCAGGAGAGGAGGCTGAGAATCCATCATGGATACCAACGCAACAGGCAAGCAGGGATGCGTTGATTATGTCGGACTCCTGGTACTGTCGAGACGGCTCGACTACACAGACCTACCGACTAAACTCAGCCTAGCCTTTGGTCCTGTTGACCCTACTGGCTTTATTGACGAGGGAGCCGCACCTCAGGAGAGGCACGGTTAGCGCTGCCCCATGGTGAGGGCATATGCGCTAGAAGAAGGCACGAATCTCCAAAGTGGGACCGGCCTGTATTGACAGGAACCTACACGTGGCTAAGCAGATTCAAATTCAAATTCAAAATCATTTATTCAGTCTGGGCTGTTACAAGCACTTGTGAATGTCGAAAAGCTACGCCATCGGTTCGCAAATCTACGGCGGGAGACCTTGTACTGAGAAGAACCGGCAAGAAACTCAGCAAGGGCTGTTTTTTTTCCCTGTATTAAATAGATACAGAGTCGTCAATTTGGAAAATGACTTCAATATTGATAATTCATGAAGTCACTTTCCATTACATAATATAATTAATAAAAATTTATTTTGAAAACATGCCTATATTAGGAATGCCGTGTCATACAGTTTTAAAAGAATATATTAAAGTTAAATTATAATAAATACGAGTAGTACCCAGTATAGCAAAGAGCAGACTCATCTCCGCTGGCAGCACCCGTTCATGAGCATGACGCATGAACCAGCCATCGCTTCGCTCAACCATGTTTTAGGGAACGTAACGACCCGCCTCACACGACACTGCCGAAGAGATTTTAATGAGAGTATGACTACCCTTAAGCCACACAGAAGAAGGCTGCCGATTAGGGGATGACAAGGGGGGGCGACGGCTCAGACGCCGCCGCTTGCAGGTCTAGAAGTTCCTGCGTGAGTTGGTTAGGGGGGTCGCTAAGGACATGTCGCGGTCAACGTATCCTCTGCCGGTAGTGACTAGTGTTGCCTTGAGATAGGCTCGCAGTTGGCGGTGTTGACGGGACTTAGGAAGGGCCCGAGTTGGTGTATATATTAGAAGGGTGAGGGAGGAGACGTGAGGGGTATGTGAGGTTTGGGTTAATCGGAATACAAGCCTGACACTTAAATGATACTTAAGAACTACGAGTAAGTGAACTAAAGTAAATAAATGATTAATTAGTTATTGACACAATTATACTTAAGACCTATTAGTAAGTAATGCTAAAGTAAATAATATATTACAATTATTCGACATATGCTGGTTGATACATAACAATTTTTAATTTAAAGAAATTCGATCATGTGTCCAAATACCATCAGCTTTTAAAGTGGTTAACTATACGACAGCGCAGCGATACAAGAGCTTTTTCACTCTGTACTCTATTCTTAATAACCCTTTTTTTCTTTTTTCGGGGGGAAGTGCTCCTTACGCACCATGACACCGCGCTGGCAAGGCGCGGCCGTGTGTGGGGCTCTCCGGTCTACGACCGGCCTACCCACTATTTCGTCTATTTCGTGTGTAAGTCGGGGCTGATATGCATCACTGCGACCTATTAAGATCTATTGTGACCAGCCTCCTATGTAGGTTCTATGTAGGCCCTACAGTAGCTCCCTTAACTGGGCACTGACCAAGAAAGATAGGATGTTCCCAGTTCGGATTGTTTTTATTTCATCTGGGTCAAGGATGTGTTTCCCCAGGTGTCTGTTTCTTTAGTGAATCAGCGGTTCACAGTAGCAAGAGGTGTATTAGTGTTTCACGCTCTTGTTCGCAGACTCTGCATGTGTCAGTGTCCTTTAGTTTCATGTTGTAAAGGTGTCTATTCAACTTGCAGTGGCCGGTCAAAGCCCTAACCATCACGCTCACCCCTAAAACACCCCGGTGTTCTCTGGGCCCATGCGGGACACATGGCGGGGTGCGCTTTCGCGATTCAACCGCCATATTCTTAATAACCCTAACACTCCTATACTCCGTTTGTTTAGGTAATTAACTAAAGGTAAACAATAAAAATGGCGGCGTTCAGGGATTTTCAACCTTTTATTACAATGTTTATTTGTATATTGAGGTGTATAAAAACTACATTGCATCACAAATTATTTATTACGTAACAACATAATTGTAATCAAAAGTAATAACTAAATACAAACAATAACAAAATAAGAAAACAGTAAAGAATCTCAAAAATGCGACGAAAGTAAAGCGTTAAGCGAACCGTGAAATGACAATGACACGAAACGAATGGCGTCTGGTAACCCGGATAATTGAAATTACAGTTAAACATGTTGCCGCTCTATCGTGCAGGTTTACTTTTTAATTTAGTAGGGTTATTTTAACTATGAATTTACAAGAAATGTTTTGAACACCAGTCTTTTTAGGTTCTTTACAGTAGTCACACCTTGCAATACTTGTGTGAAACTATTATAATCTAAGTTATTTATTATTTTAAAACTAAATAAATAATATTTACTGTTTAAAATTAAACGAGTTATATATAGAAAGATATAATAGTAATTATTATGTTTAAATGAACCAATAATTTGTTTTGGTTACATTTTATCTCGGAATAAAAAGTGGACCTATAAAAGAAACCTTTTTATGATTTGTTTACATTTAGTTAATTACCTAAACAAACGGAGTATAGTTACCTTAATTCCCATTTTCAATTCATATGCACATCCCATAATAAGACCCTTCGTTCTGCCTTTAATGCTCTCCTATGTAAATACCTTTTGTCGGTCCATTCTATTATAGAATGCACTCCCTCAAAAAGTGAGAAACCCTAAACAGGCTTAGCCTTAAACTTTAATAATAAACTCTTTATTGCACACAAAATAAATACAAGAAATAAAGTAAACAAATCAAGACAATTACGAGCAAACGGCGGCCTTATTGCTAAAAGCAATCTCTTCCAGGCAACCTTAGATAAGAGAAAAACGAAAACAAACTAGGAATTTTGGGAATAGGTGCAATTATTGTGAAAGTAAATAAAGTAAAATTACGTTAAGAATTTAAGGACAGGAAATGGATACAGACTTGGTTCTTAAAGGACTCTAACGTTTGCGCTCTCCTAATACTCTTAGGGAGAGAATTCCAAAGTCGAACGGCATAAGAGGGAAAAGAGTAAGAGAGAAAATCAGTACTGCAAGAAGGGATATCAAGAGTCAAGTTAAAAGTCGCTCGTAAAACGCGACTGGAGGAAGAGGACCGAAAAGAGAACAAAGACTGGTATGCTGGAGATGTAGGAAGAAACAAGATATTGTAAAGAAGAGATAAAATATGCAAATCTCTGCGCTGCCGAATAGCCATTGAAGTTTGGAGCGATGGTAAGAAATATATACATATATCTTTATATCTCTGCATCACCTGAAGGTTGACGGATAGAAAATTCCTAAGGCATTAAGTCCGCAATTGTTCTCCACTATATATAAACTTTAAATAAAATAAAATAAAAAATAAAAGCCGGCTTATCTCCATTTCATATGATTTTTATTTTTAAATACTATAAATTCGCATCTAATATTGTTATAGAAGTCTTCATTCTATCTACAGTGTTCAAATATATATTTATTATATTCTCGATTAATAAAAAATAAAATACATTACATCCCGAGATATACAAAGAAATACAATGAGAGATTTTCCTAATGGCCTACAAACAAATTTTTCAAATCTATTTATAGACGGCAATAGTTTCTACTTGAATTTTTAACACATTTCATAGATTAAAAACAGTTTTTATAAATTACCATAGATTGTGTACAATTGACATTTTTTTATTATTTAAAAATTCTGCTTAATAAAGTTACAAAGATTGCGAATAAAATATATATATTAAGACATTGAATACGTTTATGATAACGTAACATTGTCACAAACAAACATAAGTTTGACTCATCTTAGGACAAAAACGCCATCTATTTCTGCTGACATTTTTTGACATGAAACGTCTTTAAATTCGCGCCGAAACATACGGGTACCAGGTAAAAAGTGGACCGTAACGAAAAAGTACTAAGGTACCTTAATAATTAAAAGAATATTAGTCTTAGAAAAAAAAAATTGGTGTGAATATTTCACTTATATAATCAGCTCGCTGTTGTGACATTGAGTTTTTTTTTTTTTAAATACTTAAAACACCGTCAATCTTGTTTTTATTTCAATCTTTTACTTTAAAAGCGATTCCCTAACATAGATGTTTCACGTTAAAACCAACGGCCGTGTGCCTTGGCAGAGCCCCACCCGATTTTTTTTTAACTGGCTGTCAGAAAATCGTTCACACAATTGGTTATTGTCTTTTAGTTAGAAGAAAAGACATCTACCCTCTCTCGCTGTACGCTAAATGAAATGACGCCAGCTACCTTTTTTTTTTTTTTTTTTTTGTTCCCCTGAGGAAAATGCATTAAATTGCATACCCCGGCTGTGGCGAGCCGGGGTTATGTGGGGCTCTCCTCCCCAGAAGGGGGAGGCCTACCCACTAAAAACCTCAGGGATGGCCTTCCTCAGGCATGTAGGGAGCCCCCGGAACACAAAGGCCACTTCCAGGAACCCCCAGCCTCCGCTCCCCTCTCTAGAGGGGAGCCCTCCTCGGGGAAGCTACCACCTCCCCCGGTCCCCTCCACCGACGACGCCCCCCGGCCACGGAAGGGGCGTGGTCCATCCCGGGTCGCCGTAGCGGTCGCGACTTCCTCGCGCCCGCCGGCGACCCGCGGCGGCGCCGCAGCTGTGCTACCGAGCCCGGCGCCGCCTCCTTCGAGCGGGATCGGCCATCTCCCGACCCCGCTCGGCGGCCTCCTTCTGGAGCATTACTGCTTCACAGAAGGAGGCCACAGCCCTCCAACCTCCCTCGTCCGCCAGCATTGCCGCAATCAATGCCGGCGGAGACAGATTTCGCCCGATCTCTGCGACCAAGACTCGCTACCTGAATTGGAACACTTCAGTTTCGATGTATATGTGCGATATCTACCTCTTGTATATCTATACTAATATTATAAAGAAGTAAAGTTTGTGTGTTTGTATATTTGTATATTTGTTAAATTGTAAAGGGTAATTTCGGGATCTACTGAACCGATTTTAAAAATTATTTCACCAATAGAAAGACACATTATTGCTGAGTGTCATAGGTTAAATAAAAAACCGAAAAATAAAAAGGCTTTTACGTGGTATTCCGTTTTGCAAAGTGAATCGGAGAAAAAACGGGCAGCGGACGGCGCGCGTTGGCTTCGGGTGCTCGCTTCGGGGATTATTAATATTATGCCCAACGAAGTGGGCACGGGTCAGCTAGTAGTATATATAATACATCTCGCACGTGTGTTAAAGTTGTCATAACTAACTGAACGTCCACTCGAAGGGTGGACGTGTAATAATGTCTCGATCGCTGTCGCAGACACACCTCTCTACACCCTTAGCCGTTCACACCAATGTTGCTCTCTTCGCACCAATATTGGTCTGCTTTTTGGGGGGCCCATTTAGTGAGTGGCGAGTCACCACCTGCCATATTTAAAATCAATTAGGCTTTGAGAAGACAGGTGACCGGAGTCTCTTTCATAGCCCGGTTCTCATTACCAACATATCGAAATGCAATAGTCCACAAACATTTAAATCTTTAATGTCAATAGTTTTTGTACATCTAACTGGGTGTAGTCTTTAGCTGCATTTTTCATGGTGCAGATAGAGATTAGAGTCCACGCACATTTTCATTAAATTTCGCTCAAATGGCCTCTACGCGTTGGATCTTATCCCTGCGCATGCCTTATAAAGGATAATTATATTCGTAAAAGTTATTATATCAGTTTCAAGGCAGATATTTGCTCATATGTTACTTAGTCTTCGTTGTTATAATATATCTCTATCAAAAATTTTGATATATGTATGTCTAGTCTATCCGTTACCCTAGATCCTATAACACAAGCCTTACAGAGTTTACTTTGGGCTAGGCTAATTGGTGTACGCAAGTGTAATAAATATTTATTATTTTTGTAGCTAAAATCACGCGTCTTTATAAAATCCAATTATAATAATAATTGTTTTATGCTTTTATTACTTTTTGTATATTAAAGTGTATATAAATGTAAATAAGAGAGTGTTCGACCGAAACTGATTTTTCAGGTGAAACCGAACTTTCGCTGTTGCTCTCTGTTTCAACCGAAACCAAAACTTATTAAAACAATTCAAATTACGAATATTTACTTCATGTTTTTTTTTAACATTTATTAACACAAGATTATATATTTATATACAGACAGTTATAGTTAAATATTATTAAAACATAATTATCAATGTACGTGACAAATATATTTTAAATTTTTTGTGACATGAAATTACCTATGAAATCGCTCAATCGAAAAATATAAGATCAACTCGCGATCAAAAGGACGGTGGCGAACTGAGCCGGCTCTGGCTTGAAGCCAAGACTAAAGCTGAGTTTAGTCGATACATCTCGCTGGTCATACCATTCCCGCTGCTATGGAGTCCGACGTACGTAGCACTTGCCGCTGTATCCTGGGCACGTTTCGTGCTCCTCTTGAGGATTCCCAGCCACTCTCTCCTGAGAGAAACAAAAACACGAGTTAGCTGCTGAGTTTACCGAACGACGCACAAACATTCACGAATACTGAATTTTCGAGACCGAAATAAACTGGCCGAAACCGAAACCGAATCTGAAATTTCGGTCGATCACTAATAAATATATACCAACCCGTCAAATGGGAGTCGGACTCGCGCAACGAGGGTTCCGTACAAATACGTTCATTAGTAGAATTAAGTCTTAAAGATTTTTCCTGTTTTCCCAGTTATGTTAATAATTATGTTTCCTCCGAAAAATTGTCTCCAAAACGTATAATTACAACATAAAAGTACATACGTGTTATTAATAGTGTAATTGCATATTTGTGTCGGTTAAAATTAATTAAACCACCAATTGTGTGTGAATCAAAACATTATATTTTGTGACAACTTAATACATTTTTCTAAACTACTTTGACATTAGTGACAATAGACAATACAATACAAAGAGTTCCTAACATATTCCGGGCTAGCTATTCGATTGGTAGGGGACATATTTTTGTAATAGGTCTCTTTAACGTTTTACCCCCAGGTATTCTTACTGACACAACCCTAACCTTACCATCTTTACCTGGATGAATTGTCAATATCCTTCCAATGAACCAATGTGCAGCAGGCATTTGTTCATCTTTTAAAAGCACTACATCGTTAACTCGCAAATTTGGTAAGTTATAACTCCATTTATTACGCATCTGTAAAGTTATGATATAATCACGACTCCAGCGAGTCCAAAATTCTTGTAATTTTCTTTGCATCAGTTGCCATCTATCTAATCGGTTTAGTGGTACATCCATCAAATTATCATCAGCCAACACAAAAAGAAAATAATAAAATAATTTAACAAACTAAAATATCCTTCCGTAAATTCAAAACATAAATAAACTATTTTACAAAGTAGATGAAGCGAAAGAGATATGTAAGGACCGTAGCAAGTGGAAGGACGTAATCTCTGCCTACCCCCGTGGGAAAAAGGCGTGAGTGTATGTATGTATGTATAAAAGTACAACTACATTCACCAAAAAAAAAATTTTTTTGTGTAATAATAGTTTTTACTTTACTGTAGCACACTACATGGCATTGCTTCTTGCCAAATTTCATGATTCTAGGTCAACAGAAAATAACCTATAGGTTTTGATTCCCTTGCAAATGTCAAAATATGCAATATAAATGGAATCTTTTTATTGCGTTGATTTAGAAATTTGATTTTTTCACTGCTTTGAAAGATAGGGATCTGAGGTAATATTAATTTCAGCTTGATATCTCAACACCTTTCTAATATAAAGGGTCTTAATAGACGGACGGACGGACAACAAAGTGATCCTATAGAGTGCCGTTTTTACCTTTGGAGGTACGGAATCATTAAAAGAATGTTTGACAGCGCTGTATTTTGGTACACGACTGAACTGATTTTTATATCTATGTCAAAAAAAACTCATTATGATCTAAATAGGACCCCAACCAAACCTTTGATAGCCACTTTGGATTTTCCGGACACGCCTGCTTGCTTCGTCACTGTTATTGGTATAAAGTTTATCGTTTTCTTTGTTGTAACTCACTTCAATGTAAAATAACCGGTCAAGTGCTTGCAAACATTTACGATTTATGACGTACTAGCTTTCCGCCCGCGGCTTCGCCCGCGTTATATTCGAATTTCCCACAGGAAGGATATGTTTGTTGGGGTGGTTAACCCGTATATACCAAACGTAAAACAAAAATTGATTAGCTGTTG
Organism: Scirpophaga incertulas; assembly: GCA_036419045.1. Taxonomy (NCBI): domain Eukaryota; kingdom Metazoa; phylum Arthropoda; class Insecta; order Lepidoptera; family Crambidae; genus Scirpophaga; species Scirpophaga incertulas. Next base: position 6,725,529 of record CM071647.1, on the reverse strand, counting down.
TTATCGGATTTTCGCATGGGAAAAAGTTATTTTACCGCGGTAAAATATTTTATGTCATTTCCGGGTCTTAAACAATATTCATACGAAATTTCATAAAAACTGGTTTAATAGGGAGTGATGTGGAGGACGGATAGACAGACAGATACTTTCGCATTTATATATATTAGTATTGATACATATTTTGTTGTGTTACATACATCAAAATAACTCTAATTAAAACCTAAGTCAATCACATAAGCCTTAAATACCTACTTACATTTTTGACGTTATATAATAATACGTCTTTAAAATTGCATCATTATATAAGGACGCAAATAAAAAAAAGAATGATAAAAAATCGGGGGATAGGTACATATAGTTTTTCACCAAACCTTTCAACCCTCCTTTCAACCCTTTACAACCCTTTTCTGCATTCAAAATTAGTTTCTGTCCTTTCTCAGGCTCTAGACTTCTGTGCATAAAACTTCAATTAAATCGGTTCAGTGGTTTTAACAATATTTTCATACAACCTATTATCCCTCCTTTCAAACCTTTTACAACCTTTTTTGTATAAAAAAGTAGCTTGTGTCCTTTCTCGGGCTCTAGACTATCTGTGTACCAAATTTCATTTAAATCGGTTCAGTAGTTTTAACAATATTTCCATACAACCTATTATCCCTCCTTTCAACCTTTTACAACCCTTTACAACCTTTTTTGCATGAAAAAGTAGCCTATGTCCTTTTTCAGGCTCTAGACTATCTGTGTACCAAATTTCATTTAAATCTGTTCAGTAGTTTTGGCGTGAAAGCGGAACAGACAGACAGACAGACAGAGTAACTTTCGCATTTATAATATTAGTATGGATTAAAACACTACTTAGATCTCGTTCAAATCGACCTCCGTGGTTGAGTGATTCGTACACCGGTTTCAATCGCCATCTCTGAGGTCGGGTTCGAATCCCGGTGGGGGCAAATGTTTATGTCCTTGGTCATGGTTGTTAATATAATATATATATATGTATTTTATGAAAAATATTTATATCTATACTAATATTATAAAGAAGTAAAGTTTGTGTGTTTGTATATTTGTTAAATTGTAAGGGGTAATCTCGGGATCTACTTAACCGATTTTAAAAATTCTTTCACCAATAGAAAGCCACATTATTGCTAAGTGTCATAGGTTATATAAAAAACCGAATAATAAAAAGGATTTTATGTGGTAGTTCGTTCTGCAAAGTGAATCGAAGAAAAAACGGTCGAATGAAAGCGTTTCTTACGAACGCTGAAAAATATATCTATGAAAGATATATTTTTGAGTTCTAGAGAAAAGATGTGGAGCTTGAAAATTCTTACAAAAAGTCAACGACAGCGTATGTCTAACTTTTATATTTAAGTTACAAAAAGTAGTTTTTATAATATTACAGTAGTAGAAGAAGAAGAAGTAGAAATTAAAACATAACACTGTACTAAAAAAAAAAATTAATATTATGCCCAACGAAGTGGGCACGGGTCAGCTAGTATGTAATATTATTTGTATGTCTATTCGTTATCCTAGCTCCCATAACACAAGCCTTACAGAGCTTACTTCGGGCTAGGCTAATTGGTGTGAGTGTAAGAAATATTTATTTATTTATTTACTAGCGACCCGCCCCGGCTTCGCACGGGTGCAGTGAAAAAATGGTTATGGTGGGTTATCCCTAAGAGATAGACATATACCATCGCGGACTTTTTTGTGGATTTTTGTAAGTTGTACAATACTGTAGTACATTATTTTGGTCTATCTCGTAGGGTTCAGCCAGCGTTTGCAATATAAGCGCAAAATAACGTGCTTATTTACGACATCACATTAGAAACCTTTAAATTTATCAGTGTTTCTCTACTATATTATGCATTTATTATACATACAAACCTTCCTTAAGAATCACTCTATCTATTAAAAAAACCGCGTCAAAATCCGTTGCGTAGTTTTAAAGATCTAAGCATACATACGGACATACAGCGAAAGCGACTTTGTTTTATACTATGTATTGATAAATAAAATTTCGGTGCAGAATTGCATAGCAATTAATTTTGTAGTTTTACTATTCTCCTATTTTAGAAGGTTAGTTTTACTACTATGTATGTGTTCTCTTTAGGTTAGAAAATAACAGCCAAGTGCGAGTCGGACTCGCGCACACTATACGTCTAAATAAATGTTTTTCTTTATTTTTTACTAGCTTTCTGCCCACGGCTACATATGCGCGGAAGTCGGTTTATGGCGCGAGGGTTTTATCGCGCTTCGCGTGGGACTATCCATTTTTCCGAGATTAAAAATAACGCAAAACCTTGCTCAAGAATCACTCTATCTATTAATGAAAACCGCATGAAAATCTGTGCAGTAGTTTTTGAGCGAAGCTTTTATTGCGCATCCCGTGGGATCTGTCAGTCGATTTCCGGGATAAAAAGTACCCTATTATTTTTTTATTTTTTTTTAATAAATATTTTTTACACTTACACCAATTAACCTAGCCCAAACTAAGCTATGGCTTGTGCTATGGGATCTAGGGTAACGGATAGACATACATATATAAATATTTTTTATAGAAATAAATATCAACAACCATGACTAAGGTACAAATGCTGGCATTCATCACACAAACATCTGCCCCCACCGGGATTCGAACCCGGGACCTCAGAGATGGCGACACCTTGAAACCGGTGTACTATCCACTTGACTATGGAGGTCGTCTAATTAAATCGAACTTTTATATTTACGTCTGCAAAATTTCAAAGCAATCGGTTCAGTAGTTACGGCGTGAAAGCGGAACAAACAAACAAACAAACTCACTTTCCGATTTATAATATTAGTAAGGTACATTGGAGTGAATGAAAGGTAAAATGCGGAATACGATTTATAATGTATTAAATGTATTAAAAAAAACATATATTATTTTTACATTTATCATTCCCTTATCATTTTTGAAGACCTGTCCATATATAACCCACACGTATGGATTTGAGGATAAAAAAATAGTTTCAGTTTTAAATATGGGGAACCCCAAAAATTTTTTGTTTTTTTTTTCCTATTTTTGTATGAAAATCTTAATGCGGTTTTCCGAATACGTAAGTTTCCACAGTATAGCTCTTATAATTACAGAAAAAAATGGCTGTGACATACGGACGGACAGACATGACGAATCCATAAGGATTCTGTTTTTCTATTTCTATTTGCTATTCGGTTACGGAACCCTAAAAAATGATATTAGACACCTCAATATCATTTCTGAAAACCTATCCATAGATAACCCACTGATGTACGAGATTGAAGAAAAAAAAATTTTGAGCGTCCGTTCTAAGTAGGTATGGAACGCCCAAAATTTATTGTCTTTTTTTTCTATTTTTGTGTGAAATTCTTATTGAGGTTGGCAGAATACATCTACTTACCATGATTCAACAGTTTCCGTTTCCGTTTTGCCATTTGACTACAGAAAAAATCATGAGAAAAATGGATTTCCATTTTTTATCGCATACCGCCCTAAGAAAGCTCGGGATGTCTTTAACCTTAATTTTTCCGTCTGAAAATGTCCTTTTCTCCTGCAATAAGAATGTGGTCTCACGTCTTCATTTACCCTTTTGGCCGTGATTTTTCTTAAACTCATCTGACGAGCTAAAAATTTTTGCTTGCGGACGAGATTTTTCTTTTTATTCGCGCCGTCATTATCTTGATGCCAGCTGCTTTAATAACCGTACGAGGCCTGCTACTCCTCTTGCGATCTTCGAAGCTCAAAACTTTGATATTATTCAATTATTATCAATTTATTAAGAATTGTTTAAATGTCAATTAAGTCAACGATGCGACACAATAACCGCGACTGTCTTTTCTATTGCTGTCATTCCATGTTTGAAAATTCCAAATTCAATAACCGCGACTGTCTTTTCTATTGCTGTCATTCTATTTTTGAAAATTCCAAATTCAAAAGTGATCGAAACATTTCTTGCCAGTAGTGGAAATTTGACAATAATGAGGCTGCGGCAGAACTTATGACTATAAGTTATGAGTGGATATTGAATACATTTTAATATATTTTGTGAGGCACATGCATACAAGATCATGACCGGCGGGCGTGTTTCTGTTTACACAAATGCATATAAGATTAACGCAATCGAATTAAATAAATAAATTTTAAATTAATTGCGTCGACCACCTGGAAAAATAAAGCCAAATTTTTGTGCGTTTTTTTTTCTCGGGAGTATAAAAGCTGAACGCTGCTTGTGGTAACCATATCTCGCTGGAGTTTGAGCTAACAAAATGGTTGACCTGAAACTGATCGTCTTAGCTTGCTTGGTAAGTAATATTTATAATATAATAAAAAAAAATCCATTTAAACACTTATTATAAACTAGCGACTCGCCCCGGCTTCGCACGGGTGCAATGCTGATATTGCACCCGTAGTTATTGTTTAAAAAATTAAAAAAAACACGCTTTTAATATTTATTTCCACATTTTTTATTAGAGATAAATCCAGCATTATACATATCTTTTTTTCTTGTATTACTTATCTTGTACATAATGTCTAAATCTGCAATAAAATTTTATAATTATAATAAAAATTTGTGAACCATCAATATAGTTAAGGGCACACTTTCTTTTGTTTGTTAACTTTTTTTTACTATGTGTCAAACAATTTTTTTTGATCGCTGCTCAGTAATATTTTAGATTAATTATAAAATATAAATAATAAAATATTAAATCTTATGTCTACAAAATAAAATGTAATTACAATAATCCTATTATAAAATTATAAACTTTTCTATAAAAACAAAGCCCAGTTATAAAAATCAAACCTTTATTAAATTAGGCGGAAGTTTATATATTCCATGCCTTTTTTAATTTTAAAGCGATTTATAATTTTATTCCCCTCTTGATAATCAAAAGTGCTAAGATACATAGTATTTTCAGTTAGAAAACAGAAAGAGTATTGCACTTGGCGACGCTCTCACCCTGGTCACCAATCTACGTGAAATAAATATAAAACGAATTAAATAAACTGTTAGCCTCAAGAGCCTTCCGTTTGATGGATAGGTCAAGTATCGGATACAGAGTAATAAGATCCATATAGAAGATTTTAAACACAGGATGCAAAAAGCAATCATATTTTATAACACCAGAATTGTTCATCGAATTCTTGCTCGAGTCAACCCTTTTTTATTCGAAGGAAACCCATCCGTTGGCTAAGCGGCGAGCGTGAGTAGACTTCTCCTGACCCTCCAACCCCCCATGACCCTATCACCCTAACAGCTATCCTGGTTTTACGGCCGGAAACAACGGGAGATGCGCGCGGAACTTGCATACAGCACTCTGCCGCGCACATTCTTTACGAAGCAATGCTAACAAAAGTCAAAGTCAAAGTCAAACACTTTTATTGCTTAGAATCACACGTGATCACTTACAATCGTCATATACAAACAAAAAAAAAACATATTATCAGCTACTTAAAACAAACAAAAGGGAAGTTATGATACAAATAACATATTACAATACAAGTAACAAAAAAATAATAATACAGCTAAATATAATTAGGATCACCAAGAACTGGGACCAGGATAATTATGCCCGGGGCTTTTATCTTCGAGGTAACAAGCAGTGTTATAGTACGCCTTTTTCATAAGTTTACATTTTATGTATTTTTTAAATTTGTTAATTGAAAATTCTCGTATATCTCCTGGTAGCTTATTGTAAAAACGAATGCCAGCGCAACCAAGGATTTGCTTATTTTATGGAGCCTACTTCCGGGCACAGTAAGGTCATTTTTATTTCTTAGATTTAAATTATGAATATTGTGATTTCTTTTATATGTATTTATATTCTTGTGAACATACAAAAGATTTTCATAAATTTATATATTGCGAGTGAACAGTTAATATGTTATTATCTTTAAAAGTGCTAGGCCTTTTTTTTTTTTTTTTTTGTTCCCCTGAGGAAAATGCATTAAATTGCATACCCCGGCTGTGGCGAGCCGGGGTTATGTGGGGCTCTCCTCCCCAGAAGGGGGAGGCCTACCCACTAAAAACCTCAGGGATGGCCTTCCTCAGGCATGTAGGGAGCCCCCGGGAACACAAAGGCCACTTCCAGGAACCCCCAGCCTCCGCTCCCCTCTCTAGAGGGGAGCCCTCCTCGGGGGAAGCTACCACCTCCCCCGGTCCCCTCCACCGACGACGCCCCCCGGCCACGGAAGGGGCGTGGTCCATCCCGGGTCGCCGTAGCGGTCGCGAATTCCTCGCGCCCGCCGGCGACCCGCGGCGGCGCCGCAGCTGTGCTACCGAGCCCGGCGCCGCCTCCTTCGAGCGGGATCGGCCATCTCCCGACCCCGCTCGGCGGCCTCCTTCTGGAGCATTACTGCTTCACAGAAGGAGGCCACAGCCCTCCAACCTCCCTCGTCCGCCAGCATTGCCGCAATCAATGCCGGCGGAGACAGATCTCGGCCGATCTCTGCGACCAAGACTCGGCGCTCGGAGGCCCACGCGGGGCACTCCGCCAGCGTGTGCTGGGCCGAGTCGAGGTCGGATGCGCAGTGGTGACAATGTGTCGATCCCTCCCGTCCTATTCGACACAGATACTCACCGAAGCAGCCGTGCCCGGTGAGTATCTGAGTCAATCGGTAGGTGACCTCCTCCTTCCCGTTGAAAAGTGCTAGGCCTACCCACCAAAACCCCCCGGTGTTCTCCTTGCCGCTTTGGGTGCATGCGGTAGGGTCCACATTGCGATGCCATTACTCAAGCGGTGCTCCAACTAACCCCTAAGTCTTGCTGCAACCAACGCAGGAAGTACTGCCGTCGCCTCTACTTTAGAGGCGTGATTTGAAATTTAATTAGTTAATAATAATAATCAATTGTAATCAGGTGGCAGTCGCCTGCGCTAATCCTATCTCGGTAGGAATAGGGTTTGGTGGCAAGCCCAGTTGTGGTGGAAATGTGCCACCACCACCACCACCGCCAAAGCCAGGATGTGGTAGTAACGGTGGAATCGGAGGTATCTTCGGTGGCATCTTAAATGGCGTCGGCGGAATCTTTGGTTAGTATTCAGTTATATTTTTTTAGTACATAAATATTCAAGGGAATGAGGGCAAAATTCCCGAGCTACTACCAACACAAACATTTCAGTTGAATATAGTAGAGAATTTGTATTATTTAAAAAAACTCAAATATTAAGGAATTAGGTTGCAGCGATAATGAGTAAAAGATTTGCCTCAGCAACTAAAGCGCTTACACCATACCCCGAACAGTGTGAGAGTATTTATCAGGCACAGATCCACACAATGGCATAATATTTTTTTTTTATTAAACATACAAGCGGATCCGTCAGATTTCATCCTGTCAAAAAGATTTGTAAAATGACAGTTTTTATTCCTACTTATACCTTATTATCCTGACTATAAAGTCAGGGCAAAAAATTCTCCTGTACAAAACCCTCACCCTGGTGGTAGGGCGTTGTGAATAAAAAATATTTAAATAAAACATATATCAGCATTTAAAACTATTTTAACTTTGGATCGTGACATTAAGCCTGCCAACGATGTATTCTGTGCTCCAACGCACACACGCACACTGTTTTGATAGATATAATTGAATTTTAACTTTATATAGCGTTAATAAAGCGCAAATTGACTCTTTGATGTTAGGAACACTACAATGCGATAACAGTGAGTGCTTCTAATATAATCTTTATGCTATAACGATAACGCTCAAATTGGCTGCACGTTTTAGTTAGAAAAAAAAGGACTGTTTTAGGGGTTTTACGATAATTATTTGACTTTTTCTCGTTATCCTTGAACTTCAACAAACATTTAAAAAAAATTGGCCAATTTGGTCCAGGCGTTATTGAGTTATGCGCTTACTAACACATTTTGTGATTTATTTTTTATATATGTATAAGATAAGAAGATTAATTAAGATCATTGTTACTAACCAAATATGGGCTTGCCCGAAATAAATGATTACTATTAAGCGAGTAAGAGAAAAAATGTACAGCCTTAAAAAGTGGCTAATTCAATCCGTACGAATTTTGTATATTTTTGACTTAAAAAAGTTTTTAGATATTTTTAATAGTCATATTTCATTATTTCGTTATTACAGTGGAGAGTTAATCAACTACAGTAACCTTGCCTCAGACTTTAAATAAAAATAGTAAATTGTGTTAATCCACTTATATTCATAATAAATGTCTGGTGTTTTCAATTCTTCGTGCCCTGCAAATATTTTTTTACAAATTACCAATTCACCCGTTTATTTTATTTTTTACTAATTTCTACAATATAAGTAGATATTTCTAAAAAAATATTTATTCTCGACAAACATTATGTTTATGGGCGAGACGCGCTCTTATCTTTATTCATAAATATAACCTACAATCTAACTATATATCTACAGTAAATAATTGACACAATATTGAAATTCACGCAAACTTAAAATAACATACCATATCGCGCAAAGCAACTCATAGCTTTGGCTTTGTCATTGTCCTGGTAAATTTCAAAACTTTCTTAATACCTCGAACTTATTATATATTTTAGTACTAAGAATTTAGTCAGTCTTTGTCCATAGTAATTCTTTGCACCTGATTGCATCAACTTCTTTAAAATTTCAGGCCAATCTTCACAAAGCTCCTGCTCAGGACAGTCTTCACAGAGCTCCAGTCAGAGCAGCTCACAAAACTCCAGCTCTGGACAATCTTCACAGAGCTCTAATCAGGCTAGCTCACAGAACTCTAGCTCTGGACAATCTTCACAGAGCTCTAATCAGGCTAGCTCACAGAACTCTAGCTCTGGACAATCTTCACAGAGCTCCAGTCAAGGTAGCTCACAGAACTCCAGCTCTGGACAATCTTCACAGAGCTCTAATCAGGCTAGCTCACAGAACTCTAGCTCTGGACAATCTTCACAGAGCTCCAGTCAAGGTAGCTCACAGAACTCTAGCTCTGGACAATCTTCACAGAGCTCCAGTCAAGGTAGCTCACAGAACTCTAGCTCTGGACAATCTTCACAGAGCGCTAATCAGGCCAGCTCACAGAACTCTAGCTCTGGACAATCTTCACAGAGCTCCAGTCAAGATAGCTCACAGAACTCTAGCTCTGGACAATCTTCACAGAGCGCTAATCAGGCCAGCTCACAAAACTCCAGCTCTGGACAATCTTCACAGAGCTCTAATCAGGCTAGCTCACAGAACTCCAGCTCTGCGCAATCTTCACAAAGCGCTAATCAGGCCAGCTCACAGAACTCTAGCTCTGGACAATCTTCACAGAGCGCTAATCAGGCCAGCTCACAAAACTCCAGCTCTGGACAATCTTCACAGAGCTCTAATCAGGATAGCTCACAGAACTCCAGCTCTGCGCAATCTTCACAAAGCGCTAATCAGGCTAGCTCACAGAACTCCAGCTCTGCGCAATCTTCACAAAGCGCTAATCAGGCCAGCTCACAGAACTCTAGCTCTGGACAATCTTCACAGAGCTCCAGTCAAGATAGCTCACAGAACTCTAGCTCTGGACAATCTTCACAGAGCGCTAATCAGGCCAGCTCACAAAACTCTAGCTCTGGACAATCTTCACAGAGCTCTAACCAGGCTAGCTCACAGAACTCTAGCTCTGGACAATCTTCACAGAACGTTAATCAGGCCAGCTCACAGAACTCTAGCTCTGGGCAATCTTCACAGAGCTCCAGTCAAGGTAGCTCACAGAACTCTAGCTCTGGGCAATCTTCACAGAGCGCTAATCAGGCCAGCTCACAAAACTCCAGCTCTGGACAATCTTCACAGAGCTCTAATCAGGCTAGCTCACAGAACTCCAGCTCTGCGCAATCTTCACAAAGCGCTAATCAGGCCAGCTCACAGAACTCTAGCTCTGGACAATCTTCACAGAGCTCCAGTCAAGGTAGCTCACAGAACTCTAGCTCTGGACAATCTTCACAGAGCGCTAATCAGGCCAGCTCACAAAACTCTAGCTCTGGACAATCTTCACAGAGCTCTAACCAGGCTAGCTCACAGAACTCTAGCTCTGGACAATCTTCACAGAGCGTTAATCAGGCCAGCTCACAGAACTCTAGCTCTGGGCAATCTTCACAGAGCTCCAGTCAAGGTAGCTCACAGAACTCTAGCTCTGGGCAATCTTCACAGAGCGCTAATCAGGCCAGCTCACAAAACTCCAGCTCTGGACAATCTTCACAGAGCTCTAATCAGGCTAGCTCACAGAACTCCAGCTCTGCGCAATCTTCACAAAGCGCTAATCAGGCCAGCTCACAGAACTCTAGCTCTGGACAATCTTCACAGAGCTCCAGTCAAGGTAGCTCACAGAACTCTAGCTCTGGACAATCTTCACAGAGCGCTAATCAGGCCAGCTCACAAAACTCTAGCTCTGGACAATCTTCACAGAGCTCTAACCAGGCTAGCTCACAGAACTCTAGCTCTGGACAATCTTCACAGAGCGTTAATCAGGCCAGCTCACAGAACTCTAGCTCTGGACAGTCTGCTAACAACCAGTCGTCTCAAAGCTCCAGCAGCCAGTCTGCATCTTCTCAGAATGCCAACAGCCAAGCTTCTCAAAGCTCCAGCAGTCAGTCGTCCAATTCCGCCAACGGCAGCAGCCAGTCATCTCAAAACTCAAGCAGCCAATCTGCCTCATCCCAAAATGCCAACAGCCAAGCTTCTCAAAGCTCCAGCAATCAGTCGTCCAATTCCGCCAACGGCAGCAGCCAGTCATCTCAAAACTCAAGCAACCAATCAGCTTCATCCCAGAATGCCAACAGCCAAGCTTCTCAAAGCTCCAGCAGTCAGTCGTCCAATTCCGCCAACGGCAGCAGCCAGTCATCTCAAAACTCAAGCAACCAATCAGCTTCATCCCAGAGTGCCAACAGCCAATCATCTCAAAACTCTAGCCACCAGTCTTCTAATTCCGCTAATGGTAACAGTCAGTCTTCTCAGAGTTCAAGTAGCCAATCAGCTTCATCTGAAAATGCCAACAGCCAAGCTTCTCAAAGCTCCAGCAGTCAGTCGTCCAATTCCGCCAACGGCAGCAGCCAGTCATCTCAAAACTCAAGCAACCAATCAGCTTCATCCCAGAGTGCCAACAGCCAATCATCTCAAAACTCTAGCCACCAGTCTTCTAATTCCGCTAATGGTAACAGTCAGTCTTCTCAGAGTTCTAGTAGCCAATCAGCTTCATCTCAAAATGCCAACAGCCAAGCTTCTCAAAGCTCCAGCAGTCAGTCATCCAATTCCGCCAACGGCAGCAGCCAGTCTTCTCAGAGTTCAAGCAGCCAATCTGCTTCATCCCAGAGTGCCAACAGCCAATCTGCTCAGAGCGCTAGCAATCAATCTTCTGCCTCCGTGAATGGCGGCTTCCAGGCTTCACAGAGTTCAAGCAGTGAATCATCTTCTTCAGAGAACGCTAACAGCCAGTCTTCTAGCTCCGGCAGTTTCAACAGTCAAAGAATTTTTGACTAATGTTGTAATAAAATCAACTTCTATAAACTATAACGATTATGATTATGATGACCGACATTTTTTTAAAGTTGTGTAAAATTTTTGGGTATTAAATTTAAAGCAATTTCAATGTGTGTTTTGTTTTATGCCATTTAATAGTTTTTTATAGGGTTTTTATGAGCTGGGTTTTTAATATCAAAAAATATTTATATATCATTATATCCATGAAGTAAAATTGGGACAATCCTTAGTATCATACTTTAAAATTTGTGGTTTTATAATAAGTGTGAGGGCCAATAAGAGTATAAAACAAAATATTAAATAATAAAGATGGCGGTATATAATATGAAATTGGCATAATGCAGTCCAACTCGCGATAGTTAATGAGTGAATGTCCGACAGAAACAACAAGTTAAGATGATCATCAAACGTTAAGTTAAGTTCAATTTATTATTGTTACTCACGAACTTCACGTCCAATGAAACCCTGATTGCTTTACTGCACTATATACATATATATAGGTTGCTACAGTCTATGATGTTTCATGTATTAGTGTTTTTTCAGTGCATTTGATTGGAGCACTATCAATCAATATGCACTGAAAAATTTTTAATTCTCGAAAAACCGATAACTTGTTAAATAGGGTCAGATGTACTCTACACTCATTGTATAGGCTTAAAAATTTCCAACCGCCTTGTTGCAAAATTATTTTTATACAATCTCTTCTCTCACCCATACTTGACAATGCCAATGTATCTTACACTGATAGCAACGAGCCTTTCATTAATAAATTGAATCGTTTGTTGAACAATTGATTTCGGTATATTTATTAACTGCCTTCGTAAATTTAACCCCATTTCCTCATTACTACATAGTATAACACAAAGTCGCTATCCTCCGTCTGTCTGTCCCTATGTATGTTTTAAAGATCTAACTTTAAAATAGACAACGGATTTTGATGCGGTTTTTTCTAATAGATAGAGTGATTGTGTTGCATATTGGCAACACTACAATGTCATGTATCAAAATATGTTATATCTCTGTCTGTCTGGTATCGGGTCAATTGGCTACAGACTGCCCGCGAATAAAGTGTGACCTTCAGTGTATTAAGTGTTTCCTTGAACTCCACGACCACAGCCCTACAACAAATATACAGTCACTGCTCAACATGGTCCTTCTTCGATTTGTGAACGACGTGCAGTTTTGAAGAAAAATACTGAAATAAGGAACACTTCGATTATTCGCCGTGACCATCTGTTCGCCACATTGCCTAGTCGAGACTCTAGAGAAGGTATATTGCTACATTTTATATAGTTCGCAAAGTAGCCTGAAGAAGGGAACAAATTATATAACGAAACACCCGCGAATATTATCTTCGGTGTGTTTTCGCATTAACAATTTATAATTTGCAATTTCGTAATTTGTGAGTCTTGGCCACGAAGGCGACGTTGCCAGCTTTCCACACGAAGCAAGACCAGACGCCGCTTGGAGCCGCCGCCGTACCCGCGAGAATTCAAAATCGAACGCTTGCAACAGTGCAACGACAAAGGAAGCGAAGCTACGTTGCCGTTCCTCATCACTGCCAGAATCTTTGTTCTCCAATCTTGTACAAGCTGTCATCAAACGGACCAATCACAACAGAGGACCCTCTACGGCAAGAGTGAAAGATCTGACTAAGAACGGGACGCAAGATTTTGTTACGTCGCGCGCCGCGCACCCGCAGAAAGAAAAGCTGCTAACTTACATTTTGATAACGTACATTATTGTGTTCTTAATATTTAAGATATATTTCACTAAAAGTACGTGGTGCATATTTGCGCAAGAGTTTGTGTTTTTAGGGTGTTCGCCTTGTGGTCTGTCCCACAAAGTAATCTGACCAACAAAATGTCGGAGGAAAAGGATCTCTCGAAAAAAATTGCCTTAAGAGGCTTTGAGAAGAACTAAAATTACTAGATGTTTAATTTTTATCCAAACTAAGGATCTCGGTCAATATTCCCGTAATATGTTAGAAGCTAAACGGCTAGATGTTGAGTCGAATTTTGTAACTTAGGAAAACTTGTGCAGGGAAATGGTTCAGGAGTGTTGTACATGGTAATAGTTTATGGTTATTTTAAAAATAAATCAGTTATTTGACATCTGTCTTACTTGTATTTTTTAACAATATAACGTGGTATCAGGTGTGGTTTAAACATTTAATGCGTAAAATGAGCAATTCCAATAAGACAGAAGATAAAACTCCGGAGGCGAACGTTACTCTGTCAAAGATGATGATGTATTCGGCTATACAGCAGCCGGAACCATTGGCTGAAGTGGGAAATCTTGCAGTAAATTGGCGTGAGTGGAAATCTGCTTTTGAATATTATTTAATAGCTTCGGGAAAAGATGTGGCTCCTGACCGTGAGAAGTGCGCTTTGTTTTTACATGTCGTTGGCAAGTTTGGTAGAGAGATGCTTGAACAAATGGAGCTATCGTATGAACAAAAAATAAACTTTGACGTGTTGCTAGATAAATTTTCGAAATTTTGTGATCCGGCTAGAAATATTAATTTCGAAAGGCATGTGTTTTTTGAGTTGTATCAAAAAGATGACACATTTGACAAGTATCTCAGTAGTTTGAAATCAAAGAGCAAGACTTGCGAGTTTGGCAATTTACGTAGCAGTCTTATTTTAACGAAAATGATTCGCGGAATAAAGGATGTGAATATGAGAGAAAGATTGTTATTGAAGCAGAATTTAGAACTCGACGAGGCAGTAAGGTGGTGTCGAGCGGCAGAGACAGCGAGTCGGCAAGCTGTGGAGTGTACTCGTGTGGTTAGTGTTGCGGGCCCCACCACTGATCCAATAGTTGAAGAGGTACGTGGTGTTCCTCAAGGTCAACGATTTCAACGTGGTCGAGGTACATTCTTCATGCAGCAACGTGGAGGTTATTGTAATGTTAGCAATAATATTTGTGACAAATGTGGACGCGTACATAATGTCAATGCTTGGTGTGCAGCAAAAAATATAAAATGTTACAAGTGTGATCGTATAGGTCATTACGCAAAATTATGTAAAATAAAATTTTTGCGTGAAGTCTCTGATAATAATGTAGAAAATGAGGTAAATTCTTTAGAGTCTGTGTTATATAGTCTGTCAATTGAGGCTGTAGATGTTAATTCTTCGTGGTATGAAATAATCAATGTAAATGATGTAAATATGAGTTTTAAGCTAGATAGTGGTGCTGATGTATCAGTTGTATCAATGGAATCTTTTCAAGCTGCTGGTTTTAGAGCCGATTTATTAATAAAAGATAAAGTAATATTACGTGAAATTAGCCGGGCAAAGTTGCCAGTCATGGGATGTTTTGACGCTTTGTTGAGTTTTAAGGGTATATGTATCAAAGAAAAGATATACGTGTTAGGTGTTTCTTGTAGCAATTTATTAGGTCTGCACGCCTGTACGAAATTAAAATTAATTGCGCGTATTAATGAAGTTTCGTTTAAATAAAATTTCGATGAATCGCTTTTTGATGACGTTGGTTGCTTGCCAACTATTCATAAAATTGTAGTTGATAATAATATTCCACCAGTAATTATTGCTTCTAGAAAAATTCCTATTAAGTTGATATCACGCCTTAAGGAAGAATTAGATAATATAATACAAATGAATATAATTGTAAAAGAAGAGGGACCAACGGACTGGGTGTCTAATATTGTAATAGTAGAAAAACCTGAGAAGAAACTAAGATTGTGCTTAGATCCGTGCCGTGACTTAAATAAAGCTGTTAGGCGCTGTCATTTTCAGTTACCGACGTTGGAAGAAATTGCTAGTAAACTATCAGGTGCCAAGTATTTTTCTAAATTGGATGCAAAAAACGGATTTTGGATGCTACGGCTTGATGAGTCCAGTTCTAAGGTCTATACGTTTACTACGCCGTTTGGAAGGTATCGGTTCTTGAGAATGCCGTTCGGTATTAATTGCGCACCGGAAATTTTTCATCATGAAATGTTTAAGATATTTTCAATGCCTGGTGTTGAAGTTTTCTGTGATGATATTTTAGTCTGGGGGACGACGGAAATTGAACATGATAATAGGTTAAATGAGGTAATGAAGCGTGCAAGGGATAATGGAGTGAAATTTAACAAAAGTAAATGTAAATTCTTAGATAAGGAAATCAAATTTTTGGGGCACATTTTTAGTAGTATGGGTATGCGTCCTGATCAAGGCAGAGTTAGTGCAATAATGGCAATGCCAATTCCAGTCGATAAAAAAGGTGTAGAAAGATTTTTAGGGATAACAAACTATATGGCCAGGTTCATTCCTGTGTATTCAGATGTGTCGGCACCTTTGCGAAATTTGGTTAAAAAGGATGTTGAGTTTGAATGGTGTCAAGAGCACAGTATGGCTTTTGAAAACTTAAAGAAAAGTATTTGTAATGCACCTGTGTTGAGGTATTATTCACCAGATGAACCGGTTACAGTGTCTGTTGATGCGAGTGGTTGTGGATTAGGAGCGTGTATTTTACAGGGAGGGCAACCCGTCGCTTATGCTGCACGTACTCTCACACCCTCTGAAAAGCGTTGGGCCCAAATTGAAAAAGAGCTGTTGGCCATTCTGTTTGGGTGTGAAAGGTTCCGTCAGTATGTTTATGGGCATAGTGAGGTTACTGTAGAAAGTGATCATAAACCTCTAGAAGTTATTTAAAAAAAACCACTAAGTGAAACACCACCTAGGTTGCAACGCATGTTGTTAAGGTTGCAGGCTTATTGCTTAAAAATAGTGTACAAGTCGGGAAAAAAGATGTTTATTGCGGATACCTTATCACGTGCGGCCGTAGAGAATGATTCAGATAATGATATTTATGATGATGTGACAGTTCATGTCAATGCGATGTATGATAATATTGAGGCATCTAGTGAAATGATGGATAGAATTTGACGTGAAACGGAATCGGATAATGAGTTGGCATGTGTAATTGAATATTATTTTCTTTGATTAGAAATAGTGTGAAAAGAGAAGCAAGATCATTTTGGTTAGTCAGGAATGATTTGCATTTCTTTGAGAGTGTTTTATTTAGAAATAGTAAGATTGTAATACCAAAGACTTTGCGTAAAGACATGTTAGATCGCATTCATGAAGGACACATGGGTATCGAAAAGTGTAAGAGAAGAGCGAGAGAAGTGATGTGGTGGCCTGGTATGGCAGCCGAGATTGAAATGGTTATTCAAAATTGCCAACCATGCCAACGGCATCGTGTTGCTGCTCCTCGAGAACCATTAATACCGCATCCTGTGCCTAAATTGCCTTGGCAAATGTTGGCTGCTGATTTATTCGAATATGATAATAAGCATTATTTACTCTTAGTTGATTATTATTCTATGTTTGTAGAAGTTGTCACATTACCTAATTTACAGAGTTACACGGTGATTATCAAAATGAAATTCATATTTTCACGATTTGGAATTCCTAGTGAATTGGTGACTGATAATGGAACACAGTTTAGTTCGGCAGAGTTTCATGACTTTGTGGTTAAATGGGGTATAGAGCATGTTACTAGTTCACCGTTGTATGCACAATCTAATGGCTTAGCTGAACGTAATGTACAAACTGTAAAACGTTTGTTCAAAAAAGCCAGCGAAGACGGTACTGAGTGGCAACTAGCCTTGTTAAATTTTAGAAATACAGCAATTACAGGTGAAACCTATCTCCAGCTCAGTTATTGATGGGTAGGTCTCTTAGAACTAGATTACCAGCTACTACAGAGATGTTGGCTCCTGATTATATTGATCATGAAAAAGTGCGGGTTGTTAGACAGGAGCGGAATGATAAGATGAAATTTTATTATGATGGTGGCACTAGGAATCAAAGACCATTAGAAGTTGGTGAGGATGTTCGTATGCGGAATGGTAACGTGTGGGAAAAGGCGCGTGTGTCGATAAAGCTAGTGTTCCGAGGTCATATTGGTTAGGTAATGAGAATGGTGGAGTGTATAGACGTAACAGGGCTCATATTTTGGGTTTGCCCAAAAGAAATTCACTTCGTTATAATTATTTGGATGATACTAATGAAGAGGTTTTACCTGTAGCCACAACAGTGGAACCGGGCGCTTCAAGGGAAGTGCAACAACGGTTAGGACCTGATCGGGGCCGTTACGTTACTAGATATGGTCGTGTTGTTCGACAGCCAGTTCGTTATAGTGATTAGTATATATTTTAATTTGTTTCTTTGTTAATGAGTTTTAGTTTATGTGAAGGTAAATTTATATAATTTTGTTTAAGGGGAGTGAAGTCATTGTATTTCATGTTTTAGAATTAAAGTTGTTTTTGTTGAAGAGGGAGATGTTGTACATGGTAATAGTTTATGGTTATTTTAAAAATAAATCAGTTATTTGACATCTGTCTTACTTGTATTATTTGCTTAATAATTATATATTCTTTTTAACAATATAACAAGGAGGATATGCAATTAGTGGAGGATAATTACTTTACCATTCTTCAAGCCTTGTCATTATCAAAACCCTCGCCAAACTTGTCATTGAAGTCGCCACATACTGCTAGTAGAATGAATCTGCCTCCAATAAATATAAAATTTTTTGACGGAAAGTTTACCGACTATGTACCGTTTATGTCTTTGTTTAAGTCGATGATAGATAACGATCAGTCGTTTGATCAGCTGCAAAAACTTTATTACTTACGTTCCTTTTTAAAGGATGAGCCTTTTGATCTCATAAAGAACTTGCCTTTGTGTGGTGAGTCGTATCCAGAAGCATTGAAATTACTTAACGATAGGTTTAATAACACACAAAAAATTGTAAATCAACACATAGGAAACATTCTTGACCTCAAAAGCATTAGCAGATCTACAGCGTTTAACTTGAGAGAATTTGTTTCTAATGTTCGGCAAGAAATTGCTGCTATTAAAAATCATGAACCTAAAATAAAATATTGGGATACCATTCTGTTATGTATTCTCTTTCGGAAATTAGATACGTTCACCGTGAGGGCCTTCCAATTAGAGCGTGATGACGCCGTGAACCCTACCCTTGAAGAACTCCTGAAATTTCTGGAGAGACGTGCAATGGCAATGGAGACCGCAAGCGAAGGACATCATGGTTCACACTCAGGCAGCGGTAGCAGCAAGGTGGTAGCAGCTGGCACTATCACAGGATTTGGATGTTCATACTGTAAGTCTCAAGATCACAAGTTATTTAAACTAAAAAAAATTTGTTTAATTAATGTGACAGACAGACTGAATTATAAAGATAATAAAAGATGTTTAGTATGTATGGGTGCACATACAGGAAAATGTAAATACCACCAGGTGCTCAGAGTGCAAGGGGCCTCATAACACTCTGTTGCATTGCGATCAAAAAGGTGGAACTGTCACATTGACAGGCAATGTCCATAATAATGTGCTTCTCCCTACAGCAAGAGTTAAGCTGATTGGCAGAGATGGCACAGCATACCATGTCAAAGCCCTTCTGGACTCGGGTTCACAGGTATCATTTATTACCACAAAACTAGTCCAGCGATTGGGATATAGTCCCAAACATAGTGAGACAAATATCATAGGCATATCCAATGCAAAGAGCAGGGTTAATTATTGCATTCCGTTGGAGATATTCTCATCAAAGTCTCCTTTTAAAACAACAGTTACATTCCATGTAATTAACCAGATTACTTGCCAGTTACCTCAATACAAATTTGACATTTCGCAGTGTAAAATTCCGTCTGATATTGTCTTAGCTGATGAACAATTTAACACGCCAGATGAGATCAATATACTTATTGGAGCTGATTTGTTTTTCCAGACAATCCGGCCTAGCTCCCACCAGCAAGTGAGGGTGAACAGCCACAGTCCTGCAGCCGAGCTCTCTGCCACCTGCACAACATCTCAACAGCCTAAGTTGCACATAATTAATACACTGTTTGGTCATATAATTTCAGGTAACATCCCTAATTTGGAACATGTTTGTGACAATGTAGTTTTGAAGGGCGAAATAAACAATAGTACTTCAAATTTAAATATAAGTAGTACAATAAAAAAATTATGGATGCATGAAAAAATCCCAGAGATCTTTAATGAACAAACTTCAGAGCAGGAACTCTGTGAAAAAATATTCAAGGATACTGTCCAATTAAAAAACAATCAGTTTCAGGTAGCATTGCCTTTGAAGTTACCATTATCAGAAATCAGTGATGTCTTGGCTGACTCATTCTACCCTGCCTTGAAACGATTTTTAAATTTAGAAAAAAAATTACATGCTAACCCAGATTTATTCAAACAATATCAACAATTTATTCATGAATACTTATCACTCAATCATGGTCATTATGTTGACATTGAGTCATACAATCATAATATGCAAGCTGTGTATTTCCTTCCACACTATGCAGTCATTAACCAACAAAGCAAAACAATAAAGTTGCGAACAGTCTTTGATGGTTCAATGACAACAAATAAAAAGATCTCCTACTGAATGATATACAATTAAATGGCCCAGTTGTTCAGCGAGATTTATTCGACATTATTCTACTTTTTCGCCTAGGTAAATATACATTTACCACAGATATCAAACGTATGTTTCGCAATATTAAATTGGATCCTGCATACACTTCCCTGCAAAATATTCTTTGGAGGGACGATAAAGCAGAGCCAATCAAGTGTATAAGACTAAACACAGTAACATATGGGCTGAAATCATTAAGTATTTTAGCAACGCGTTGCTTAGATGAGTTAGCAAATAGGTTTAAAGAGGAATACCCCCTAGCCTCATCGATTGTCAAAAATAATATATATGTGGACGATGTTATTTACTCTAATGATAGTTTGCAGACTGTTATTGATGCTAAAGAGCAGTTGTGCGATCTGCTTAAACTAGGTAGTTTTTCCACACACTAATAATCAATGTATATTGTCTAACATACCTTTGAATGAGCAACACTTTGATAGTCTTGACCTCCAAAAAGATGATTGCAACATGAAAACATTAGGGCTAAAGATTAATATTAATAATGATAAATTTGTAATTTCATCCCCAGATCCATTTGATCAGAATAAAATAACAAGCGATCTATACTAAGTTATACTGGTAGATTTTATGACCCAATGGGATTTGTAAGTCCAATTGTAGTAACTGCAAAAACCATTATACAAAAATTATGGCTTTCTAAAACAGATTGGAATGAAAGTCCATCTGATAGCATTAAAAAGGAGTGGCTTGATTTCACAGCTGATGTTAACCATATGAAGTCAATTCTTTTGCCTAGAGATATAAGTATTTCAGATTCACGCAAAGTGGAGTTGGCTGGATTTGCAGATGCTTCATTTTCGACAGCATACGGATGCTGTGTGTACTTGCGACTTACAGATAAAGCAGGTACTATACGTACTCATTTATTCTGTTCTAAATCGCGAATAAATCCAGTTAATATGAAGGGAATGACCATTCCCAGACTTGAGCTAAATGCAGCCCTTTTACT